>CM076581.1:868182502-868603548 GCA_034641835.2 Pinus albicaulis | reverse complement strand
CAACCTGTATTTCAAAAGAAATAGTGTTTGAGCATCCTGCCATTGACATGATGACGCAGGCAGAGCCTGCATTAACCAGGATCCTCCATCAACCATTCTTGTAAAACATGCGCCCAAACTATTTCTCAATTCCAAAATCCATACATGGCAAATTCCCACTTAAATTTACGGAAGCTTGTTTCATAATGTTTTAATCTCATGATTTAACAAAAACCATGCTTGGAATCAAACTCAATTCATAAACTCAAATACTTTCCATCTAAAACAATTCCAAGACAACAAAGTTTTTCAATTCTCTATACAAATGCATCATCCTCTATTCACTCAACCATACTTTCATTTTTATAATGCCAGAGTTTAAAATCAAAACTCAAAGAAAAAGATGCGTCGTGCTACCATTTCAATCTCCATATTAAATCTCTTCTCTCATCAATTCCATTTAACACCAATGTTCCAATATGGCTTATAACTGAGTTCAATCAAAAGAATGAACTTATGCTTTTCAACCTCAGGTGGACATAACAAACAACACCAATATCATTAGTATGTACAAAATTACCTGTTTCAACCAATCAAAGCACCAAATATATATGCGCCCTCTTCCCTTTCAGTGTACCAGCGGTCTCACTTCAATTTTTAATACAAAACTCGGTTTACCTGCGTTAATTTATCTGCAGTGGTTACCAATTGCTGTGCTACTGATTTATAACCATCGTTCTGCCTTTACTTTCATTTGCTGTACTACGCTTTTGACATATCATTACACTGTTATCAAATCCTCAGCGCTTTCATACAAAGTCAATGTCAAACGTTTAACACACATATAAATAGATCTGGAATTTAGAAATTTCTGGCAATAACAATCGATCACCACAGCAACACTCAAGATTTGTATCAATCATTTATGCAAAACAAATCGATATTCAAATCGACTGACCCAGCAGTAAGACCCAACTCCACTCGATCATTGCAGACTTCGATCCACTGATCACTTCCAGTGCTATCCAAATTGATTCTCATCTGCAACTTACAAAATGCAGTCCTGGGCTACATAATCCCTGCAATTCATTCACAAATTAATACTTACTTTGTAGACAGAATACCATGAGAATAGCACTCTGTCATTTCATAACAGAAATGAGAATCGATCCGGCAATCTCATTCAACATTAACGCATTCCTGAATTGAACAACGAATCTCCAGTGCTTAACGCCTTCATCATTAATTCAACGCTGTACCCGCTCACGGTTACTAATACGTTTGCCAATGCATGTCCACTCGGTTTCTCGATTCAATTGCGCTATTATTAAAATATTCCGCATTACAAATCGATTTCCACAATTTCTTTAACTCGACCTCAATCGATCATTGTTTCTATCGACAATGTCTTACCACAAAACTCGTTAAACCTTGTGCCCTATTTCATACAATGTGTATTTAATTTTGGTAAATTGAAACCAATCTCAATTTAACAGTTTTCCCCAAATGTAATTTTCGTTCAATTCTATGAACATGATTTCACAATGCGCTCTTATAAATCGATGGCTACGCATTCATCATTTCAAATAATAACTATAATGCCGGCTAATGTCGATTTTAATTATGTGCAGAGATTGTCTATAAAATTTTTCAAATGACTGAATTTAAGACTCTAACTCATTATACCAATTCGACCAGAAATATAAAACTCACACAAAATTTCCGAACAATTCCTTATCGTATAAACAAATTCAAATCAATTTCAAAACCCTTTGTACATGGCCAGATATTCAACATTTGGCCCTTACAAATTTACCAAAGGCTTACAGCCTTGGTTGTTCCAAACCAGCTCTCTACTCTTCTCACTATTCTTAATGTCTTTTTCTCACAAAACTCCTTCCTATTTATACAATTTAAAAAATCATTAAATTAAATGCTCAATACCTTCAATTCCTCAACAAACCCCTAAATCTCTCAACATCCCTAAAGGATAGATCTTTATCCCTAAAATCCTTCAACTAATTAAATTCCCTCATATCCTTTTATTAATAAAAAGATATTTACAAAAATCCTCACCTTCTCCTATTTTATTCAAAATAATTAATAAAATATTAAAAATCATCACACCCCCTTTTAACATATTTACAAAATAAAAAACACCCTTGATGCTCCTGCATCAGACTCCCCATGTAAAAAAAATTCATGACCACCTGGTCATAAGTCTGGATATTTCCTCCTGGATCCCAAATTTTATTTTGCAATATTTCCGTGCTTGTCAATTGCATTACTACTGTTGTTATCTGCTGTTGTCGTCCAGGTTTCCATATTCTGTGCTGTAATGCTCCGCTTGCTCTGCTCTTGCGATCTTTCGCTGTCTTTCTCTTGTTGTCTTTCCTTTCCTTTCTTGCTGCTGTCTTTCTCTGGGATGTCTTCATCATTAACCTCCTTATCAACTCAATTTCTCTGTCCAGTATGTCCTCTGTCTGCTGATTGTTTCCAGCATCTCCAATAAAACATGTTGCTCTTGCTATCATTATGGATGTTGCGGCCTCCCAAACTTCCTGTCCCTCTGCAACATTCCTTTGCTCATCACCTGCAATTTTATCAACATGCTGCAAATTAACTCCAGCATAATCTCCATCTTCTCCTTCAACAATCTTCTGAAATTGTCCATCATCATCAAGTTTTGCAAAAACTGTAGCTTCACCCTCTGTCACTGTAGCAGCCCCAAAATTTCGTACACCAGTCTTCTCTTGGCTATACAGACAAGCCAACTCTTTCTGGTCACCCATGGAAACAAGCCTCTGTTTATGAGACTTTACGGTCTCATCTTCTTTCTGCAACTGTTCACCTCCTTCTAAGACAATCCCAAATGATGGACTGTATTCTACATCATCTGTAAACACAATCAAATGGTCAGCATCAAAATCATAACACTCACTTGTCGATTCAGTCATCTGTAGCTCCAAGTCTTCTTCAGGACTCATAAAATCTCCACTGGCTTTCGCCTCAGCTTTCTCTGGCAACACTCCAGTAAGCTGCTCCAACTCTTCTGTCAGCACATCAGTATGCTGATTTGCATTCATCATGAGACTGCCAGCTAGTCTCACCTTCTTACCTTCATCTGCTTCATGACTGTCTTTCATGAAAACTTTCCTGCCTTGCTTACTCAGCAAATTATCCTGCGCATAAGTCCTTTGCCTCTCCAATTCTCTTCTCTGAAGATCTAGTTTCCTATACAAATCAACAATTTCATTAGGAGTAGAACTTGGAAACTTCACACGATTTTACATACCTTCACCAGCTCGTGACCAATCATCAGCTGGTCCTTCTCTCTCTGCACCATCATCTTGAGTATACTCCTTCATCTTCATTGCCTCCTGAGATCTTGCTATCTCATCATTGATCTGAACAGCCTTCAGATTCACCTCTTGTTGAACAAACTCTAAAGCTTGTTCATCTCCCTGTACTGTACCTGCAAACATACACAATTCGTCAGTTTTAAAACCACAAGAATTTTCAGTCTTGACTGCTTCCTCCAACACATCCTTCTGAACAAATCTGCGTGTGGAATCTTCAAATTCCATCTCTGGTTCAAGAACTCTAAGTTCCTTTTTCAACAAGGCAATCACAATTTGCCTCAACCTCCTCTGCAATTGTCGCCAATTCATTCTCTTTCCCTTCAGTGGAAAGATCCAACCTCTATTCTGATCTTCCTGCTCTTGCAGCCATTCTTCTAGTACCTGCAACTGTACTTTCATTACTGCAATCTCTCTTTCTCGAACTTCTGCAGTCATCTCCTCTCTGTGGCATTCTTCTGAACCTCTTCTCTGATCCTCCATGATCATCTTCTCCATGAGTTGTTCACTCACCATGAGTTGCACTAGCCTCTACAACAGCAATCTCTTCTGCTGCCACTTACCTCACCAAGCTCTCCTCACTTAGTCTTTTGGTAAGTACTTGGTTCACTGCCTCTGGAACCTTTTTGAGCACTTTCCCCTGCTCTTTCTCTAGGCTATCTCTTCAACTCACCTTTCTCTTCAGGACACTGCAATTGTCCTCTTTATTCAGCCTTTAGCTGAATGCCAGGTTCAATGCCATCGTCTTCTCTACAACCATAAACTTCAATTCATAAATTTCAAATCAGAAAATCATCTCACCTGCCTGATCTCGTCCTTCATTCGCTTCTGCAATTTTCTTCACTGCAATCCTGTTCACTTGCAATTGTGTATGCTACATATCAGATTTCAAATCTGATCTTCCTTTCCATCATTCATCACACATTCAAAATACATTTCAGTTCTTCAACTGTACTCATTCAAAAAAAAACAATTTTCATTTCAACAGAGCCAGGCTCTGATACCAAAAATGACGCAGGCAGAGCCTGCATTAACCAGGATCCTCCATCAACCATTCTTGTAAAACATGCGCCCAAACTATTTCTCAATTCCAAAATCCATACATGGCAAATTCCCACTTAAATTTGCGGAAGCTTGTTTCATAATGTTGTAATCTCATGATTTAACAAAAACCATGCTTGGAATCAAATTCAATTCATAAACTCAAATACTTTCCATCTAAAACAATTCCAAGACAACAAAGTTTTTCAATTCTCTATACAAATGCATCATCCTCTATTCACTCAACCATACTTTCATTTTTATAATGCCGAGTTTAAAATCAAAACTCAAAGAAAAGATGCGTCGTGCTACCATTTCAATTCCATATTTAAATCTCTTCTCTCATCAAATTCCATTCAACATCAATGCTCAAATATGGCTTATAACTGAGTTCAATCAAAAGAATGAACTTATGCTTTTCAACCTCAGGTGGACATAACAAACAACACCAATATCATTAGTATGCACAAAATTACCTGTTTCAACCAATCAAAGCACCAAATATATATGCGCCCTCTTCCCTTTCAGTGTACCAGTGGTCTCACTTCAATTTTTAATACAAAACTCTGTTTACCTGCGTTAATTTATCTGCAGTGGTTACCAATTGCCGTGCTACTGATTTATAACCATCGTTCTACTCAATATTTGTCAGATACGCTTTTTTGACATATCGCGCATATACCTGCTATCAAATCCCCGCTTTCATACAAAGTCACGTCAAACGCTTAACACATATAAATAGATCCTGAATTTAGAAATTTCTGGCAATAACAATCGATCACCACAGCAACACTTAAGATTTGTATCAATCATTTATGCAAAACAAATCGATATTCAAATCGACTGACCCAGCAGTAAGACCCAACTCCACTCGATCATTGCAGACTTCGATCCACTGATCACTTCCAGCGCTATCCAAATTGATTCTCATCTGCAACTTACAAAACGCAGTCCTGGGCTACATAATCCCTGCAATTCATTCACAAATTAATACTTACTTTGCAGACAGAATACCATGAGAATAGCACTCCGTCATTTCATAACAGAAATGAGAATCGATCCGACAATCTCATTCAATATTAACGCATTCCTGAATTGAACAACGAATCTCCAGTGCTTAACGCCTTCATCATTAATTCAACGTTGTACCCAGTCACGTACTAATACATTTTCCAACGCATGTCCACTCTGGTTTCTGATTCAATTGCAGTTTGGCTATTAAAATATCTGCATTACAAATCGACTTCACAATTTCTTTAACTTAGAATTTCAATCGATCATTGTTTCTATTGACAATGTCCAGTCACAGAACTCTGCAGAAACCTTGCGCCCTATTTCATACAATGTGTATTTAATTTTGCAATTGAAACCAATCTCAATTTAACAGTTTTTCCCCAAATGTAATTTTCGTTCAATTCTATGAACATGATTTCACAATGCGCCCTTATAAATCGCTTCGTATTCATCATTTCAAATAAAAACTATAATGTCAAGCAATGTCGATTCTTAACTTATGTGCAGAGATTGTCTTAGGTGGGTATGAATGACCTAATTTAAGACTCTAACTCATTATACCAATTCACCGTAAATATAAAATCACACAAAATTTCTAACAATTCCTTATTGTATAAACAAATTCAAATCAATTTCAAAACCCTTTATACATGGCCAGATATTCAACATTTGACCCTTACAAATTTACCAAAGGCTTACAGCCTTGGTTGTTCCAAAACAGCTCTCTACTCTTCTCACTATTCTCAATGTCCTTTTCTCTCAAAACCCATTCCTATTTATACAATTTTAAAAATCATTTAATTAAATGCTCAATCCCTTCAATTCCTCAACAAACCCCTAAATCTCTCAACATCCCTAAAAGATAGATCTTTATCCCTAAAATCCTTCAACTAATTAAATTCCCTCATATCATTTTATTAATAAAAAGATATTTACAAAAATCCTCACCTTCTCCTATTTTATTCAAATTAATTAATAAAATATTAAAAATCATCACACCCCCTTTTAACATATTTACAAAATAAAAAACACCCTTGATGCTCCCGCATCGTAGACTATGCATTTTTACGGCTACAACCATACAAACAAATGTCCCCTTCAAGCAAGCTAAGAAGGATAATAAATTATCGCCAAAGTACTATGGTCCTTGGTGGTGTTGTAAAAAATATTGGTACCATGGCATAAAAATTGGAGCTTCCTACTTCTTCTCGAGTGCATCTAGTTTTCCATGTTTCATGCTTAAAGAAGGTTATAGGTGACAAACTTCAGCTTCAAATAATATTGCTTAACTTGATGAGGAAGTAAAATCATATTGGAAATCAAGCATTCATGGAAACAAGAACTCAACAACTACGAAATCGATCAATTTCATAGTAGCTCATCAAGTGGAAGAACTTACCCATTGAAGATTCTACTTGGGAGGATGAGAATTTTATGCGTGAACATCAAAGTTACTCAAGCTGCCACAAAAGCAACACTTTTTTTGAAGGAGAGGGGCATGTTAGGTCCCTATATTACTAGTATAGTCCCTTATTGTTGTTAGTGTAGCCCCCTTATTATTACTGTTGTACCCCTGTAACCCCCATATTGTTATTATTGTGACCTTACATTATTATTGTTAGGTCGGCTAGGATTATATTGTGACCTCATGGACTCCTATATATAGAAAGGAGGTTTTGTCATTTGTATCATCCAAGAATTTTTCATTTATGTAATGTAAAGGAGGTTTCCCCCTCTAAGTGGCTTATTTCTAAGGCGTTGATCTCTCTTTTCTTCTATTTTTGGAGTTGGTTTCATAACACACTTTCTCCTCCAAAAGAACTATTTTCCTCTCTAATTCCCAGTAAGAGGAGCCAAGGTGAAATTTCCTTACATGAGATATGAGGGTGTATATATATAGCAAATGGTTTGAACATTCACCTCCCTTGTGACTCTTAGACTACCCTCTTGATTGTTTGACTTCTCTATGACCTTCCGACTCCCTCATGACTTTTCACATTCTATACATGGCTCTTGGACTTCCACTTTACATTAAATTTCCTATACATTGAAATTTACATAACCCACAAATTATGTTTCCAATGAGGACATGACATTTTGACAAGATATGACAAAACATTGATGACATGGAAATGTCAAGTCATTCTTGTTGTTTCTATCTATGTGCCTTCTTTAAAGATAGAACATGTTCTTCTTCTTCCTCCTCCATATGGATTAAATATAGGGAGCCTTCAATGTGATATTGACCTTCAAATGTTGTCGCAACCTGGTATCCCTTTGTCTTTCTTGATTGATGAATTCTTTTTCACAGCTTCAAAGGTGTCTTCTAGTAGTGTCTCCTTCTCCATCTCCTTCATCATCATCTTGTCATAACATAATCGAATACCTACAACTGAAATCCATTGTTATGAATCAAAAATAGATATAAAATAATGTAAATATAGATAATAATAATACTACCGCAAAAATAATTATTAATTTGTAATATTCAATCACACTTGTACATTTCATCTTATTAATAAAAATATGACTTACAATACTTTGAATATTTTACTTTTGAAGCACAATAACTCTTAAGTTTTTTCACTTCAGAGGTATCATATCCATGCGAGCCCTTGGACGTTATCCATCACACAATCTACCATTAATTTTAGGTCCTGAAATCATGGAATTAAGTGAATATCATAAACCTCCAATTGAATTGTTAACTGAAATTCGAGAATCGTTACAACAAATAAAATGATCATTTGCAAAATATGCAGCATGTATAAAGTAATAAAACAATGACATGAACGACACTAACGATAAAGAATCATTTAACCAAGAAAATGATGTTGAACGTGTTGAACTAGGATCTCCTCAAGGTTACATGAATGAGAATGATAATCAAAGTGGGTATATGATAGATGAGAATGAAATGAGTGAGGGAGAATCTTCTGAAAGTGATGAGGAAACCAAACCCAAAATGGAAACCAAGGCCCAACAACTAGTAAAGGTTGTTTTGGCCAAGCCATATAAGAAGCATACTAAGAAAAATCACAAGCAAAAAAAAATAAACTAGCAGGACCTGACGTCAAGGGTGAGAAAAATGAAGCAGCCTTAGTTGATCAACATAACCAGTCCTCTATTGCAAGGGAAAAAAAAATTATGCACTCTCTTCTTTCTCAACGGGTTTCAGATGATCATAGGGTGGATGAAAATGGCTCATCGGCACAATTATCCAATGGGATTGTTTCAAGAATTCTAACATCAACTGGAGATCGTCTGAAAATTAGGAATATTGGAGGGAAAAAACCAAAGGAATCAAGGGAATATTGTTC
This sequence comes from Pinus albicaulis, assembly GCA_034641835.2. Taxonomy (NCBI): domain Eukaryota; kingdom Viridiplantae; phylum Streptophyta; class Pinopsida; order Pinales; family Pinaceae; genus Pinus; species Pinus albicaulis. Next base: position 868,594,835 of record CM076581.1, on the reverse strand, counting down.
TCCTATGTTGGAGCTAAGTAGTTATCTTCGTAAAAGACAAAAAATTGATCCAGAGTATGACAAAAGTAGCAATTCTGATAATATGGAAATTGATCTTCCTATAGTAGATGGAGTTGTCACTGAGGTCAAACAGGTTATTGCGATAATGCATACAGATGAAGAAAACTGTCAGATATAAGGTAGAGAACAAGGAAAATTTTTTGTCAATCAAGGATACGAATGCTTGTTGAAATTAATAAATCACATGTTATATTCCTTAACATTCCATTACTCGTTTTCACTTAAAAATACCAGAGAGGCGTGCAAATAAGCGGAAAATATCACATATTTCGTAGGCTTGAAATATAGCGAGTTGCAGAGAGTCCACTGAGAGAACATAATAGCTCTTCTACACATTCTGGCTGGCCTTGTGGACAAGAAGGACTTGAAAATCCACAATGTGGGTTCAATTAGTTACCTTCCAATGTATGATGATTGCATGGAATATGTTGTTAGAGGTTGCACCGACACATTTAATATTCTTAGCTTTTATGTTGGGATATATTTGTTACTCTGGCATCGCACTTCTAAATGCTTCCTGGATCAAACATTTGGGCATATTAATTAAGCCTTACGTTGATTCTCTCTGTCTGAATTCGATCTGTGCTACGTGGGTTTGTCCATTTAAAAAAAAAAAAAATCAAAAACACAAACCCTGTGTAATACATAGGCGAGAAGGAGCACAAATCCTGCAACAGATCTTGAAAATTTTAATCCATATATTCCACATGTATGGACGACAAGATAGACGAATCCTCTTTGATCAGAACTGGAAGTCGCAGTTAATCCCATACTTGTCTACACTCTGGTCGTAGCCCGATCCATCGCTGCCGGTTGTCACCTTGTTTCCATGCAGGGTCTGAGAAATCAACCGTTGGGTCAACGTTCATGACGTTACATTCAACTACGTTTATTTGGTTCGTTCATTCAATCACAATGTGTGAAGTGTTAATTACGTTACTAAAAGTTATCACACACTTACATAATTACTAATATAATATAAAAATTAATTTTTATATATATATATATATATATATAATTAATTTTTATAACTTATGTGTAATTATGTAAGTGTGTAATAACTTTTATAACATATATATATATGTGTGTATTAATTACATAATTACTTAATTTTAAAAAAATGGAACAACCTTAATCCCAAGGTGGTGGTGTTGACGATTACACATGCCGAAATGACGCGATCAAGTGAATAAATTATTAGTTATTAAGCTTTGGGGAAGAAAGGGGCAATGTTATGAATCAAAAATAGATATAAAATAATGTAAATATAGATAATAATACTACCTCAAAAATAATGATTAATTAGTTATTAGTTAGTGAAGAGGTATGTCCTTAAGGACATGACCGATCATAAAGGGACACCTGCCTAGGTATATAAAGTAGGCCCTCGTTATAAAATTCAATCACACTTGTACATTTCATCTTATTAATAAAAATATTACTTACTATACTTCGTGTATTTTACTTTTAAAGCACAATAACTCTTAAGTTTTGTCGCTTCATCCACTCATGCCAAGATGACATCAATCCGATAAACCCATAGTCTAATAAGTAATATGCTTCATGGAAACCATTGACTGAGTTGGAAACATATTATAAGTTAGGAGACATGGCCAGGGATTGTGCAGTCGCATGGCCTAAGAGGCTAGGGGTCAGGACTGAGCCTTGAGACTACGTAGTGCACACTTCAGGCACGACAGGGCGAGACATCTACATAATTGGGGGAATCAAGGTGGAAGGCTTAAGGCTTGAGCCTTTAGGTTTCCCACCGCTTAGTTCTGGAGGGATAAAGGCTTGGGCATTGCGTATTTGTGAAGTTCAAGAGCTCAATCTAGAGGCTTGATGCTTGAGACTGCATAGTGTACAGGGGAGGTTGGATAAAAGTATAGATTGTCCAGTTATGGAGCTCAAGGGTCAAGATTGAGCACTGAGACTACACAGTACACAGTTCTGGAAGGAAGATATTTTTCATTACACAATGCCAAGAGGCAAGGTTGAAGCTTGAGGACTGATACTGCGTAGTGTGCAATTCAGGAAGACTTAGTGAGACCAAGTTGCTCGGGTAGGAACTTTTTCGGATTTGGCTAAGTGTGGGATCAATGAGACCAAAGTGAAAAATGATGAAGCTTAAGTATGATCACACACTTATAACATTTTATTACACAACATTGATCACCCATAACACACGAATAACGTATTTCCTCAATGTGACGACATTACGACAACTTTCCCCAAGTGCAACACTAAAGGTACCTTTTGCAACGATAGTGACGATACTTGAGCAACAATGCATGAAAATTTGGGAATGACTGTGATACATGTCTACATGAGAATGACTCATTATCACCAAGGCTACCCCTTGAAACAAACCAAAACTACATATGTGCGATGTGCGACGTTTTCCATGCTAAAATATGACACGTGTGACAATAAGAGGAAAGTGAAAACGACACTTGAAAATTGTGAACGACATTGAAAGTGTCACATGCCAAAATGGGGATAAAATGAAAAAACACTTATTAAAGTGAAAATAAGTGAAATTAATAGATATTAACATGAAATCAAAAATTTCAAGAGAGAAGGTGTGCAAAAGCGATAGTTTGAAAAACTCACTTCAAAATAGAAGAACAATAGCAACCAAAAGTGAGAGTATGTCAATGAAATTTTTCACTGACTGTCGATATAGACTGAACATGGCACAGGAATTGACTTGATGGACTTGTGTTATTCATGTTCAGTCTTGCATAAAATATTTCACTCATGAACTTACTTCGGAATGAGAATGTGTGAGCATGTGACTTTGACACTTATCGACCAACCATAAAGTGACGATGGAACAAACGATCACAAGTTCCATAGTAAGATCCAAAATTCAAGTGTAGGCCAAATTTTGGAGGGTGTTTGTCGTAGTGACAATAATTTGGTGCATATATTTGTATCCCTATTTAATGTATATGTGATGTGTACAAACTGATGGATGCACCCCTTTCATCTCTTTATAGCTCCAAGAAAAGGCATCTAGATGTTGTCTCAAAATAGTGAGAAATTTCTCTTCTTTTTCTATGGAAAGGGACAGACTGATTTTCAGGGTTTTAGATGGACTGATTTCCATAATTTTGAAATGATTTTGATCGAAACTAGCAGTGATTAATTCTTCCCATGGGTTTTTTTTGGGTTTCTTTTAATATCCCTCTACTAGCTCATTGTTTTACATGGCGGTAGGAGGTTTTTTTTTTAGAAGGTTATCAATAAGGTCATCCTCATCTAACAACCTGCTTCCTATAGTGGTGTATTATGTATAGATTGGGTAGGGGTGTGAGTGATAAAAATATTCCTCTTCTTCCTCCACTCTCATAGGCAAATCATGCTCAATAAGGGGTTGATCATGGGGTATAACATAAGCTACTTTGTGAGATGCCCATTTTTTATTGTCATGTTCCCAGCTTTGCAGCTAATATAAGCATCAACAATAGCTAACTAAGATATGCCCGAGATGAGAGGATACCCATTGAACTTGGTCTTGGGTTGTATACAAGAAATCAGTTGGGTACTCCCAGGAATCGATGGAAACCATCACATCTTCAATAACACCCTCAAGGGCTACTATGGATATTTCAGCAATTTGCAACACATTGGTGGTTTCTCTCGGGGCTCCCTAGAGGTCAATTTTAAGCATGGTTTCCCTAGCCATGAAATTTTGTTGGGGACTACAAGATCAATAAATGTGTTGGGGACTATAACACTATTAATATGTACATCCACTGTCGGGATACTGGGATCCTAGTACTTGGGGGAGATGGTATTTTCAAGCATTAGATCAACCAATTTCCCAACAACATTAATAGTGGGAGTATCTCTCTTCCTCCTTCCTAGCCTTTCGAAACATTATTCCATGATGATATTTTTATAGATTGGAACATCTTTGATGGCCTAGAGAAGGGGTATTTCAACAGACAAGTTTTTCATATTTCCTATAAGTTTGCCCTCTTCTTTCGTGTTCTACTTAGGTTGGACCAACCTTTCAGGATAGGGAGGTATATTGGCTTGAGGGGTACTATCTAACTTCTCTTCTTCGATGTATTCTAGTGGATAAGATGGGTGAGCATCTAGAAGTAACTTCCTAGACTTGATGTTGATTTCATGTACTTCCACAACATAGGGAGGATAAGATGTTTCCCCACTATAGACTTATTGGCTTTCTTATTGTTTGGTTTCAGATTAGGTTGATCAGAAATTATAGGTTGCTTTAGTGGGTTATTGTGAGGTAACTATATTTGAGCAGGAGGAGGAGGCATTAAGGCAAGTGGTTGGGCTACCTGGGGCCTCCATCCTTATGAAGGATTACCCCATTTAGAAGGTTGTGTTTGGTATGGATGGAAGGGTGTATTCATAGGATAAGGAGGATATTGAGGACAAGACCAAGGATGAGGCATGGACCAAGGTGAGTTGGCTAGAGGATACCAAGTCTAAAAGGGTTCACTCTAGTTTGGATTGAAATAAATATAATGTACACCTTGCATGACTTGTTGATATGGCTGAGGGCCTTCTGGCCTCCTTTGGTTGATGAAACAAAGTTGTTCACACCTCCCTTAGCCCCTTGATACATAGTATTCAATCCTCGAAGAGATGAACACTTATCAATTTCATGGTTCTCATCACATACTAGGAAAACCTCTCTCACATTCAATGGACATTCATTCCTAGGGTGCCTTTTGGTTCATTTAGGGAAAAATACAAATAGTTCCCTTTCTTCCTCCTCTTGTTTCTTCCTAATATGAATGGTGTCTATCTTTAAGGAAAATTTGTAACCTTTCACTCTTAAAATATTCCAACATACACCCTATTTCATGTTTGAGTAGAGGATAAAAAAATTTCCAATACTTGACTAGATATACCTTATTTCCTTGTAGCACTAGAGTGATTCTTAAACATTGTCTTAATGTCATGATAATTCAACCAGTAAATGTCTCCACTAGAAAGTGTATTTAGGGTTTACATTAGCTTATCCTTAACCCCTTTGAGTAATACAAGTGTTATTTATTTTGGGTCAAGGGTGAAATTTTCTCTACTATAGCTGAGTTGAAACCTCTCCTTATAGTCTTCTAAGGACTTATCTCTCCCCGAATTCATTCTATAGACTTCCTCCCTGATGTCCTTTAACCAGTAATATTATTTTTACTTATCATTAAAGGCTTGATGTATTTTATGCCAAGTGGTGATGTTTCCTCCTTCCAAACCCATAAACCAACACAGGGCTACATCGTTGAGAGTGAAGGGAAATAAATTCAACTTCTACTCATCAGAAATGTAATAATAGGTTCTAAAAACACAAACATGAATGTATCAAGGTCTTCAGAAACTATACCATGGAAGTGTGGGACATAAGTGGGAATTATGTTCTTCATTCTAACCTACTCATTGGTTTCTCTAATAGGAAATTTCTCGGGCTTCTTGTTTCCGACCATCTCTTGGGTAGGTGATGTAGGTTCTTCCTCCCCTGTAGATACTTCAAAGATATTTGTTTTCTCACCTAAAGGGTTCTCCAAACCCTCTGTGGTTAAAGTAGGAGTGGTGGTTGACTGCTAGGAGGGTTTTTTGAAAAAATCCTAAGCTGTCCCTAGCCTTATGAAATAGAATTTTTCTTTTCTTTTCTTTTTTAGCTTTATAAGTAGACAAGAATTTATGAAAAGGAAAAAAATTTGTACTTTTTCAAGAAACAAAATGAAAAAGAGAAAGTGACTCAAAGCATAAACAATGCCTACTTGGACACCTCCACAGAAACGGCACCAAAAAGCGATGAGCGTTCGTATTGCAATAATAATGTTGTGACTCTCAGGGATATCATCTTTAATTTATGAATATGGAATTCGTATAAATTTAAAATTTGACACTATTGTATGTACAATAATATAAGTTCTACTCAAACTTCTCTGAGGTAGTGAATCAAACCAAGGTGCACAAATACCATTCTACAAACTAAATTCATATTTTTCAAGAATGAAAGAATGTTGCATAAATGGAAATTCTACTCTACTTGCAGGAATGAAAATGTTGCTTGAAAGGAAAATCTAATCTACTTGCAGGAATGAAATGTTGCATAAAAGGGAATTCTAATATAGTTTTTTAGGAATAGAAATATTGCATAAAATTAGGTTCTAATCTAATTGCAATAAATAGAAATGTTTCATAAAATTATATTCTAACCTAATAGCAGGAAATGAAATTCTTGAAATGGAAACCTTAACCTATTGCAGGAAACAAAAGACATACAGCGCAAACCTAGTATACTTTCATAAATTAAAGAGCATAAAATAAATTCTAAATGAATGCATTCAAAAGAGATCATACTCTAGTGACAAATCTCATTAGATGCTTCAAGAAGTAACTATGTAAACCATCCATGTACCATTCAATTCATGAACCTCTTTAATAACCCTAGTTGTGTAAATGAATTCCAGTGGTGGAAATTAAAGTCCTAAGTGGTCTCTGATATTCCTCAAGCTTGGTTTCAAATCCTATGAGTCATTTTATAGGGAAAATATGCAAGAATCAAGCAGAAAGGGAAATTCTGGTCGAGTTTGGAAGGTTTTTACGCAATGTTACAAGATCGTTACAGGGTGTCATAGGATTGCCTTTTTTTGCTACAAGATCATATCTGAGAGAAATTTTTGGGTTTAGAAGGTGATATGAAGGCGAGGAAATGTGGAAAAATGTAGAAGAATGGTGTATGAGGTCCTTTTGAAGCTTAGTTCCCCTTAGGATCCCATCTTTCAAAATGCAAATGCAAACATGGGCCTTTAACAAATCTGAAATGAGTTCTCGGTGAACAACTTGCTTGAAGAAGTTGTTGAGGAGGGAAGGTGGGTGTTGATGGTAGGAAGACATGTAGAAATGATAGTTCTCAGACCTATAACCCAATAGTCTTACCTATACAGAAGAAATATTTTGTTTTTTATACTTGAAAAGACTACTAAACAAATTATCACTTTCAGATAACAGAGATGCAAAAAGGAAAGTTAATTGGAGATCTAAATATTGTATAAGGAGAAAAATTATGCTTTTTCTTGCCAACACAAATTCTACAACCACACTTCCCATGAGAGAGATGATTGACAGGCCTGCAAAAGTAACTTTTCTCATAAACAACTCTTACTATAAAACATGGAAATACAAATAAACTAATTACAGGAAAGGAAATTCATAGTAACAATATAAAAAGGAGAGACACTAGAGTTCTTGGGTTAGTCCCTAATCTGAGGGAACTAATCCCTCTAAAACACACTTTGATTGAATATGACACAATGTTTTTCATTTATATCAAACAATGCTCAAGTACATGAAGAGAGAATTGAAAATGAAAAGTACAAGCTCCTAGCTCTAGTAGTCTTTATTCTTCTTTAAAATTTTGAATCCTAATGAGCCCTTGGGCTGCTTTATTTATATAAAAATAGTTGATGGGGATGCCTCCTAGGAAGGATGGCTACTTCCCTCCAAAATCCATATAAAGGTGGATCCATCTACCTAATATCCTCACAGGCATTTACTGCATCAACTATCCAATATATCCTTGAGTTATAGGTGAGTAAACATAGGGAGAAAGTCGAGTTGTAGGAAGGTAAATGTAGGGGACAAGCCTCCTACAACTCTAGTTGGTTTCCAATATATCCCTACACATTAAATGGTCTTCTTCCTACACATTCAACTAGATTAGGTTACAGGATATGACAATATACCTTTCCTTTTCTAATGAACACATTATAGATCAAAACATGTCATCAAATGCAGAGAGAGACAAAAAAATAGGTTGAAGGATGGTCAGATGGGATTTCTAGTAGACCTATTTAGGAGGCCCATCAATAGGTCACTATTCTTAGTTTGAAATGTGTATGAAAATAATATAGTTTCCTGAAGCAGGTAGTGGCTTGCATTTATAAGAGGTTTGAGCCTCTAGGAATATTTTGGCTTGCTAATTTGAACGGGGTTGGGGTTTCCTGTGAGTGTGTACTCACAAAAAAAATGATGTAATCAAATTTGATGCCTTGATTATCATAATAATACAAAACAAACTTTGGTGTTTTTTCTCACGGAAGGGTTTCCACGTAAATATGTGTGTTTTTCTATGCATAAACAATGGTATCTCATGTGATGTTTAAGTATTTTCAATCTACATTTTAGATATTTGACTTAAATTATTTTAAAAGTGTTAATTACTAATTCAAAACCCCACTCAGTAATTCCTTATTACAACACAACCAACCCCTTAATCCTTCATCAGGGCTATGGGGCATAACAGTTTTCTCAAGTGCGGTCCCTTATAGCCTAATTAAGGATATGGGGTATCAATTTTTTCCTCGTTTCTTATTTTCTTTGATAACACAACAAGAGACCCATTTTCTTTAGTGAATATCCCTGAAATTATAGTGAACCAAGATCTGACACTTCTACCACATGCATCTTGAGATATATTTTGTGTCTCCTCCCATTTTTAGGGTATGATACCTCAAATAAATAAATTTATATTGAAAATACCATGTTGACCTGTTCGAAGCCTAATTTCAGGAGCATTCAGGATACCAGACTTCCTCAAAGCATATCCTCAAAATTATAGTGAACCAAGATCTAAAAATTTAACCAAATGTTTAGCATGATTTCCCCCAATTATGTTCCAAGTTTTATCATCTAAAACCTCTTAGAAGAAAAGTTATAGTGAAAATTCCTATATGACTTGTTAGAAGAAGAATTCAAAAATCCCAATATATTTGGATCATATATCAAAAAATATAACAAACCAAGATCTGGAAATTGAACCAGATGTTCAGCAATATTTTTCCTCACTATGGTACAAGTTTAATCCACTGACACCTCCCATAAAAAAAATTATAGTGAAAATTCCAAGATAGCAGGTTTACCCCATAAATCACACTTTGGCTTCCACCTTTAAACTCCAAGAATGACTCTAAAACTCTTCATCGAATTCTTTTTTACACCTCAGATATCTTTAAATCAGAGGAATTTTTTGGTACTTATAGAATGTAGATAAAATAAAGAAAAATAACCATGCAATTAATAGGGAAGGCATGCAAGTGCACAACCGATCCATGAATTTTGAAATTTATTAGTATGATCCCTATCGAAAATAAAACATTGCCTAAATCAATTGAATTTATTTACTCATAGGTTAAGAAAAAATAAACAAGTTTACTAGTAACATAATTCATACCATCCACATGTTTTCTTTTCATAAATAGATCTAATTAAAGATAAAAATAAAACATGCTAAGAATAAACAATTTCAACCATTACAGTTTCATACATATGTCATTGCAATAATCAATTTCATTTACGTTACAATAATAAATTTCATTTACCTTACATATAAGCACTTATCTTATTTAGAAAAAAGTGAATCTAAAACTAATAAGGGTGATCCACTCTCCAATCAACCATTGGAAAGAGTAAAATCAATTCTTGTAGCCATCCACCCCTGTGCCAAATTGTTTGATACCTTGAGAGTAAACTAAACTCATGGATTTAGCACATAGTTTTAAAACTATATTTAACATAAAATTGAAGGCCATCCTCCTTCAAACATAGGAAGAACTCATTGTTTCTTCGTTCCATCATTGACTAGACTCATAAACATTCACAAAAGTACCATGCAAGTATGCACAACACTAGGAAATCCTTCTCTGATCTCTGGCCCTCTCCTCTTGAGTGTTCTATGTGCCCCTCACAAACAAGACCATTGCAAATATTCGAAGCCATCTATTCCAAAGAAAAAGTGCTACAACAAATTCACTTATGTAGGGACCATCCATATGACTCCAATTTTTTTTTTAAAAACCCATAAATAGTGCAGTTAAATATTAAAATACAACCATAAGAAATTAATTTTTTTCATTTTATATTAAGCAGTCACTAGCCACATCCATTAATAAAGTCACATATAATTAAAAGTATATCAACCTTAGAAAAATGTAAATTTTAAGGTTCATATCCTAGTAAATCATAAACTTATAATTCGACCATAATAATATTCACCTTTACATGTCAATAACCATAGATACAACAAAATACTGTAATAGAACATCATGAATACAACAAGTAACATTCACCCTGGAGTGGAGATTTGATCTTGGATTTGCCACTATTATCCCTCCTGTGTTGTTGTTTGTGTTGATGTGTGGAGAATGATGTGTCCCCGCCAAACGTTGATGACTCACAGTATGACCTCCCAACCTACTCCTTGGGTACTCTTCTTCCCAACGGACCCCAAGCTGGAATGGGGTTGTACAATAAAGGAATAATATTAGCTAATGGAGGAGAGAACTGTTGGCTTAAGAGTCCCCTCTCTAATGACCTCCACCTCACCAAACTCACTATAGCTTCATTTTCACTCATAATAGCATTATCTTATCCATCCAACAATAGGTAAAAAATACCCCTCTCTCATTATTTTCCCCTTATTTTATAGGAGGCTTCATAGGTGACACTTGGCACTTCATGCATAAGTAATTATTTTTATTAATAAAAAAATTGATTATTCTCCCACCCATGTTTGAGCTTCTCACCAAGGCTCTTCTAAATTATTTACTTAATTTTTTATTCAAAATTAATTTTTTTCCTCACCCCAACATGACTTTCTATTTCTTCTCCTAGGTGTCTCTTGATTCCCCTTTTATTCTCCCTTATTTGTGTTGATTACTGAATTTAATTAATAGGTCTCAGATTTTGTCGCCTAGCTACACCCTAGTTTAACTCAATTTGACTCTTAAATGGAGATATTTGTGTTGGCTCTTGTCACAAGGAGGTTCTTTCAAGAAATTAAATTTCTCTAATTTAATTTACTATTGTTTAATTTTATTCACCACCCTCTTTTCTTAATGAGGTTAAACTATTTTAGGATTAATATTTCTATTAACTTTGTCCATTTCCCCACCTTTTCGTATTAAAACAATTATGCACATTATCTACCTAATATTTTACAAACATGGGAAGCCTGGAGTTCTCAACTGATGTGAATTAGTGTGATTATCAAAGCTTAATTATATTCTAGTAGTTTATTATTTATTTCAATGGTGAAAATTCGGTCATGCCCTTCAAGAACTTCCCTTTGAAGTTCCAAGGGTGCCACACCCAATCAGTTTCTTCATGATGCTAAGGGTGCCAATTCAGTCGTGCCCTTCAATAATTTTCCTTGAAGTTTTGTAGTAGATGCTACAACCCCCTCCAAAATTTTGGCCTATACCAAATTTCAGAGAATTCATTGGTCTTGATCATTGTTGTCACAAAATTTTAAGCTCGTCTTTTTGGTTTTCTCACTGTGTTTTGATCCCTTTCGCAAGATTGGAAAAGTGTCTTCTTCAGCATGTTGGTTGTCGTATTACATGTACGATCTTGTTCTAGTAGTTCCAAGAGGTCACATTTGTGCAAATGAGTCGTTCTAACCTTGTAAGTATGTGTCACACTCATTTCCAAACTTTTAAGCACTATCGCACAGGTGTCGTAATGGTCATCGTAAACTCTATATGTGGTTTCGCACTTGTTGTAACCGATTGTAACATTGTCGCACTAAGGGAAATTATTTGTTTATATTTCATGGATACTTTATGTTATTTGAGTCAAAAAAATATGATAAGTGCGTGATCATAGTCAAAGTTCATCATGTTGGGTGTGGAGCCTAATTATCTTCTTTATTTAGATGTATCACAACATTGGACCCCTATTCTTAACGAGGCAGCAATGCCACCCATAATTGAACGTTGCCTAGGGAGTCTAGGGGGGATGACTACGACTTTATGGAGCCCCCCCTTGGCGGGGGGTTTCTGGGGCAACACCCCCAAAGCTAAAAATATATTGAAAATTTCCTTGTAAAGGTATCGTAATTTCTGATCAATCTGGGCCATTCATTAGGCAGATGATCTCACGATAGAAGTTATGTTTAATTTAGGGTTTTTTCCCTAGAAGGAAACACCTCATTTTGTATGAGGGAATTGTATTGCAGTTGTGCATTGTACATATATTCTCAGAGTGAGAAACAGATAGGAAGACTGTGAGAGAGAACAAAGTATATTACATCAAATCTGTTGTAGGTTGTGTCTCTTCATTTTGCTGGATAATAGAAAGGAAGGACTAGATGTTCCAGGTGGATGTAGCCCAAATAGGGTGAACCACATATATCTGTGTCTCTCTAGTTTTATATGTTTTCTGTGTTTTTTTTCATGCATATTTTATGTTTTTCATTGCTCTGTAATATATAATTTTCTAACACATCATTGTTCACCGATCTCACGGGTTCCACACGTAGTCATTTTCCGGAAAACTTCCCTACCAAGCATCTTAGCTTCACCCAACCTCCCTTGAGCTCTGTGTTGCACAATATTATTCCTCTAGCAGTGACCTTGCTGCTTGGCACTACGTAGTGCACAATAATTCCCTCCCCAAGACTTCTCCATTACAAAGTTTTGTGACCAATACTTGACTTTGACCTCCAATATTGTGGAGTCATGACCTCTAGCCTTGCTTGAACTGTGCACTTCAGAACCTTAAAACACTTCCTCATCTCTTGAGCCTTACAACTTCACACTGCACAGTCATACATGCCTCCTTTACCTCCAGAACTATGCAGTAATCTTCTCCAGCTCCAATCAATGCGACTTGGTCCCACTAGCCCTCAAAACTATGCAATCATGTCCCTCAGCCTAGCCTGAATTGCGCACTGTGCAGTATCAAGGCTCAAGGTTACCCCTTTCTTTCTTGCACTATGCAACTACGTAGTCACTAGGCCTCCTTATCCAGCCTCTCACTTGTTTCAGGCTCAATTCATGAATCTGAATGCATCATCTTAGGATAGGTATTTTTAGATTATGTCCCCTCATCGTGTGTGAATTGGAGGAACAGGTACTATATCATGTCATGGAAAGATGATGAAGGATGGAAGCATGCTCTAAGACACTCTTATTGCTGAACTCACAAGATGATTGATCAAAATAAATTGAAAGGACACTAGTTTGTGACCTCCATCCAAGACATGATATCATTGGAGACTCCTTATCACCAAGGCATGTGGAGGAGAAAATGAAAGCTCTTTCATGAATACATTCAACTCTCAGCAACAACAGTGGCTCGACATTGCTATGTCATTAAGCAGTTCATGTCAATAGTGTCAAGTAATTTCATGTCATGAGTGGTCATATGCCACATCACTATGGTGTACCATTGTATATTGTATTCAAAGTGTATTGTAAAGTGGAAATCCAAAGGAGACACACGGAATGTAAAGAGTCATGTAAGTTGAAAATTCTTGGGAATTAAAAAAGACATGAGGGTAGTCAAAGAGTCACCCTTGGTTATATATACTCCATCATTGTATGAGCAAAGGACTTTTTAACCTTGGCTCCACCAGCAAAGCATTAGAGAGATAAACCAGTTATTTTTTGGAGCAAGGAGTGGCTCCAATGATCCACTATTGGAGCTAGATATGTTCATTGTACATATGTGCCTTGGAGCTTTTACTTAATAACAAAAGACTTCAAGGCCAACACGTTCTTCATGCATGACTTATGAATATTTGTAAGACTAATCTATAGATGTTTACATTTCATGTTTTTTGTCACATGTACTAACATAGTTGAACTATTTCGGTTATTTTAGTAGTTATATTTTTTAGAATGTGTTGTAATTATTGTAATTGTTGTCCCATCCTTTTGGTCTATTCCATATTATATTAGGTAGATAATTCTCAAATTTTTGTGTGCAATGACCGTCGCATCCCTTGTGTACTATTTTTTTGGATGTTAGACGGAATCCTTTAGTTCATGTGTTCCTCTTCCTGGGTGGTAATATTACCTCTCTCGTAGAGACTCACTTCTATTTTTCCTTGAAGTAGAAGAACCTTGACACACATACGATTGAACACTCACCAGTAACACCCCCTTTCTTTTCGAAGGTTCATGTTAACCCCTATCTCTTGCTAACAGTTAGATTCAAAGAGAATCTATAATAATACATGGAAACCGGGTTGATATTTCGTATGGGGCTCCTATTCCAAATGGTGTGAGGTCTAATTGGGACTTTACATAGGGGATACCCCTTGGTTGACATATTTCCAACACCATCAACAAAGGCGCTAAAAGGAGGGCCATATGACAAGTCCAGCCTATTGAATCTGGTTTGAACCTCTTATCTAAAATGGCTCATACACAAATATTACTCCTGTGTTGTTTCTCAAATTTTTCCCTTTATCAATTTTCAATCCCCGGTGAGACTCTCAATAACTTTTCCCAGTTAAATATTGATGGTGAGGATGGAACACCCATAACCAATCACATTTCTGATTTCTTAAATTTTGGGAATTTTATGACATCAATGATGAAGAGTTTTCTTGTGTGTTTTTCTTCCTCACCCTTGAAGTTCGTGCTAATCGATGGTGTCATACCTTTCCCCCATGCTTCTATCCATTCCCTTCATCATTTCCTCAGGGAGCTCCATCAAGCCTTCGATAAGTATAATTACTAAGATGTTTATAAAAGAATCAATCTCTTAAGAATGAAGCCTAATGAATTAGTCAAGGATTTTTCTAACTGATTCCTGCACCTTTGTTGTGAGTTTTCTGAAGAAGAAATGAATCAGGATTTATTGAAACAAGAATTTGAGCGCTTGGTTCTTTTCTCTTTACACGGTGAGCCTGAACCTCCCAATTTTCCTACTTCCCCAACTCTTGTGAACCATGGGACACCTCTAATCTTAGAGGAGGAATTTAATTGCTCCTTCTATTATTTTTCCTCCCCCTTTTCCAGTCCCGATGATGGTTCCTCTCTACGACGGTGATAAAGTTGGAAAATCCTCAAATCAAATTCGTAATATGTCTTCTCATTCTTCTCCTATTTTTCATGATTTAGGTCCAATGGAGGAAATTCTAGATCACTCATGAAGCCCCCGGTGAATACTGACTCCTCCATTCTGCAAGATGATGTTGTTATCTATAACTCTAGTCTACAATTTGATTCATATTTATGTTATCCTCTACCATCTCTATGCCATGAGTTTTTGTACTATGGTCCTCCCGATCAATCTGTTCCACCAGCTAGTCTTTCACACTCTCTTGATTTTCACGTTGTTGATTCAAATTGTGGTCAGATACAATGTAGTCACATTACACATGAAGAGGATAAGGAAGGAAAATATGCTTTCAAACTTTCTTATTTCTTTAAAAATCCTCCATATCAAGGTGTTGCGCTTCCATTCTTAGATGATTATCAATCTACTAATCTCGGTATTGAATCAAATGCAATCAATATTTTCAATCAATCTGTAGTATTGGGAAATAATCATTCCAATGAAGATGATTATGTTGATGTATGCGATGATGAATGCCCAGGCGCATCAGTTGATCTTTCACTTTCTCATGAAAATTTTAAAAATTTAGATCTAGAATTTGTTTCGGTCAAATAAAATGCTCTTTTTGAAACTTTCTCTTCGTTTAACTATCCCTTGTGTTCTCTTTTTTTTGATGCACCTCTGTGCGGTGAAGATATTCCTTCTCTCCAACTTCTTCACTACATGAGTTAAATTTTTAATTGACACAATGTGGTGATATTACCCACGTTAAATATGAACATAATAAAATCATTGAGTACTCTTTCCATCCCTTATCATATTTACTCTTGCATGAAGATAGCTCTCCAAACTAGATTTCTCATGACAATTTCCTGTTTCATACATATTCAGATTTTCGATCATATGAATCTTTTAACTTGAGTAATTTGGTTGTTGAAGCTAAAAAATCTAATCAAGTTTGTGATAGAGATAGTTACCACTCGGTTAATGGTGATTTCATTAAGATCAAGGAAAGAATATATCCTCACACCATAAGCGATCTGGTCCAATCTTCAAAATGCGATTTTAGAATTTTGGAATGTCCTGGGGCTTGCCAGGGATTCGAGGCACCTCAAATTCTGTTGATAGTTATTTCAGGATCTCCTAACTCTGTTAAGATCCCCGACTCGAGTCAGATGTGGTTTTCTTTGCAAAAATCCTCTTTTATCATGGTTTCACTCGATGTAAATTCTTTTTTGAAATATACTTGGAGTTGTGGATATAATCTCTCGAATTTTCAAAATCTAAATCTATTCCCATATGAAGACGAAACTTTAGGGCATCAAGTTTTTAGGAAGAAAACCCATACTGACAGCTACCTTCATTTTGATTCTTACCATCACCCTGCTCAAAAATTTGGTGTCCTTAACACTCTTGCAGTAAGATCCCTGAGAATATCAGATACGGAGCACCTGGAGGAAGAACTCTCTCACCTAAGATATGTTTTCTTGGGTATAGGGTATAAGGAAAGGGAAATCAGGAAAGCCATAAACAGAGCAAAAAGTGTTGTCGTGTCCAAGAAATGCCATGATCCCCAAGAGAGGGGTGGAAGGGTTTTTTTTCCATACATTAAAGGTGTGACAGATAAGATTGCTAGGGTTTTGGGGAAGAGAAACATTTTTGCACAATTCTTAGCAACAGGAACCATTACACAAAATATGTGCTCAGTTAAAGACAATATTAGTGAGGGGAAACTTAAAGGTGTTTAAAAGATTGATTGTTCTTGTGGGAAGAGTTATATTGGCGAAACTGGGTGCTCTCTTCAGAAGCGTCAAAAATAGCATGGTGCCGATATTAAGCATGAACGATCACGAACCTCGGCTCTTGCTGATCACTCCTAAAAAGAAAAACATCACTTACGCCTTGAGGATGCTAGAATAATTGCAAGGGAGGATCACTATCAGAGACATAAGATTAGAGAAGCATTGGAGATTATAAAACATCTGCATAACATCAACAGGGATGGAGGATTCGAGATTAGTGACAGTTGGCGACCTCTTATTAGACAAATTTTCTCCTTAGGTTTGTCCTCATCCAAGGTATAATTTTGCAGGTATGCATCTTTTTCCCTTTTAGTTAACTTGTTTAGGGTCGTGTCAGTTCATAAACTCTTATTACTCCACTCACTCGTAATAATTATTTTCATTAATTAATTTTTATTCTATTAATAAAAATTAACTAATTAATATTTATTATGAGTAAATGGAAGCTAATTAAAAATTCAAAACTAATTAAAAAAAAAAAGGTTTTAGAATTAAATTTATTAGGAATTAATTAATATGAAATTTAAAATTTAAAATTTATTATGGTTCAATTAATGAGCATTGATTAGATTCATTTAGTAACATATATTTAGGTATATTTTTAAGATTAAAAAACATATAATTTTAGTGTTAATTATTATATTTCCTTACTTTTATAATTTAATTACAGTATCTTAGGTTAGATTTTAGCATTTTAGTTGCTCTAGAAGTTTAATATAAATTTAGTCTTTGAAATTAATTTTAGTCATTAAATATTAAATGTATAATAATATTTAAATTATTATTTTAGGGATATTATAAAATATAAAAAATAAGGTTTTAGAATTAAAATTTATTAGGAATTAATTAATATGAATTTTTAAATTTAAATTTTGAAATTTATTAGGGTTTAATTAATGAGAATTGAATAAAATTCATTTAGTAACATATATTTAGGTATATTTTTAAGATAAAAAACATGTCATATTAGTGTTATATTCCCTTACATTAATAAAACTTAGACATTGTAATTAATTTTAGACATTAAATATTAAATTTATAATAAATTAGAATTTATGTGAGGGATATTATTTTAGAATTAGAATTAATTCAATTAATATAGATGACTCAAAATATAAAATTTAATTATTTATTAAAAAAAAAATTAATAAAATAAAATTTATTTTAAATTAATTAGCATAATTTATTGTCGGCTCCTCTTAATCATCATTGGCCTTCTCTACTTATACCTTGACCCCTTGTGACCTTCTTTCATTCTTCATTCATTTCTCGTTCTGAAGATGGATCCCCATTGGGATTCGAAACATCGACAATTGTTTTATGATACTATGGATAATTCGGTTTCTACAAATAACAACAACCACAGAAGTTTGAGAACCATAATCTAATTTCTGACCGGGTTCAAGAAGTTTTATCTTCATGCAAGTCTCATGTATCAAACCCAAGTTTGGAATGCGTATCTCTCATAGAATCATCGAATTGGATATTTTATTATCCTAAAGATTATCTTTGGCCAAAGGAGCCATACATGTCACTCTCTTTTGAAACAATCAGCTCCTCATCCTTCTTGCAAATATTTTGATGCCAATATTTTTCTTCATCACACTTGAAATCCTCTTGAGCATAAGTGGATGCAAGGATTATTTGATGAATCAAATTCTTCTTCACTTGTTTCACCCTGATTGGTTTCATTAATTTATTATACTAGCATTCAAGTTCACTTATCTTGATGATTATGATGCTATTATAGTGTGCAACCAGTCACAAGGAAATGGTTTGTTACACTCATCACATGAGGGAAACCATTCTATTATGTAGAGCTTTTAGAAAATTGTTCTAGTTAATTTACCTCTATCAATTGCAAGCTGCGGATCTGATGCGTTAATCAGTTCATCTGATCATTATTTTTTCTTTGATGACTGTCATTTGTTTTATCATTTTCTCACTAGTACTTCCAATGATAATTGTTTTACATCTGTCGGTATTCATCATTAAACATCTTATTATTTGGATTTTCACCGAGCAGTTGAGGCATATCAGCCTTCGTTGATGGTTATGTCAAGTCCTCACTTTCTCGACGTCACTACTGAATATGATCATATTTATTTTTTTCCACAAGATCCTCATTATAATCCCATTCCTCTAGTTTAAAATCCATTTAAAAAAATAAAAAAATAAAAAAAAACGGGGTTTTCAAGAGGATCACCATGAATTTTATGATCCTATCACTGAATGGTTGGAGAAATATTACTTGGAAAGCTCCATCGTAATAAAAAAATTTCGGCTTCTTCTCATGCTCGCTAAGTAGGATGACACAGAATAAAGTGCATTCACAATAATTCTTCAAGGTTTGTTTGATTTTGGTTTCCGTCGAAGAGGTAAGAATATGAATTGGATGAAAGTAGCAGTTGTGACACATTTTTCTACTCACAGGAAATATCTTCCTTTTGTTGTTCATTTTATTCAAGATCTCATCTCTTCTCCTGCACACTACTTTATATTTGTTTTAATCGATTGTATCTTTATGATTGTAGGTCGGGAACGATTACGATGGCTACATTGGAAATTTCAATATACCTAACCCCGACCTATTAGTTTTTAGGTTAGGAGTAGGATTATTTGCATCCTAGTTTCCCTTATCTTGCTTTCATCCTGTGTTCTTCTCTTTATTCTCTCTTGCCTTTTCTTACTTTCTCTTTCATTATGCTTTGGTTTAACTTCTTTTTCTTGTCTTTTGGTTTTTTTCCCCTGTTGTGCGGTGTCTTTCCTCTCCTTGGTAGTACATATTACTAGAGGTATACACAGACCAATATCAATAAAAAAATCTATCATCCTTGTAATTAAATAGATGTGCAAGGAAGAGGTGTAAAATATTTGTAATACATGTGGAATATTTAACATACTAAAGTAAAGCAAATAATTTGGAGGACTTGCAGTGATGTGGGAATTCAAGGATGTTTTCTCATATGAAATTTCCAACTTTCATAGCAGTGAACGGAGACAACCGATACAAGTGAACAGAGACAACCGATACACCTCTACCTACCTATAGGGAGGAGTTGGCCCAAACCATTCCCATTCTATGCCCCGGCATCCGAAAAAAATAGGTGGCTCCGAAACACTTAGGGAAGAGTGGCTCACTGTCGCTCACTGTCGTTCCTACACCTAATGGCTTAAGCCGATGTTACCATTTACTCGCTGACCCATTATGCAGAAAAAAGAGACATTGATTTTACCATTGAGTTGTTACTTGGTCCAACATCATTGTCAAGACATCTTATAGGATTAATGTTGTATATTTGACTAAGTTAAATATGTAGCTTCAAGAATTGTTGGACAAGGGATATATAAAACCAAGTGTCTCACTTTGGGGAGCACCAATAATTTTTGCAGGGAATAAGTATGGTACTCTTAGGTTATGTATTGATTATTGAAATTTGAAAAAATTCACAATAAAAAATAAATACCCATTGCCTAGGATTTATTATTTGTTTGATCGGGTTAGGGGAGAAATAATCTTCTATAAGATATACTTTATATCTAGTTACCACCACATCATAAATTAATATGAGGATATTCATAAGACTACTTATATAAAATACATTATAGATAATTACTTGTCGTGGAGGAAGTTCAAAAATTACTTATGAGAGAATTACTTATCTAAAATATATTATTATAGCAAGGCCAAAGAATTTTATGAACCCAATATGGGACAACAAACACCTGAGGAGTATACAAGCACATACTTGGGATTGTTGAGGTATGTACCTTATATAAAGGATGAAAAGACTAAGATCTAAAGATACATCAGTAGGTTACCACCAGCATACCAGGATAGAATAGAATTTGATGAACCAAAGACTCTAGAGGTGGTTATCTAGAAGACCAAGCATTGTTATGAACAATGTAAGCATAAGACTAAGGTTTGGTTTGATTGGAAGAAGAAAAATAGGGGAAATTTCGAAGGAAAAAGGGAAAATACCTCAACATATAAAAAAAGTGGAAAGAATGAAACATTTAATGCTTATATTAGGAAGGCTTATCAACAACATCTTGCAACCATTAATAGAAATGAACTAGCTAAGGGGTTCGAGAAAGTACATATGCATTGTTGGACTTGTGGAGAAAATCATTTGAGGTGGAACTCACATCAATGAAAATAGAATAGTACAAAGCTATACAATGTACAAGAGGTTAAAAATATGAATGATGTGGCCCAAAGCATACCCAGGATTTATTCAGCACTTGAAAATACACAGGAATACCCACAAGCTGCATTTTTTCAAATGGAAGGTATGGTCAAAAACTTACCGATCTCAATTTTAATTGATCCATGAACTAACTATGGTTGTATTAGCCCTAATATTGTGAAATAAATTGAATTTCAAAAGAAATCCATGAGAAATGGTGGCTTGTTCCAATGCCCACTGGGATAAAGAGACAGGTAATAGACTTGGTTGGGTCATGTCCTATAGAATTGGGTGGTCTGACCACCTTAACTAAACTAAATTTGTTTCCATTAGGGTCATATGATATTTTGATCAATATGGACTGGTTGATATCCCACAGGACCAAGGTTTATTGTTATAATAAGGCACTGCAATGTATCAACAATTATGATGAAGAGATAATGTTGCAAGGATTCAAGAGGTCGATTGTGCTCAGGAAATTAATCGCGCTTCAAGTGAAGCATTATAGTAGAAAAGGTTGTAAAATCTACGTTATTCATGTGTCTGAGGAAAAAGGAGAAAATTTGGACCCATTTTTAACTCACCCTATGCTAAAAAATATATGAAGATGTGTTCTCAAATAAGTTTCAAGGCCTACTTCTCAAAAGAGACATCAATTTCACTATCAAGTTGATACAGGGAACGGTGCTAGAAAAAATCCTTATTACTTGAGCACACATGAACTTGTTGAGCTAAAACTAAAACTAAAGGAAATGTTGGATAAGGGTTACATTTGACCCAGCATTTCACCTTGGGGAACCCCTACCCTATTTTTTAAAAATAAATACGACATGTTAATATTATGGATAAATCATCGACAACTGAATAAGATGAAAATGAAGACAAATATTTGTTTCCCAGGATTGGTGGTCTATTTGACCAGCTAAGAGGAGTTTTTGTGTTTTCTAAAATCGATCTATGGTATAGGTATCATAAACCCAAAATTAACAATGAGGACATTCACAACATTTCATTTAGGATGAGGTAACGGTCATTATGAATTTGTAATAGTTCCCTTACAGCATACAAATTCCCTAGAAACCTTCATGTGATTGATGAATAATGTTCTCAAGCCATACTTGGATAAATTTGTATTGATATTCATAGATTATATCCTAGTATATTTAAATACTTAAGAAGAGCATGAATACCACCTTAGATTTATACTACAACTACTAAGGGAGTATAAATTGTATGCAAAACTCAATAAGTGTGATTTTTTCCAAACCTAGGTTCTCTATTTGGGACATGTAATTTCAAAGAAAGGAGTGGTTGTGGATTTGAAAAATATCAAAGCAATAACGGAATGGCCTACTCCCTGAAATGTGACGGAGGTCAAATCCTTTATGTGATTGAGTGGTTATTATCGAAGGTTCATTCGTAAATTCTCAAATATTGGGCGTCCAGTCACTACTTTACCAAGAAAGGGATAAAAATCTCAATGGACTCATTAATGTGCTACTAGTTTTGAGCAATTGAAGAAGTTACTTGTGCACCTATCTTGAGAATAACTTACCTAGAAAAATATTTTGTATTTTACACTGATGCTTGTAAGGAGGGACTTGATGGATTCTTAAAACAAGAAGGACATGTATTCTTCTACAATTCTAGGAATTTAAATGATCATGAAAGGAATTATGTCACGCATGACTTAGAGTTGGCATTTATAGTACATGCATTAAAAATGTGGATACATTACTTATTGGGAAGGAGATTTGTGTTGATGACAAACCACGGTGGACTAAGATATTTGTTTGACCAGCCCAATATGAATTCCATTCAAGCAAGGTGGTTGGATTTAATCAATGAGTTTGACTTTTAGATTAAGCACATCAAAGGAAAAGAGAGCAAGGTGGCAGATGCACTCGGTAGGATTTTGCTAGATTTTTGCCTGGAATCCTTGGGCACATGAAAACTTGATGTCAAGGAAAGAATTAAAGAGGGAATTTTTAATGATGAACATTACCAATATGTGAATAATTTTTTGTAGAAGCAACCAAATGGATATTTTAGAAGAACTTACATGCTTGATGATGAGGGCATATTATTTTTCAAAAATAGAAAATATGTACCTAACACAATTGACATAAGGAGTCTTATTATGGATGAGTTCCAATATTAAGAGACCTTACTTAAGTCATATTGGTTACCAAACGATGATAAAAACCATGAAGAAAACATATTATTGGTCAAGAAAGCAGAATGATATAGTTGATTACATTGTTAAGTGTGTGGAATGCTAGCAAGTGAAAGTAGAATGTAGGCATCCAACTAGATTATTGCATCCAATTCCAATTTTAGAGTGGAAATGGGAATTTTTATCCATGCACTTCATCATAGGATTTCCCAAGATATCTAGAAAAAATAATTTTATCATGGTGTAGTGGATAAATTGAGCAAGGAAACACACTTTGTCATTGTTAAATCTACTCAAATAAATTGGCATAGCCTGGATCTTTCGGAAGGATATATTTAGGTTGCATGGAGTACCTAAAAATTTAATAACCAACAAATATCCCAAGTTCACTTCAAACTTTTGGAAGTCATTTTTTGTTGGTTTTGGAACCCCAAATACCTTTTAACACATCTTACCATATTCAAACTGATGGTCAAATAGAGAGATTGAAAATAATATTGGAAATCATGTTGAGGATGTACTCTATGCATCAGCCAAGGAAGTGGGAAGACTATCTACCCTTACTGGATTTTGCATATAACAATGGTTATCAAGTTTCATTGGGAATGAGTCCATTCGAGGCACTATATGGTAGAAAATGTAATACTCCTATCAACTAGGATGATCTAGTGAATAGAGTACTTCTTGGACCAAACATGTTAGAAATATGGAATATGAGATGGTCAAGATAAAACAAAAGTTAAAGACAACTCAAGATAGACAGAAGAGTTATGAAGACCATCAAAGAATGCATAAATATTTTCATGTGGGAGAGAATTTTATATATATATTAAGCCAAAGAAAATATCATTGAAATTAGGCTCATGTGCCAAGCTAGCACTCAGATATTTTGGACTTTTTCCGATCTTGGAAAGAGTGGGGTTTGTGTCTTACAAATTGGCCTTACCATCCATAGTAAAAGAACAAAATGTTTTTCATGTTTATTTGTTTGAAAAGTATTTTCATGATGCTAATAATTTTGTTTAATGGTATGTGATATAGGTGGAATATGAGGAAGAGTTTCAACCAAAACCAAGGTGCATCGTAAATCAGATACAAATCACACTTTGGAATCAATTATTAGAGAAGGTCAAGGTGCAATGGAATCACTTTGGACCTGATGAAGGAACTTTGGAGATGGTTGAGAAAATAAGGGTGTTGTACCCATATTTCCTTTATTTAATAAGTGGATGTAAGAGATGTGTATAAGATCAACCTTGTGTTTAGTATTTTTTTGCTAAGAACACTAAGGGTGGTTTTCCCTTTAAGGAGATGGTGTTTGTGACACCCCTGGTATAATCCCCCTGTTTTTTTATAATGTAATGATACTTCAATTATTATAAATATAATTGAATGGCCTAAAGAGTGGGAAACAAATCCATGATCCAAGGGGGAAAATGAAGATGAACCGGTGTGGTGTTTGTTGGCACCATTGCTTAACCAGTTGTGCAATTAGAAAGAAATATCTAGATGAACGTTCCATGAGAAATGTGAAGAGACACACAATAAAAATAATAAAAAGGAATTTGAAAAAAATTATATGGGTTTTCCTAAGGAATTTTTTTTGGTAAGATCCAAACTTGAGTGCATGAGGAGCATTGTTATAGCCTGTTGAGGCTAAGGGAATGTATTACCCTATGTTGTGAAGTTGTGGATTGTATGTGTCCAAGCTTATAAGAGTTTAGTGGAAAGATAGATGGAGATGGGTGATGAGTTCTTTTTTTTGGGTTGATAAACCAATTACGAGGTGTTCTCCATCATTTATAAACCAATGAGCATGCTTGTTTTCAAGTTGAAAAACCACCCAGGGTATTTTCTAATGGGTTGATAAACAACACTTCGTGCTTGCCATAGTTGATAAATGACCCATAATTTGTGTTCATGAGTGATTTCCATGGTTGATAAACCACATGTAATGAAAATTCCCATACTCCTGGTCCTAAGCATAATTTCCAGCTAATGCTATTGAAGAATCCCCTTGGATCGTGGATCTAGCTCAGGGGTGATAGTTGCAAGAGATACAGGCTATAATTGGTCTATGGTTTGGTGGAAAATTGAGGTACCACATTTATTTTAAGTCATTACTTATTTTAGATAATTATATTTAACTAAGAAATGTGACTATGAATACTAATTCTTTATTGAATTAATGTATTGTTCTTTTGTAATCTTGCATGGTTGTAGGAAACTAGCGCATGAAATTAATAGGCAAGAGTGCCTTGAATGTTCATGGATTAAATTGAATTTCTACCTTGAGGATATAAGAAAGACGTTTTTCATTTTTTGAAAAATAACATGTTGCATTTGGTCATGTAGGGCTTTGTAATTCATACTTGTTTTTATGTTTGAGTGCATGCTCATTTAAATACTATTGGTATTGTTTTAGATTTGTATGCATATGTTATTTACGCATGGCTCTATGATCATAATGGATAAATTTGGGGTAAATCCCCTATTATTGTTTACTCAGGTGTAATCTCTTAAGTCAGCGCAAATGGATTCAGGATTTTGGGGATCCAATAGGTTCTACATTTGAATTATGTCACAGGACCCAAAGTCCCAAGTGGCCCCAATTTTTGGCAGGCCTGAATGGCCCAAATGGCCTACGGGGCCAAAATTCTAGATGTAGACCCTGACCCCTACTCATTTTGGGGTTTGGGGTCTAACAGGGTCTGCTTATGAATTATGTCGTGGGTCTCGAAGTCCCGAGTGGCTCGAATGGTCGAAGATGCACTCCAGATCCTAAATTTTGGATGTGTACCCCAGCTCGAACTCAATTAAGAGGTTTAGGAGTTCAGGGATCCAACGAGGTTCAATAAGAGTTATGTTGTGGACTTGAAGTTCTAAATTTGTATTATAATTTGAATTCATTACATTTAAGGTAAGTTCCAATCTGGTGGGGCCGAGTTGAAGTGATGACGTGGAACGTGGGACATGTGGCATGTGGCAATCACGAGAGGCCTTCTTAGAGGCCAAGTGAGATAAATTTGAGTGACATGTGGCATACTTGGAGTGGGAATACATGGTGATGTGATGAAAACGTGACATAACCATGGGATGACACTACCATTACATCACCTTGGACCTCAGGACCTCTGACCTCAAGAGGAAGGAGAAGTGCATCATGAGGGAAAGCCACGATTAACAAAGACTAGGAAATGGGAAATATCCCAAAGACTCGACAGGTATATTCCTATCAAGGGGTCACAAACCTATAGGGTTCCCTACTGTAGTGGTGTCTATGGTAGATGGGGTTGCAGTAACAAAGCCTAAGGATGAGAAGAGTTATCAGCAATGGATGGAAATTAGTCTGTCACGCCCTAGAGGTTTGAGAAGCTAACACTAAGGATTTAACAAAAAGGCGCAAAGGGAAGGGCACTATGACATGGAAAATCCCGAGATAGAATGGAAGGTTACATGGAGGCAATTTTTGACTGGGAAAGCCACTTGGGGCCTTAGAATAAGTGCAACATGGCAGCATTGCTAATGTGGCAATTTTTTTTACAATAAAATTTTAAAGGGCCATATAGTTTCATCTAGGTGTCGGATTGAGATAAAATGTATATCTCTAGAAATCTCTCGACAAGATAGTCGCATTGGTGATATTATATTTTAGTTTTGAGGAAGTTTAAAATTGAGGAAATTTTGTAATCTCTTTTCCATAACGAGATCGATTTATCTTGATGTAACACATTGCACTACTAAATAATGATTCAAGGGAGTGGGAGGGCATGATAAAATCATCAAATCCAATACATGTTGGGATGGGAAAATAAGGATGTGGTGTTAAAGGTAAAAAATGAGTGAAAATTTATATTTTCTATCAATGTTGATTTTATTAATGAAGTAGAAAATA
Organism: Pinus albicaulis; assembly: GCA_034641835.2. NCBI lineage: Eukaryota > Viridiplantae > Streptophyta > Pinopsida > Pinales > Pinaceae > Pinus > Pinus albicaulis. Next base: position 868,567,871 of record CM076581.1, on the reverse strand, counting down.
TGTAGTTTCCCTTGATGTATGTGGAGTGGTTTTTGTAAGTCCCTACATGTACATGAGAGATGAAATATTCATGTAGATATCGAACCAATACTGGCCCATCAAGGATGGAAAACCATTCACCATCAATTCACACAAAGGTAAGTCAAAAAAATTATCGGTAAGTGCCAACCAAGTCAAGAAACTAATCAATTCTAGAAAAAAAATTTGTTCTATTTTTTTTAGGAGAGAATCAATTTATAGAAGAGTTAGTAAGATCAAAGGCATCCCTAAAGAATTTTATTAAGAAATATAAATAACAACTAGCATGTTTGTTACAGGTGTACAAGGATGTGTTCTAGAAGCCTAAAGGATTATTGCCCAAGAATAAAATGGAGCATGAGATATAGCTATTGCTAGATTCCCCATTGCCAAACATTAGGTTGTACATGTAACCTATTACAGAAGAAAGTGAGGTGAAAAAATAGTTGCAAAAGATACCAGAACATGGTGTCATTCAACCAAATACATCACCATGTAGGTCACCCATCATCATTTTTCCAAAGAAGGATGGGACTTGGTGGATGCGTATTGAATACAAGGAACGAAATAAATTCATGCTCAAGAACAACTACCACTTACCCAAGATATATGATCTTCTAGATTAATTGTAGCAAGAAAAATACTTCACCAAGCTGGAATTGAAGTTTGGATAACATTTGGTTTGAGTTAGATAAGAAGATACATATAAAACCACCTTCAAAACCAGGAAATATTTGTATGAGTGGTTAGTCATGCCATTCAGCCTGTACAATGCACCATCTACATTTATGAGGTTAATGAATGATATATTGTGCACTTTTATAGATTCATGTATTATTGTCTATTTGTATGATATAATATTATATAGTTCTACCTAGGAGGAGCACATATCACATTTGACGCAAGTGCTAGAGACATTAAAGAAACACCAGTTGCTAGAAAATCTCAAGAAATGTGAGTTTGCATATTGATGGGTGGAGGAGAGCTAAAAATAGATTATGCTAAGATGAATACCATCAGTAAATGACCAATTCCTACTATTGTTCCTAAGGTTAGGATTTTCGTTGGGGAAGCACATTACTTGAGGAAATTCATAGCCTCATTTTTAGTGGTAGAAGCACCACTCCATGCTATAATACCAAGTGGCAAGAGTTTCCATAGAGGCAAGGGTCAACATATGGATTTTAAGGAGCGAAAGAAGAATATCAGTCAAGCACTAGTTCTGGCATTACTAAACTTTCAGAAAGGCTTTGAAGCAGAGACAAATACATGTGGGTATGTTATGGGTGTGATCTTGATGTAGGGAGGAAAGCTTGTATGCTACCACTCTTATGTATTTCATGGGGAAGTTTTTAACTACACTACTTATGAAAAGGAGCTCTATGCCTTGGTGCAAGATACGAATATGTGGAAACATTATCTAATGGGAAAGGAGAAACTAACCCACACATATCACTAGCAATTATAGTACCTTTAGGCCTAGAGTAACCTACAAAATCTAAGCATTACAAGTGGATGGGGCTTATATAGTAGTTTCATATAGTGATCAAGTACAAGAAGGGTAACACAAACAAGTTGGAAGAAAAGATTTCAAGGCCACCCACATAAAAAATATCAAAGCTTTGGGAACTCTAATACACATGGATCCATTCAACCATGATGCATACAAAGAGACATATTTAGAATATGAGGACTTCAAGGAGGTGTTTCATCAATTGCAGAGCCAAATTCACGTGTGAAATTTTGACAACACCATTGACTACCATCTCTAGGATGGCTTACTCTATAAGTTGGATAGTTTATGTGTTCCTAAAGGTGAGAAACTGTAGCTAATTAGATAGGCTCACACCTCCAAGGTTGCAGGGAAGTTTGGTGTAGAGAAGATAGTGGAAAACATGCAGATGTATGTGTATTAGCCTAAGATTAAAAAGAAAGTACCTAGGTTTTTAAGAGGGCACATGCTTTGTTGTACTAGTAATCCTAGTGATAGGAAAAAAATTTTGTATAATCCCTTAATTCTACCCACTCATTCCCAGGAAATCCTTTCCATGGACTTTGTGGGAGGTAAAACCAACAACAAAGGGATATCACTACCTATTTGTGGTAGTTGACAAGTTTAGCAAGACCTGTGTTCTAATGCCCTATCAAAAGACCATAAGTGAGTAAGAAACAGTAAACCCTTTCTTTGTACAAGTCTGGGTTCACTTTGGGATGCCAAGGAGCATTGTTTTAGATAGAGACATGAGATTTATTAGTGCAATTTATACTACATTGTGGGAAAATATGGACACGAAGTTGAAGAGAACTACAAAATTCCATCTTCAAATATATGGGAAGAAAGAATTAGTCACATTAGATATTTTTTTAGGTAAAAAATGGGCCTCAAAAATGTACAAAAAAAACAACATTATAAGAACCAATAGGATTCATTATGATGACGTCAACCATGGGGGATGATTCACCATTTTTGGAGTAAAAAGGTAAAAAGATAATATATATATATATATATATATATATATATATATATATATATACATATACATATACATATATATACATATACATATATATACATATACATATATATATATATATACATGCATATATGTATATATATATATATACACACACACACATATATATATATATATATATATATATATATATATATATATATATATATATATATATATATATTATCTTTTTACCTTTTATGTATATATACATGTATATATATATATATATATATATATATATATATATATATATATATATATATATATATAAAGGTAAAAAGATATGTATATATATATATGTATATATAAATATATATGTATACATACATATATATATATATATATATATATATATATATATATATATGTATACATATATATATATATATATATATATATATATATATATATATATATATATATATATATTATCTTTTTACCTTTATATATATATATATATATATATATAAAGGTAAAAAGATAATATATATATATATATATGTGTGTGTGTATATATATATATATATATATATGTATACATATATAATTATATATACATATATATATATATATATATATATATATAGATATATCTTTTCAACTTGTATTTTCAACTTATCTACCCACAATTTTATTCAAATTTCAAGCAGGAGCACTCATTGGATGAAAAATTTAATTTTTTATCCGAGGAGTACTCATGTTGAATACTTCCAATGGACCCTACTACACGAAAAACGTGAAATACATGAAAAAACATGATTGCAATCTTATTTTTTCATGTATTTCACATTTTTCATGTAGTAGGGTCCATTGAATGTATGAAACATGGGTACCACATGGATGAAAAATATAATTTCACATCCAATGAGTGCTCCCGTTAAAAATGTTGAAGAACCAAAGTAATTATATTAGGGTTTGATTCTTTGATCTTAATAATTACTAGTGAATGTGTTGGTTTCTTTTACTTCTTTATTATCTTATCTTCCATCAAGAAATCACCATATTGTATGTGTATGAATATCAAAAAACAAGAGACACCAGATATAGGCACTATGCCAGGGAAAAACCCCCCTCGAGGGGAAAAACCCGGTCAAAATAATTCTTCCTTTCAATAGTATTCTTTGATACTCTTTACCCCATACTTGAGTTAGACTTTCCTTCCATACCAAGTCATCCTTCTAGATCTTTGAGCTAGTAGCAATAGCAGTAACATCCAAACTTTGGAGACTTTGATCTCCCTATAAAGAGCATGAAATAGAGAGATTCCTTCACCAAAACTTATATTTTTTCTTCCTCTTTCTTCTAGAACCAACTCGCACTCCTTTCTACCTATTACTTCAACTTCACACTTTTTCCCTTGATGCATTGAATATCGAACTGGAGTGAGAAGTGAGTGAGCAAATGAATTCGATATCCTTGATTTTATAGCCTTCATATGGGTTCGAATTCCTCCCTTTGAGGCAGAATTAGTGTGGAGGGATACTAAACCACATTTGACTAAAAAAAAAACTAATTACATGATTCAAAAGCCCAAGGAGGGTCAATATAAATTTGTAATGTCTAACCTAGAAGTCCATAATTGGGACCTTATACTAAATATGACCCAAGCATGAAACCCATGCTTTAATAAGTCATTTAATAATAAAAATAAATGTCAAATGATAATATAAATTATTTTTCTATTAACTATTTCTATAAATACAATAAATATAAATTATGAAGACCAAACCTAGTTAGAATCTTCAACACAAAATTTGAGTAAAATCATAGGGAAATAAGTTGAAAATATGAGTTGAAAAGTAGTTTTCTTATTTTTTCCCTCCCACACTTGATGAGGTAATCTAATATTATTTTATTGTTTCCACTTTTTTTATAATACTCCTTAGGAGGCCCAATTTAGACTTAAAAATTTCTCTAATGATAGGACTTTGGTGCAGTTTTTGAAGGGTTACGATATAAAGCATATAAATACCTCAAATGAAAATATGGTATATATACAACACTCTTAGAATAGAGAAATCCACACTTATACTGGTAAGTCCCAATTTTAAACTTGTTTTGGACCTTTTCCACCTTCATCTTTGGATATGTAGCAATCCCCAAAACCACCACTTCTGAGTGGGACAAGGTGTCACTAAGGATCCAACTCCTCAAGTAAAGTCAGAGGAATGGGATACTAACTAACACACACACACACACACACAGATATATATATATATATATATATCCGTTTAAATTCCTCATATAGCTATAGTTATATGGAAATATTCATTATTGGTGAACTATAGTATTTATTTTCCCTCGTGTAAGTGATAATTATAACATTTTGTTTTATATTTGCTTATGCCATATTATACTTAATGAGATTTATTAATATTTATGCTTGTATACTTAAGTCGTAATAATTTACTTTTTAATATTAATTATATTAACCCGCCATCTAGACTCAGTGGTCCCCACATCCACGTCACCATCTGTGGTTAGTTACACATTTGTCGATCCGACAGCTCTCCTCTCCCGGCACCCCGATATACAGCTTATGTTGTTGTGACTTGTACATCCGATAACCTAGGTTGGGACTAACGCGGTTGAGGTTAAGGATCATGGTTTCGACCCCACATCCAGTAGTCCACATCTCCTTTGTCGAATTTGATGGTCCATGAGAACTACGCCACCCCACCATCCTTTCCGTTGACATCATGGGAAAGGGGTGTCGCAATGTGGTTCTGGTGGGCCTTCCTATTCCCTCTCCACATCTGATTGGTCCATGAGGTATAGTCTAATATATTGTCTCATTCAAGTCTCTCTATCTGCACCCAATGATGATAAGGTGTAATATGAGTGAGCCAATCAAGGTTTACCATGTCTTGGTCTTCCTTCTAGCCAATGGTATCGGTGTATCTGATGGGCTATAAGTTAGGTCTTCATGAAAACATATTGTATTATCGTCAAGCATGAAATGCTTTTGGGTTTGGTTTCAGAGCTCGACAATCAACTTGATTCAGGCCAACGACCCTACATTTCCTTTATGAGTCGCTAGCCCTTACAGACACTTCTCTCTTGAGATTACATATGAAAAACTCATCTTAAGTCCCCAAGATTTGTTAAACACCAAACGTATCTTGAGGAGATCAATGTCCCTCATTGATCTATAGGCCAAGGTGCACCCTTATTCCTACAATGTCATAGCCAACAACACTGCGATGTTTTTCAAAGACTTGTAGGACTGTTGAAAATGCAAGGTTGTCAAAGCCTCTACTGCAAGATCATCAGTTATAATAGTCACAAGAGGAAGCTATCCTCAACATCAACACAAGCCTAATAAATAGCCTTATAGGCTTATGACTAATATAAGTGTACATTCAATGGTATATGTATTCACAGGCCCTCTCAACAGTTTAAGCTTCATTGTATCTCTTCTTCTATAATAAAATAATCCTTATGACAATGACTGTAATGATTAAATCCAGTTCTTAGAATCATTTCAAGTGCTCTACCACTGCATATTATTATTTAATATACATTCTAATAGCTCAGTCAAATATTTCCTAACAATAATTCCATGCCAAGGATGTATTACACCTCTAGTACTCACATTTATAACCATTATTTTAGCGCGGTATTTGCAACACATTCTTATTACATTTATTAGCACCATTTCAATCTAGAATTGCATATACATATTCATTAACACAACAAATACATAGAACACCTATCTTGGAATACCTTATGCAATTGATTCTGGGACAAGGACCCTCCACCTCACCTTAGATAAATACAACCAATCTCACTTGTTCTTATCACCCGCGAGCTAGATTCCAGAGACTGAGGGGCTTGCTTCAAGGATTAAAAAAAAAAAAAAAAAACTATCAGTTGAAACAAGGACTCAAGAGGACCTCCCTCCTCCACCCACCAACTACTCAGTAGTCAAATAAGGCACAGGAAATCCAAAATCAAACTACCTCCACCCAAAGGTATCAATGGAATCCAGAGAGTAACCTATCCAGCCTTTACAAAAACAGAGTGGCTCCACCCACATATGGAAATCCAAAACCCATTGTAAATCAATAGAAAGAAGGTTTCAGAAGATCTCCCTATAAGACTCCAAGTGCACAATCCTCCACCCACTCCACTAAGGGATTCCATAGAAATCCATCTCCACCCTCTGGCTTTACATGGACTTGAGATGAATTGTTCCTCCCCAAGGAGAAGCCACCTATCTACCAATATTTCCCACTGAAAAAATTCATTGTCATTATTCTATCTTCTTGTTGAATTTTGAATACACTATGAATGAAAGAGTGAGTGATTGTTTTGTCTCTCATATATGAATGATAGTGATCATGTCCCTCATGGGATTGAAGCCCATCTATTTTCTTTGTTGGCTTCTCTTCTACGTTGGGATTATTTTTTGTCCTTTTCTTCTAGCATATTTAGCTTCACTAATTTAGTTCTCCTTTCCTCGGAATTCTTTCTCAAGGCAGCATGGCATGTGTACTTCCTTGCAACCCAAATTAATTTCCTGACTAGTCCATGATGATTCACCAACCAGCCCTTTAATTTTTTTCCCAAAAAAATTCAAATTTATGCAAAAGAAACCGAGTGACATCCCAAGAAAGCAACCTCCTCTCAACACTGGAATATGTGTGCCTTGACTCAGTCTCCCTTCAAATTTTATTTCTGTAAAAATATTTACAATGCATTTACAAGAGACCCATGATTGGGGATACCACATGATATAACACATGGGAACCAAGGAAGAGTGACGGAGGATCTTGCAAGGGATGCCTTGAGGGATACTAAATTTTTCAAGAAGATCAAGTAAATCCATATATGTACAGGAGACAGTGCAAAATTCACAAGAAAAATTTAATGCCATGCATGATCAGCACAAAATAGAGAAATCGTTCAAGGTGTGATACACGATATAGTTATAGTTGAACAAGTGTTGATGTTTATGTAGTTTTCAACATCGGGCCCACATTCTCTCATGGTATCATGTTGATTTGACTAGGGAGGAATGATACATTCACCCATGGGGCCATGTCGATTTGGCTAGGGGTGAATGGCTCAAGATAGTATTTCTACCATTAGATTTGGTGTCTAGCTCTGGAATATCGGCCCATGGTACTCAAATTTCCTATTGTGGGATGGAGTGATATATTTTTTACAGAGCAAGTTTGATTTGTTTATTTATTCGAGATTTTCAACAACCAGTGGAATAAACAATTATAGCCTAATGTTTATTTGTAATGTAAGCTCAATAAGTGAAGGGTCTTCTTGATGAGGGGCTTCATAATGTGTCTCTACTCAACATTAGAGCTCTATATAAATAGGCGTGAATGTGAGGAGACACTACATCAACATAGAAAGCTCATTCATATCTTTTCTGGTGGAGGAGAAATTTTAGCTAAGGATAAATATGTTTTATGGGGTTCATTTTTAATATTTCTTCATCATTTCATGTCTACACTTAGAGGTTGCACTTGTGAAATTGTACAACATTTTTCTTTAGCTTAGCCGCATGTGCGAAGGGTTGACTAGCATTTACTGATCCATACAACCGCAAAAGTGAGGAGTTGATCAAGATATGTACACCCGCAAGTTTGAGGAGTTGATCGAAATTTGTATAGTTTCATGTGTAAGGAGTTGATTGAAATTCATACAGTCGCACGAGTGAAGGGTTAACCAACATTAACTTATACATATAGGTGCATGTGTAAGGAGTTGATTGAGATTTGTACAACCACACGTGTGAGGAGTTAACTAAAAATTGTATAGCTGCACAAGTGAAGGGTTGACCAGCAAGTTGATTGATCCATATAGTTTCACATGTGACAGTTCGACTGTATGTCGTAGACTAGCATTGATGACAGATTTCAAGGTTTACATTTGGAAAGTTTGACCAGTGTTGACTAGCAATGGTTTGAAAACATTTGACAGGCGATTTGACTTGAAATGTTGGCACATATTTCTAGACAAATTAAAATTTGTAAACCTTGTTGAAAAGACAATTTATCCTAAATAAAAGTTGTTCGCTTTCTCTCGGATTGGGTTTCATAGGGTAAAACAAATATTGTCTATTGTACATGGATATTTCTATGATATTTATTATTTTCACTCCATTTATAGTTAATATTTTTTGTGTGTAATTATTTAATGATAATAGTGAAAATAATTAGGAAGTAATTATCAGATCAAAAAATTGTATTCTACTGCACATGCTATCGAATTTTGACATGGTTTTAGAGCTTTTTTTAATATCAACCATTGATTTCAGTCTGCAGTGGCTCGTAATGATTTTGGATCTCTAGTCAATATGGTGCTTAGTCTCAAAGTAGAAGACAAGTTGGATGGTGCTACAGATTTCATATCTTGGAACACCGAGATACTCTTTTTATTGGATGAAAATGAGATTTAGAGTCATATGAAGGAAAACGTCTCAGAACCATAGGGTGCTAAGGAAAAATCCAAGCATAATAAGGATGAAGCAAAGGCTAAGAGTATCTTGATAGACTTCATAAAGTACCATTTTATTCCACATGTCGCTGAGTTGAAGACTACCAAAGAAATGCATGTTGCCTTGTTGGGATTTTTCAAGAGTAAGAACACTAGCAGGAAATTAACCTTAAGGCATCAAATCTATTGTATCATGATGTCCATATGATACTTATTTTCCACTTATATCATGAGACTCTCCTATTTGACAGATAAAATCAAAGCCATTATAGATACCATTCATAATGGGGAGCTTGTTACAGTGACTATTAATGGATTTCTTTCATCATGGGATCCATTTGTATAGGGTATTTGTGCACAGGTTGAGCTAACCAAGTTTGATTAGTTATGGAATGATTTATTCCAAGAGGAGGCTAGGTTTTTTACCAAGAACAACTTTCAATTACCTCGGGATGAAGAAACATAAGCCCTTGCAGCTCATGAAAGGAAAGGAAAAGGAAAAAGAAACTTTGGTAAGAAAAATAGAAGTGAAAGATCAGCTCTAGTTAAATATCATAAGAAGAAGGATATTTCAAAGATCAAGTGCTTCAAATGTCATACATTTGGTAACTATGCCTCGCAGTTCCCTGAAAAGAAAAGGAAGAAAAGAAGCATGTATCAACAGTCAATGTTGATGATGACGATGATGAGAATCTACCACAAAAGAAGACAAAGGAATATAAACTTTATGAGATTATAAATGGAATTCAGAAATAATATTTCTTTGTCTCCGCTCTTTCAGGAACTATTAAAAATAGTAGTGATATTTGGCTGGTGGAAAGTGGTGCTTCTAGACACATGAAATGTTCACAATATTCTCTTATATATTTTATCGTAAAGGATTCAACATTGTAGGTGGAACTTGGAGATAATGCCAAGTATGCAGTGAAAAAAGTTGGGACAACATCGTTTCAACTGGAGTTTGAAGATTCTCTACACATGAGAGATGTATTGATCCAGGTGGATATTTGTGGCCACCACCCTATTCCACCTGGGGCCCCGCCATTGTCTCTTTCAGTTTTTTAGTTTCGGCACAACTTACTATTTTTAGCATTTTTTCGGGTCTTGAACTTCTGGAGCCGTTTTGAGGCCCTAAACGACATTTTTTGGGCATAAATTTTCTGGCTAATATCATTTTGTTCCAGAATTTACACTCACGATCATAATTTGTAGTCATCGGTTAGATCATTCTAACGTTTTATCATGTGCATCAAATGGAGATAGTATGCCAAAGTTACGACCCCGAGAAATTGATGTACCAATTTACCCCGACGGGGCCCATATTCTGGCATTTCATCTCCTAGAGTTAGGTTTTTGGATGATTAAGGTTTTCCATTGTTTCTCAATAATATATATGCCTTCGATCCTCATTGTAACACAAATTTTAAGGGCATGTAGCCGCCACATCTCTTCTCGGAGATAAGCTACCAGCGCCCTAGCTAGTTTTTTTCCATTCTGTTTGTAAGAAAATTTCATTTCTTTGATATTAATGAAATGAAGTGTTATTTTTGCTGCATATTTGTATTTATGGTTATATGTGTATTCTATTGCATTCCTGCATAAATATGGATTAGTGGTATCAGAGTGGTCTGCTTTTTCTCGATCCTTCTTTGCATGTCCCCAACGAGGTCGAGGTATAAGGAGTTAGGGCTCGATCTAGTTGAACCTTTGCAAGATCAGCTGCGCAAACCCCGACAGCGCCCATGGGGGATGAAAAGAAAGATGAGGGAGCAGGAGATCATATCAAAATATTTCTCGAGGAGGCCCTCTAAAAACAACGGAATGTGATGATGGATAACTTTACCCAGACCCTTCAACAACTACCCACCGATGGCGCATTTGCATCCAGCAGCCACTCTGGAGGCGTGACTCCCTTTAAGGTACAAGTAAACTTTGAAATTCCCATATTTTAGGGTCAAATAGATGCTGATGCCATAGATAGATGGTTGAATCTATTAGAAGGATATTTCTTGGTTCATGACTTTTCCGACCAAGAGAAGATTATTTTTGCACTCCTCAAAGCTACCCCCCATGTCAAGGACTGCTGGGAAACCTATTGTGAGAAAAAGGATGAGATAAAACCCTCTTTGTCCTCAGTCGTACCCACTTGGAATTCTTTTCTAGATGCCTGGCAAGGAATAATACTATCCCATGGGGAGCTATCAGGACAAGTACATACAATGGACCACACTGCGGAAAAAAAGGGAGAAAGATGTGCATGAGCTAAGGAATCTGTTCCATACCCTGCGCACAAATTTGGGTATCAAAGATTATGAGAAAAATTTGGTGCTAAAGTATCGCATTTTTCTACACAGATACTTTCAAGAGGAAATGGAGTTCCTCGACATCTCCTCGCTTGGTACGGAATACTGGTATGCTACCAAGATTGAGCAGAAATTCAAACAGAATAAGCGAGACTTTGGATCTGTGAATCAAAATCAAGGGAAAGGTGCCCCCAAACCACAGAACAAGGGACACAAGGCATGGAAACCCAAGACAACCTACCAAAGCTGCAAGCAAAGAACAACATAGCAGAGCCAAAGAAGGACACGGGAAAGTGGTGTGAGTTTTATAAGATCTCCACTCACAACACAAGTGAGTGTCGGGCCAAGCAGTCACGGGTGGCCGAGATGAGGGCTTCTAAATCATATGTATGCTCTGACTCTGAATCAGGACCTGACAAGGGGAATGAAAAAGGGAAACAAATTATTTATGTGGAGCCCAACTCCACTGTTGCCACTGCAAAGATCCAGAAGGAGGAACCAGAAGATTCAGAGGAGGAGGAGCATCTCTCCACTCCCATATGTGGGTAAAGGGTTCCCCACTACAGTTCATTATCGACAATGGGAGCCAAAAGAACCTCATTTCAGTAGACACCGTGAAGCGATTAGACTTGCTAACCACATCACACCCACAGCCATACACCATCGGGTGGCTTCACCAAGGACAGGATCTCCGCGTCATCCAACAGTGTCGCCTTCCCTACAGCATCAAGCCCTTCAAGGATGAAGTATTATGTCACATTGCTCCTCTTGATGTTTGTGATGTATTAATAGGCCAACCATACTTGTGGAAGTTACATGCTATGTATGAGTCCCAGCCTCGCGATGTTATTGTTACTTTGGGAAATAATTTGTACAGGATACCAGAGGTACCACTGTCTGTCGCTATCTCTTTGGTTACTGCAAAACAATGTAATAAGCTCATTTCCAAAACCAAGAAATTTGTTTTCCTGATGCACGACAACAACAAATGGACAAGGTTGAGGAGGAGTACAGGGACATATTCACCTCACCCACAGGGATGCCTCTACACTGTCAGGTCAAGCACCCCATTGATATGACCCCAGGTGTGTCGTCACCCAATGGACTGATCTATCGGCACTCTATTCTGGAGAACGATGAAATCAAGAGGTAGATTCAGAAGCTAATGCAGAAAGGTCACATCTAACCGAGTTCATACAGACACAAGGGAAGTTGCAGAATGATCACCATCAGAAGTGGTCCACATATCTACAACAGTTTCATTTGAACATCCAGTACAAGAAGGGTAGCACCAATAATTTTGCAGACAGCCTCAGTCGACCACCAATCATGGCGCTAACCATTGTTCTCAACGCTTGTGGGCATGAGACTTCTGATTGGCCACCTCTCTACAAGAGCGATCCAGAATTCGGTCACACATACAAGGCACTCTTTGGGGGTACGCAAGTTCCAAATTTTCACTTCCAAGATGCACTCTTATGTCATATGGGACACCTTTGTGTTCCTTCAAGCGAGCGTACCAAGATGATATGGGAAGCACACTACAGTAAATTCGTTGGGCATTTTTGGGTCAAGAATATAGTGGCAGTACTGCAGAAGTATTTCTATTGGTTGAACTTTGGACGGGATGTTGGGAAGTACATCATATCCTGCACTGCTTGCACCATTTCCAAACTGACCATCAAGAAGCAAGGCCTCTATACTCCGCTACCTACCCCTAGTTGACCTTGGGAATCTATCTCCATGGATTACATGTCGGGCCTTATTTTTACTAAGCATGGAAATGATTGTGTTTTCATGGTTGTCGACATATTCTCCAAGATGGATATTATGGCAACCTACAAGAAGAATATCACAGCAAAAGCCACTACTAAACTCTTCTTTGAATGAGTGTGGGTGCACTTTGGGATCCCACAATCTATCATCTCATATCGGGACCGCAAGTTCCTCATCACATTTTGGTCCAGCCTCTAGATAATGCTGAACACCAAGCTCACAAAGTTCACAGCTTTCCATCCCCAAACTGATGGCTAGACAGAGGTCGTCAACAAGATGATTATACACATTTTTCACATGTGCAATTCAAAGCATCCATGCACATGAGATGAGAGCCTCTCCTAAGTATAGAATAGTTATAATCGGGCTTTCCATAGCTCAACCAGCCACAACACCTTTCAGGTGGGCTTGGGATTCTAGCCACTATGTCCCATTGAAATAGCCATGCCATTTGCGGCCACTCAGGTCGATTCGGTTCATGTCTAGTCTGAAGCTGACAAAGGGAATAGCTTTATCAAGCACATTCAGCACATCTTCCAACAGCTTCATGACATATTGGACAAAGCCAATGCTAAGTACAAGCAACGACATGATCAACATCATGTGCCACACAACTTCTAGGTGGGCGACAAAGTGTGGCTACATTTGCAGAAGGAGCACCTCACTGGACCCCACGGCAAGCTTCGTCCACTCCGATATGGGCCATACACCATCACCAAGGTTTTAGGTAACAATTCCTTCGAGCTTAGTATTCCACCATTCCTTGGTCTACACCCATTATTCAATGTGGAACGCCTTCGTCCTTACTTCCCACCTCTACTTAACACCTCTGACATTGCAGAACAACTCACACCAACAGAGTTAAACCCAAACTGCATGGAATAGGCCATCACATATTGTATCATGGACATGCAAATCAATAACACTCGCCAATAGAAGATCCAACTGTATCGGGTTGTCAAAGTTAGCCAACTCCTGCACCAAGGCAAGTGGTTCACCAGGGACCAAGTTTAGCAGAAGTTTCCTCATCTCATGGAGGAACTAAACGCATTACTTCCTAAGGGGGGAGGAATGATCTAGGTGGATATTGGTGTCCACCCACATATTCCGCTTGGGGCCCCACCATTTTCTCTTTTAGATTTTTAGTTTCGGCACAACTTACTATTTTTAGCAGTTTTTCGGGTCTTGAACTTTCGGAGCCATTTTGAGGCCCTAAACAACGTTTTTTGGGCTTCTCTTTTCTGGAAAATATGATTTTATTTAGAATATACACTTTTTATCACTATTTTTAGTCCTCGGATAGATCTTTCTAACGATGTATCATGTGCCTCAAACGAAGATATTATGCCAAAGTTACGACCCTAGGAAATTGATGCGCCAATTTACCCCAACGAGGTCCATATTCTAGTGTTTCATCTCCTAGGGTTAGGTTTTTGGTTTCCATTATTTTTCAATAATATATAGGCCTTCGAGCCTCATTGTAACACAAATTTCAGAGGCTCTTAGCTGCCATATCTCTTCTCGGAGATAAGCTACTAGCGCCCTAGCTAGTTTATTTCCATTTTGTCTGTAAGAAAATTTAAGTTCTTTGGTATTAATGAAATGAAGTGTTATTTCCACTGCATCTTTGTATTTATGTTTATATGTGTATTCTATTGTGTTCCTGCATAAATCTGGATCATTTATTGTTTGTACCAAGATTGAATAAGGACCTACTCTCTATTTCAGCATTATAGGATAGAGGTTACAAGTTACATTTGTAGATGGTAAGCTAATTGTATGGCCTAAGGGTTCGAGCATACACTCATCACAAGTGGTTGGAGTTTGAGAGGGAGGACTGTACATATTCTTAGGACATCCATCCCAAGCATTGGTACATAACAGTGTTATTTTATGTGAGTTATGGCATCAGAGATTCTCTCATCTTCATTATAGGGCTTTGCTAGCATTGAGGAGGATGGTTATATGTATTCTAAAGCTCTAGGTAGTACACGAGGGTGTTTTCGGGGGTTGTGCACTTGGACATAATGTCAAGGAATATTTTTTTAGCAGTGATAGTAGGTCCAAGGGGATCTTGAATCTATTAAATTCATATGTATGCGGACCAATGACAGTATCATCCTTGGGTGGCTTCTTGTACTATGTGACATCAATTGATTATTTTTCTCGAAATACATGGATCTACTTCATGAAGGCGAAGGATTAGGTCTTCAGAAGGTTCCATGAGTTCAGGGCTGAGGTAAAGAACTTGACAAGGAAGAAGATCAAGTTTTTTAGTTAAAATAATGGAGGAGAGTATAATTCCAAGGAATTTAGTGATTTCTTCAAGGAAGTAGAAATCGGGAGGGAGTTGATATTTCCTTACAACCCGAAGTGGAATGGGGTTGTAGAAAGGAAGAACAAGTCCATTGTGGAGGTTTCCAAGGTGATGATTCATGATCAAGATTTACCCATGTTCTTATGAGCATAGGCATCTAACACAATAGTTTATGTTCAAAACAGGACTCCTCACTCGATATTGGGGTAAAATACTCCTAAGAAGACATTCACAAGAGATCAAATATCACTTCATCTAAGACATAGTATGGAAGGGATTTGACATGATCCATAAGGGAGTACTGAAACTCTAATACATATCAACAAACGAGCATATTTTGGACATTATCACCAAGCCTCTATCTAGGGGGAGTTTTTATACTTCAGAGACAAGCATGGTGTGATGCAGAATACATCCCTCACTAAGAGGAACTTTTGATGCTTCTGCAATTTGTAGAAAAGGGAATACATTCTCCCATGGGGTCATGCTGATTTTACTAGGGTGGAATGATACATTCACCCATGGGGCCATCTCAATTTAGTTAGGGGTGAATGGCCCAGGGTAGTGTTTCTCCCATTAGATCTGGTGTTTGGCTCAAAGAGATTGGCCCACTGTACTCACATTTCCTGCTCCAAATGATCCGATGGATCAAATTTATGCACAAAATTCAAAGTTTTCAGAATGGAATTAAACATGTGCGCCTGCGTATATCTCGTCGTTCTGAATCAGGCACAACTCATTTCACACAAAACTGACATGGTATGCTCATGTAATCGTGATTTGAAGTTTTGGTCAAACAAGAAAAAATTTTGTAGACATGCTAACTAGGTTGTTGAATGGGCAGTTTGTATAGGTGACATCATGCTAACGTTAGCATGATGACTGGTCTCCTTCAGTCAATGGATGATTGTCACTTGTCACATTTCTATTGGTTTGATATGGAGTGATGATATTGGTTGCAGGTAGACCAATGAGAGGTCACCCCATGGCCCAATCAGAGGTCACAACGTGGCCCAATTGAAGGCCACCACGTGGTGCCTCCCCATTGACCAAAATTTATGTAAGGTTCAAGTTGAGGTCGGCGGGGGTCGAACTTGTGACCTCCCACCAGAAATCTGCTTGAATTATCGTTATACTGTCGTTTATTTCTTAACATCTATATATTTAAAAAATTAGTTAAAGGTTGTATGCAGTGCGGTTGGGGGGTGGATTGGGGCTAGCCCAAGCCCTGGTCACCACGCCCACAGAAATAAGGGGTAGGACCAGGGGCCATTTCTTAGCCTGGCCCCATCATTTTTATATTAAAATATTTAGCCTCAAAATATTATAATACAATATTCATTCCATAGGTTGCATTGTGAAAATTAACTATCCCACAATTGTGCTATAGTGGTTGGAGAAAAATTCACTCAGTTAGCGCTTTTTGGGGTGAAATTGTAGGGCGGTTTCAAGCAAGTCCAAATTGTAGGACAAATTGCTGGAAAACTTGTGGAGATCATAACTTCTTCATGATATGGAAAATGCCATAATATCAAGCTAACCATGGGAGAATATGTATTTACTAGTCCAATGCTTTCCATTCCTACGGGAGGTGTTGATTTTGTACTAGGAGTACAATGGTTACAATCTTTGGGGACTGTAGCTTTTAATTTTCAAGAAATTTTCTTGAAATTTTTTTTCAGAAGGAAAGGAAGTCGAATTACGGGGTATTGCGGGGAAGCCAGGAAGGATAATAAGCTATAATTTCATGACAAAGCTTCTAAATAAAGAACAACAAGGCGTAATTGCACAATTATGCTCACTAGAAGTTCCAACATCAAAATCATCTATTTCTGCAGATCTCCAACAAGTCTTGGACAATCATTCCAATGTGTTTGAAACTCCCAAAGGACTCCCACCTATTCGTGACCATGATCATGCTATTCATTTTATTCCAAGAAGTGTTCCTCCAAACATCAAGCCTTATAGATATCCTTACGTCCAAAAGAGAAAAATTGAACGTATGATTGTAGAAATGTTAGACGCGGGTATAATTCAACCAAGTCAAATTTCTTTCTCTACTCCTGTAGTATTGGTACACAAGAAGGATGGATCATGGCGAATGTGTCCAGATTATAGGGAGCTCAATAAGCTCACCATCAAAGATAAATTTCCCATTCCTGTGATTGATGAATTATTGATGAATTACATGGAGCAATTTATTTTACCAAGTTGGATATTCGTTCAGGATATCATCAAATTAGAATGAAGACTGAAGATATTCCAAAAACAGCATTTCGAACTCATGAGGGTCATTATGAATTTTTGGTCATGCCTTTTGGCCTTACCAATGCACCTTCTACATTTCAAGGGTTGATGAATTCCATTTTCAAACCCTTCCTTACAAAATTTGTGCTAGTATTTTTTTATGATATACTAATCTATAGCAGGTCTTGGAAGGATCATGTTGAACATGTTGACAGGGTGCTCAAACTTTTGCAAGAGAAACAATTATATGTAAAAACATCCAAATTTTTCTTTGGAGTACAAGAGGTGGAATATCTAGGTCATATTGTAATGCACGAGGGTGTTAAAGTAGACCCTAACAAAATTAAAGCCATTAAGGAATGGAAAGTCCCCACAACCATAAAGCAGTTGCGAGGATTTCTCGGGTTAAAAGGGTATTATCCCAAGTTTGTTAAGAATTATGGGAGAATAACAGCACCTCTAACAACATTATTGAAGAAAGATGGATTTTCATGGACTCCTGAAGTAACTAAGGCCTTTGAACATCTTAAAGAGGCAATGTGCCTAGCACCGGTCTTAGCTACTCCAGACTTCACAAAATCCTTTATTGTGGAATGTGATGCCTCAGGAAATGGAATTGGTGTTGTTTTAATGAAAGAAGGAAGACCCATTGCTTTTGAAAGTCTTCCAATCAAAGGAAAGTATTTACAGAAACCTATTTATGAGAAGGAAATGTTAGCAATACTGCATGCACTAAAGAAATGGCTAACTTACCTAATGGGAAGACACTTCAAGGTAAAAACTAATCACGATAGTCTTAAACACTTTTTGGAACAAAGACTATCTTTAAAAGAGCAACAAAAATGGGTCATAAAGATGTTGGGTTATGACTTTCAAATAATCTACAAAAAATGAAAGCTTAATGTTGTTGCAGATGCACTCTCAAGAAAGAATGAAGAGGTGGAAGCATTTCTTTGTGCCATTTCTATTATCCAACCATATTGGATAACCGAAGCAAGAGATGAATGGAAGAAGGACAAAGATGGATGGACACTCATTCAAAATTTGCAGCAAGATCCTAGTACATCTGATACATTTAATTGGAAAAATGATTCCTTATGGTACAAAGATCGCTTATATCTTTGTAAGAATTCCCAACTAAAACAAAATATTCTTCTGGAATTGCACACTTCTCCTTGAGGAGGACACTCAGGATTTTTAAAAACTTACCACAGGGTGAAGAAAGAATTTTTTTGGGATGGCCTTAAATCTGATATTCAAAAGTTTGTGGCGGAATGTTTGGTTTGCCAGTAGAATAAAGTGGAGACAATTAAGACCCCAGGACTTCTACAACCTTTATCCATTCCAAGTCAACGTTGGGAGGAGATTTCAATGGATTTTATCACAGGTTTACCTAAGTACGAAGGAAAGAATGTCATCATGGTGGTAGTTGATAGACTTACCAAGTATGCACACTTTTGTGAATTATCTCATCCATTTAAAGCAAGTACAGTTGCTACTACATTTATGGACAGAATTCAAAAGCTACATGGAAGCCCAAGGGTTATTGTGAGCGACAAAGATCCCATTTTTATTGGAAATTTTTGGACGAAGTTATTTTCTTGTTTGGGTACTCAATTAGCTCATAGCTCATCTTATCATCCTCAATCTGATGGTCAAACAGAGATAGTAAATGAATGTTTGGAAGGATATCTTCGTTGTTTTGTATCTCATAAACAAACACAATGGGTCAAGTGGTTACCTCTCGCTGAATGGTGGTATAACACTTCCTTCCATACTGCAGCAAAAATGACCCCATTTATGGCACTTTATGGATATCATCCACCATCCATCACATCATCTTTAAGAGAAAATTCGAAGGTTCAAGCGGTGGAAGATCACATCGAGCATCAACAAGAAGTTCTCCAACTCTTAAAGGATAACCTGAATTTGGCACAAAATCGAATGAAACAACGGGCAGATCAACATCGCAGCGAGAGAAGTTTTGATGTAGGAGATTGGGTATTTTTACGGCTACAACCATACAAACAAATGTCCCTCAAGCAAGCTAAGAAGGATAATAAATTATCACCAAAGTAATATGGTCCTTACAAGGTGTTGCAAAAGATTGGTACTATGGCATACAAATTGGAGCTTCCTGCTTCTTCGCGAGTACATCTAGTTTTCCATGTTTCATGCTTAAAGAATGTTATAGGTGAAAATCTTCCAGTTCAAACAATATTGCCAGAACTTGATGAGGAAGGAAAAATCATATTGGAACCTGAAGCGATCACGGAAACAAGAACTCGACAGCTACGGAATCGATCAATTTCAGAGTATCTCATCAAGTGGAAGAACTTACCCACTGAAGATTCTACATGGGAGGATGAGAATTTTATACAGAAGCACCCAGAGCTACTCAAGCGTTGAGGACAGCACTTTTTTGAAGGAGAGGGGCATGTTAGGTCCCTATATTACTAGTATAGTCCCTTATTTTTGTTAGTGTAACCCCCTTATTGTTATTATTGTACCCTTGTAACCCCCATTTTGTTATTATTTTTCCCTTAAATTATTATTGTTAGGTCGGCTAGGATTACATTATGGCCCCATGGACTCCTATATATAGAAAGGAGGTTTTGTAAATTGTAATCCAAGAATTTTTCATTTATGTAATGTATTGGAGGTCGCCCCCTCGAAGTGGCTTATTTCTAAGGCGTTGATATCTCTTTTCTTCTATTTCTGGAGCCGGACACACAACACATTTGATTTTGTGTGTTTACTATTATGGCGATATTGTCTTATGATTTATACAAAAACTAAGTTTTAATTCTATGTTTATGTGTTTAATAATTTCACAAAAGAGTCTTAAAACCCTAATTGAATCCCTTGCAAAATTTACATAATCTTCAAGAAAATTCATATATAGATCAGTTTGGTATCAGAGCTTTGATTTTATTTGTTGTTGTAAGGGTTTAATTGTTTGAATTTTTATGTGATTCTTACAAGGTTGAATCTCAAGAGAGGAGAAGGAAAGCTTGTGGTTGCAAGTCCTGAAATTAGGTCAAGGATAAGGAGAGAAATTTTGCCAAAATCTCCACCACAAATTTTACCTCAAATTACAGTTGAAGCTTCATCAAGTATGTCACATGAAGGAGAGCCTGACAATATGTTAGAGGATGAAAAATCCTTCAGCAAATGATTCTTTGATAAGACAAGAATGGTGAAAGTTCTCTATGATTAAAGAAGCACAAGAATGCAAGGTGAGAGCTCCAATCCTACAAAGGGAGATAAGTCTTCCAAAGGAGAAGGAGGAGCTCGAGACAAGCCTCCAGAAGGTAAGGGGAATGGTAACAAGCCACCTCTAAAACCACTATTATCTTCACCTCCATCCTCACCACCATATTCACCATCATCTTCTTCCACAACAAGCCCTTCACAAGTGCCTCCACATTCTCCAAAAGGTCATGGTAAAACTCCATTTCTAAATATTGACATTAAGTTTGATTTTCCTATGTATGATGGAGAGGTAGATGCTGAAATATTAGACAAGTGGGTACGTCAACTTGAAGTGTATTGTAGGATACAAAGAATCAAGGATGCTGACACAAATATTTAGCTTGCTTCACTAAGATTGGAAGGTACAACACTTATTTGGTGGGAAGCCAAAACTCAAGAGAAAATGATGAAACATGGTAAGGTCTTAACCTATTCAAATGATTTTGTTGCTGCCTTAAGGAAACAATTTTATCCATTAGCATACATGAAAAATACTATAATTGATTGGAAAAACTTTAGGCAAGGTAAAGGACAAAGTGTGCAAATCTATACTCAAGAATTTAGGAGAAGATCACTAATATTTGGTGTAGATTTTACATCTCAAGAAAGTTTGTTGAAATACATTGGAGGTTTGCATAGTTACCTAAGACATACTATTCTTATGTTTAATCCTTCAAATTTAGATGAATTTTGTGTTTAGGCTACAAATCTAGAGGCAAGAGGGAAACATGTTTCAGATGAGACAAGTCAGAATACCTTTGAGTCTGGAGAGAAAGAAAAGGGTAAGTACAAGGGGAAAGGTAAGAAGAATGCATCCATCAAGATGGAGAAAGAAAAAATCTCGAAAAAATTGTTCCAAAGATGGAAATGATGAAGATCATTGATGGAAAATCCATCCAGAAATGAGACCCAACAAGCTTAAAAACAAGGAGAAGAAGAAGACAGCAACAAAAATAACACATGATTTAGGTTCTGATTCCAGAGATGAAACAAATATCACAGCGATGGGTTTGAAATTTAAGGACATTACAAGTACTAGTTATTCAAGTTGTCTCAATAGTACCCAATATGAAGACACAATAATTGAGCTTTTCCATGTTATATTTATTTCAAAGCATACTAAGATTGACACCCTATAGGATAGTGGTTCACAAGCAAATCTTCTTTCTGAAGACTTAGTCAAGAATTTGAATTTAGAGACCATTCCTCATCCAAGACCTTATCCTTTAGGTTGGATATGTAAGAATGAAAATTTGCGGATGACGAGGAAGTGAATACATAGATATGAAATCACTGCAAACTTTCTTGATGAAGTTTAACTTAATGTTGTTATGCTTGATATTTCTGGCATTATTTTGGGAAGCCCATATCTTTATGATAGGAGAGAAATTTTTCATTTTCATGAGAATAAGTATCACTTGTTCAAGAATGGGATTAAGTACATTGTTAGAGAGCATAGTAAGAATATGAATTTGTCTATTATGCATGCTGGACAAATGAAGACAATTGTGAATGACAATCAAAAAATTTCTTTGTTAATGTTCAAGCATCAAGATGTTGTGAATGAGTCCTTTCAAGGAGATGCATCAAATGAAACTTTTGATTTCATTGAGGTTTTTAATGGTTGTTATAAGATGTTTTAGGATTCTAACAAGATGAGGTAAAATTGCAACAACATGCATCATTGTTGAGTAGTGATGTGAACAAGATGCTAGTGCAAGAGAGTGCAAAGGTCAAAGAGAAATTTCCAAAGCAATTTGACAAGGAGAGAATTGGGTTAAAAAGGACTTCTTGTGGGTTTCAAAAAATTTTATCTTTGAAATGGGATGTTGCATGGTGATGGCGATCACATTTGGTAAAGAGTCAAGCTAATCACAAGGCGAGACATGTCAAGCATTGTCGTGTTGATAGTGTTCAAGGTGAGAAAAATTTGAAGTTGCTTAAGCTTTCTTTGATTGACGACTGATGAGGGAATGTGTTTTTTCCTTCAAGGACAGGTTTTTTTCCTATAAATTGTAGGAAATTGTAGCAATATGGTATCTATAACAGCAAGTCAAGGTCAACAAAGTTAGGGAAAATGATTAGTTTTCTAGAAAATCTCAAATTGTCGTATTTAAGAAATTTTCAGTGGATAAAGACTGGAAGGGTGAGGGAGTTGAGCCTTCATATATTTATTGACAGATAAAGAGATTTTGGAGGTCCAAAAGTTTCCATTGGGGAGGAATGATATGGTGGATCAAATTTATTCTCAAAATTCAAAGTTCTTAGAATGGAATGAAACGTGTGTGCTTGCATAGATCTCGTTGTTCTAAATTTGTCGCAACTCGTTTTGTGAAAAACTGATACCATATGATCTTGTAATCACAATCTGAAGTTTTGGTCAAACAGTCAAAAATTTTGCAAAAATGTTGACTGAGTTGCTAACTGTGTAGTCTATATAGGTGATGTCATGTTGATGTCAACATGATGACTAGGCTCCTTCGGTCAATGGATGATTGCCACTTGTCACATTTCTATTGGTTTGATATGGAGTGATTTTATTAGTTGGAGGTAGACTAATGAGAGGCCACTGTTGGCAATATGATGCAGAGTGTTGTCCTTGATGGCAACCCACTGAATGAAGATGAAGACATGAAAGTGTTGACATGTGTTGTCCTTGATGGCAATCCACCTGATGAAGTTATTCTTGACTTGTTGGACTTGGTAGATGATGTAAATCTGATATGAAATAATGTTTGTTAGCAATATGATGCTGAGTGTTGTCCTTGAATGGCAACCCACTTGATGAAGATGATGGCAACTTACTTGATGAAGTTTTTGCTTGATAGAATATGTTCTTGATGAATAAAATCTGATGTATCTCTACGATTATGATGCAGGCAACCGAAAGGGTGTACGTGCTAAATCTATTAATTGTGAAAAGTATGTCTCAAGGCATACGCGGATTTGTCTAGGAGAAGTCGCGTATGCACGCGGGAAATAACGTGCCAAGTCGCCTATGGGAAAAAGCGCTCATAAAGTGGAAAACCAAGGGTAACCACCAGGTATTGACCCATTTATTTGATGACAGTTCATCATTTCATCAAAATGACCCAGATTGCGTATGATTGGATGGAGCTAATGGTTTAGAACCAACAACATTGGAAAAAAAGGATAAACCTATATAAGGAGAAGAAATTCATTGTGCAAATCATGAGTGTGGGTGCAAGATGTCTGAGCTTGAATGAATACTTCTCTGTGAAGTATATCTGTATGGAAAGGGTAAAGGTTGATGATAGATCTGAATCTATGATGCACCTATGAAGAAATGATGAAGCGGGATATCTAGATCTGAAATGTATTTGTATCTGCTAGATCTGTTTATGGAGTGATTAGATCTGTGATGAGGCGAACATCATGCGAAGTAAAGGGTAAATGCGGAGCGAATATCTTATGGAAAGTATATCTATAATAATTGAAGATATATACGCTAGTTCACCGCAGAGGAAGCGCGTATATACGCGGCTTCGCTGAAGAGAAAGCGCGTATGCGCAATGAAATATGTACAGAGGTATACGCTGGTTTATGTGAACGGAAGCGCGTATATACGCGACATCAGTGAAAGGAAAGCGCGTATGCAAACTAGGGTTTGCTGAAGTCTGTGGTAAGAAATGTTTGATCTGTTCTACTGGTTTACTGATATCTGACAGTGAGTTATATGTATCAGTTTCATGTTTGACTGTGCTTAAAAGTATGGAGTGGGTCCAGTCTGAAAATATGATGAAACGTGGCCTGCAAGTTGTGTCCTAAAGGAAGCTTTGGATCCAATGTGAAAATTGATGAAACGTGGTCCATAGAGGTGCTGAGGGTTGTAGCCTTCAGTCAGGGGGTTGTAGCTCCCTTCCAGGTGAGGCTGGTAAACGAGAGCAGGGGGTCGTAGCTCCCTTCCAGGTGAGGCTGGTAAACGAGATCAGGGGGTCGTAGCTCCCTTCCAGGAGAGGCCGGTAAACGAGTCAGGGGGTTGGAGCTCCCTTCCAGGAGAGGCTGGTAAACGAGCACAGGTGGGTGCCTGCGTGCTGGTAGGAGTCTGCACCAGCACATATGTTGTAAGATGTTTTCTCTATAATAAAATATTGAAGGCTGAGCAACTGCAGCGGTGGTTTTCTCCCGACTTGGGTTTCCACCTAAAAATCCCGGTGTTCATGTGTGATGGTTTATTCTGTTATTACTACACGTGTTTACTGTTTACTTAACATCAGATGAATGAATATTGCAATGAAATAAGTTAATAAATATCTGCATATTTAGATCTCTGCTAATACGCGAGTTGTATGAAGGATATCCGCGTGTATACGCGAGTTTACTAAAGGAAAGTAGCGTATGGGTTTTAGAGAGTGAAAAAGTAAAAAGTTTTGAATATGCAGTAAATATTGATTCACCCCCCCCTCTCAGTATTTTTCCCAACAATTGGTATCAGAGCAGGTCCTTCTGCAGAAGCTTGATCGCTTGAAGGAGATCCATCGCAATGGGAAGTCAAGAAGGAGTAATGTCTATAAAGCCACCTCTATTCAATGGAAGCAATCTGATATTCTGGAAGGTACGAACAAAAGCATATCTGCAAAGTCTTGGTGCATATGTATGGGCAATCGTGGAAGAAGGCTATCAATATCCGACAAGTATTCCTACTGATGCAGCTGAAAGGAAGAAGTATGAAATCAATGCCAAAGCAGTGAATGTCTTATTAGGAAGCATGTCTGAATCAGAATTTGCTAAAGTAATGCAACTACATTCAGCAAAAGAAATATGGGACAAAATCATTCTGAGCTATGAAGGAGATACAAAGGTAAAAAGTGCAAAACTCCAAACTCTTAGAATTGAATATGAAAATTTGAAGATGCATAGTGATGAGAGTATTGCCAGTTTCTTTCTTCGTCTAGATGATATTGTAAATCGAATGAGGAATTTGGGTGAAACCATAACCGATACTACTCTGGTGGAAAAAGTCTTAAGATCTTTGACTTCAAAATCTGACTCTAAAGTTTCAGCTATTGAAGAAAGGCAAGATCTGCAAACTCTTACTGTTGTTCAATTACATGGTATCCTGACTGCTTTTGAAATGAGACAAGGAGGTCCTTCTCAAATCAAAGAAGCTACTTTTAAGGTATATGCAAGAGGAAAAGAAAAGGAAGTTGTCACAGAATCCAGCTATATATCCGAAGAAGAAGAAGCAAATTTTGTGAGAAAGCTCCAACTAGGTACTGGAAGATTCAAAGGTAAGCTTCCCTTCAAATGTTTTGAGTGTGGAAAAGTTGGTCACTATGCTGCTAAATGTCCTTATAAAGAAACATCTGCTAAAGGAAACGAAGTAGCAAGAAGGAATAAGAACCGATCTAGCTCTAAGAAAAGTTACTATACTAATGAAGACAGTGATGGGTCATCTGATAGTGAGGAAGAACGTGAAGAAGATATTAGACTTCTCATGGCATTTGAACAAAGAGAAGAAAACGATACTTTTGTGGATGCCTTAGAGGACAATGACTTTCTTGAAGTATCCAGTAAAGATGAAGAAGATTCTGACCAAGATCTGAAAGTGCTCATGGCTAAGAAGAAAAAGAAGAAGGCTACTCGAAGAAAGGAGATCTCTCAGAAATCATGTGTAGCAGAAATTGAAGGAGATAAAACAGGTATTAATCGTTGTTCTTGTATTTTACTTAACTGTATATGCAAAGGTTATGATAGTGAAAGTGACAGTATGGATCTAGAAGATTCTGACCAAGCTCTACAAGTGCTCATGGCAAAGAGGAAAAAGAAGAAGGCTACTCAAAGCAAGGAGATGTCTCAGAAAACCTGTATAGCAAATATTGAAGAAGATGAATCTGATAGTGATTGGGGTCCTTGTAATCTTCTTTGTGCAAGCAATGGTGTAGATAGTGAAAGTAATGTTGTGGACCTAGAAGAAGATCAACAAAAATTATTTAATGAGAAGGAATCCGCCTACAATGAGATGATCTCTAAAATGAATGGACAGATAGAAACAATGAAGGGACAGATAGAAATACATCAAAGACTGTAGGATGAAGTAGCCAATAGAAGTGAAAGCCTTGAAGCTGAAATTATCTCCCTCAAAGAAGACCTGGATAAATCAAATAAGAAGAATGCAAAACTTGAATCAGAAAACATATCTCTGAAAGTAAATCTTGAAGCATCAAGTAAGAAGAATGAGGAACCTCTACAACCATTTGAAAAGGAAGGCCTTGAAGCAGAAATCATCTCTCTCAAGGAAGATCTGGAAAAATCAAATAAGAAGAATGAAGAGCTGCAACAAACATGTGAAGAAAACGAAAATTGGTTGAAAGAAGAGATTCTAAATCTGAAGGATCAAGTAGAAGATGGAAGAAGGAAAGAAGAAAGCATGACAAAGCAATGTCAAGCCTTGGAGGTTGAGTTAAACAATCTCAAAGGTAAATTAGAAGAAAAGGTTAAACTTTTGAGGTTTCAAGATAGTACTAATATCTTGGACAATATTCTGAGTAATCAAAGGTCTCCTGCTATCAAACTTGGTCTTGGTTTCCATGAAACTGTTAAAGGAGAATCTAGCTCACAAGGAAGTGCTAAAAATTCAGAGGATGTCAATGCAAAACCTGAAGTGTTGAAAGAGACAAAATATCAACCAACAATCATGAATTCTCAAAGGAATTCATTCAAGAACGTTGAATGTTTTAAATGTCATAATTATGGGCATGTTGCAGCAAATTGCAGAAGCAGAACAATTCAGCCACAAACAAACAGATTCTACTCAGAAAGGTACTCTGGTAGCTTCAAGGGATATTGTTTTTCATGTAACAAGTATGGACATAAAGCAACTGATTGTAAAAGGAGGAAGATTAGAAATACTCATTATGATTCTTATGCTTATTTCTTTGGACACATGAGATGTTATTCTTGTAACAAGTATGGACATGTAGGAAAGGAATGCAGGTTGAACAGATCTGAGAAAGTGGACAATTTTCAGCACACAGTTAGGAAGTTTAAGCAAATTTGGAAAAAGAAGGAGGACCAATCAGAAACGTAGGGAATTCTGACTCTACTGCAGTCATCCGCTTCTGAAGCTGACTTTTCTTATTGACTGCAGGAATGATGTGGGATACATTATGAGATTTAGTAATGTATCGTCATGGGGGGAGCAATGTATGATGACCCTCATGGTTGATTTGATTATATGTATTTCTGACAGAGCATCTGATATGAAGAAGACAGGTACAGGAATTACAAGTTCAGAAGAAGATGAAGGAATGTGAATAATTTCTATGCTTCACTTTCCATACGTCGGTTCGATGAACAAAAGTCGCGTATACACGCGAGTTCCAGCAGACACAGTCGCGTATACACGCGAGTTCCAGTAGACACAGTCACGTATGCATTTATGATAAGAGAATTGGGATGACAGCTGAAGATCAGGAGTAGAGGTTCAGGGGGAGCATCAGTCTGATTGTTAATAACTGTATTATTGACTCTGTATCAGCTTAAATAATGATGATATGATACATGGTTTCTTTTGTTGAAGATGAGTCCTGTTTGCTTTTTGATGAAGAGTTTTCGTTGCTGAGATGAAAGTCTTATAATTCGGAGATAAGGATAGTTCATGCAGAGATTGTTGCTGATGACTTGCTGATGAACATATTCAGGTTGCACAAGTTAAGGAGGAGCACTGGTTCAGGGGGAGCAGCAGGTTGAATACTAATGATTGCATTGTTGGCACTATGACTGCTTATTCTTGGTTATTGTGATACTCATGCTCAAATGATGATGACTTGGTACATGGTTTATTATGATGAGATTTTGAGCCCTGGTTGCTGATAAGTAATCTTTTGTGGTCACACATGGATGAGTTGGATGTCGTTTGATTCAGAAATAAGAATAGATCATGCAGAGTTTGTTACTATGGTTGAGATCTTTTGCCTACATATGTTACTTCATGTTAAATCTTGAATATCTTGATGATATTGGACCTCATGGATGATTGCTTGACACATATTTGAAGATGTTGTTCTGGTATGATAATCTCTCTTGGAAAGATTGTATTGATGCTGCAAAGAATCTGAAGGCTTGGTTACTAATGTGCTTATGCTACAACCGTTGGATGATGCTTGAAGACACAACTACATTTTTCTATCTATCTATAGTCCGGGGAAACATTCAAATATCTCAGGAAGAAGCTGAACACTGTCTTTTTCTCACGGAGGATCAGATCTGGTTAAAATATAGAAGATAGTATTGGATACGCGGGTTTCCTGAAACACAGTCGTGTATATACGCGAGTTCATGCACAGAAAACTGCGTATGTATGATTGCTGACAAATTTCTGCTTGGAGTTAGCTCTCTTCAGCACAGCTGGAGTGCTGTTTGGTATCTATGATACTGTTTATCTCTGGTGGTGTTCCAGTTCTCATAATTCTATTTCTAATGTTTTGATAAATATGCCTTGATGATTTGTTGGTGAAAGTATTCAGGATGCACTAACTAAGGGGGAGCCTTAGTCATATGGAAAGGATGCTTGGATGCACAGATTCAGGGGGAGCATTAGTCTTGCTGAGTATAATGCATTGTTGGCATTATGGTGGTTCTGATATATGATCTCTCTTGAGGTCTTTTTAGTATTGGTTATGAAAATTCATATTTGTATTTTTGATGAAAAGGTCATGTTGAGACCCATGATGTAAAAAATTGTAATATTCAGTCATGTAAGGACTTGTCAAATTTTGTAAACCCACTTGGTTGGGTAGCTGAGTCAAATTTTGTAAACCCACTTGGTTGGGTAGCTGAGTTGAAATGTGTAAACCCACTTAGTTGGGTACTTAAGTCTTATATGTAAATCCACTTGGATGGATCTTTGATGTAAGTATGAGTCATTGGTGATAGGAAATTCATAGAGTCATGTTCTTCATTGGAAAATATGTTTGAAGATTCAGCATGAACTCAGGGGGAGCTTGGTCACTTCAATATATATCAAATCTGCAGAATGCTTCTTCCACATGAGGAGAAAAGGGGGAGAGTATGTTGGTATTTGATCCTCCCTTTGCCCTTGATGTCAAAGGAGGAGAGTGACATGGTGTTTGAAAGAATGGTGTCAAAAATGGGGAATGTGACATGGTGTCCTTGTATTCTTAATGTACCTATCTTTTGTGGTAACCAAACACCATTGTGGTTGCCATCAAGTCCAAAGGGGGAGATTGACTTGATGGCGTTGTCCTTGATGGCAACCCACCGAATGAAGATGAAGACATGAGATTGTTGACATGTGTTGTCCTTGATGGCAAACCACCTGATGAAGTTATTCTTGACCTGATGGACTTGGTAAATGATGTAAATCTGATGTGAAATGATATGATGCTGAGTGTTCTCTTTGAATGGCAACCCACTTGATGAAGATGATGGAAACTTACTTGATGAAGTTTGTGCTTGATAGAACATGTTCTTGATGAAGTAAATCTGATGTATCTACAGTGAGTACAGAAGGCAATGAAGAAAGGAATTTAGCATGTGCTAAATCTATGGTGAAAAGAGTATGTCTCAAGGCATACGCGGATTTGTCTAGGGGAAGTTGCGTATGCACGCGGGAAAGAACGTTCCAAGTCGCGTATGGGCAAAAGCGCTCATAAAGTGCAAAACCAGGGGTAACCACCATGGTATTGACCCATTGTATTGGGTAATGATTCGTCTAAATGACCCCGTCCAGGAATACCATCGAAAGTAATGTGGTTTTTGGGTTTCTGCAGAACAGCATGGTAAACCAAGGAGAAGAAATTCATCAGCAAACTGCGAGTGTGGGTGCAAGATGTTCGAGCTTGAATGAATACTTTCCGTGAAGCATATCTCGTATGGAAAGGGTAAAGGTTTGACAATAGATCCGAATTCCATGATGGACCCATGAAGAATGATGAAGTTAATATCTAGATCCGGGAATGTATTTGTATCTGCTAGATCTGTTTATGGAAGGCTTAGATCTGAGATGAGGCGAACATCTGTCTGAAGTAAAAGGGTAAATATGAACTCAATATCTTATCTGAAGAAGTATGCTGCTCTATAATGGTTGAAGATATATACACTAGTTCGCCGCAGAGGAAGCGTGTATATACGCGGCTTCGCTGAAGAGAAAGCGTGTATGCGCAATGAAATTGGATCTGTAATATGTACAGAAGTATACGCTGGTTTATGTGAATGGAAGCGCGTATATACGCGACATCAGAGAATGGAAAGCACGTATGCAAACTAGGGCTTGCTGAAGTCTGTGGTAAGAAATGTTTTATCTGTTCTGTTGGTTTACTGATATCTGTTAGTGAGTTATATGTATCAGTTTCATGTTTGACTGTGCTTAAAAGTATGGAGTGGGTCCAAATCGAAATATGTTGAAACGTGCTCGTAAGCGTCCTGAAAGCAAGCTTTGGATCCAACAGAAAAATTGGATGAAACGTGTCCTACAGAGGTGTTGAAGGTTGTAGCCTTCAACAAAGGTAGCTCTCTCCACGTGAGGCCGGTAAATGGAGACAGGGGGTCGAGCTCTTCAGGTGAGGTCGGTAAACTGCTGTGGGTCGTAGCCTCCTCTGCGAGTGTCAGCAAACTAGGCCGTGGGGTTGGAGCCTCCTTCCAGGAGAGGTCGGTAAATGAGACAGGGGACCGCGTGTCGGCAGGATTTCGGCACCGAAAGACATGTTGTAAGATGTTTTCTCTATAATAAAATATTGAAGGCTGAGCAACTGCAGCGGTGGTTTTCTCTCGACTTGGGTTTCCACCTAAAAAAATCCTGGTGTTCATGTGTGATGCTTTGTGTGATGGTTATTCTGTTGTTACTACACATGTTTACTGTTAACTTAAATTCAGATGAATGAATATTGCAAAGAAATAAGTTAATAAATATCTGCATATTTAGATCACTGCTAATACGCGAGTTGTATGAAGGATATCCGCGTGTATACGCGAGTTTACTAAAGGAAAGTTCCGTATGGGTTTTAGAGAGTGAAAAAGTAAAAAAATTTCAATATGCAGTAAATACTGATTCACCCCCCCCCCCCTCTCAGTATTTTTCCCAACAGCCACCACATGTCCCAATTGGAGGCTACCACGTGGCACCTCCCCATTGGCCAAAATTTATGTAAGGTTCAAGTTCAGGTCAGCGGGGTCAAACCTGCGACCTCCCAACAACAATCTACATGAGTTGCCATTATACTATCCTTTATTTCTTAACATATATATGTTTAAAACATTGTTAAAGGTTAAATGTGGTGCGGTTGGGGGTTGGGTCGGGTCTAGCCCTAGCCCTAGTCACTGCACCAACGGAAAAAAGGGGCGGGACCAAGGGCCAGGGCTTAGTCTCGCCCCGCCATTTTTATATAAAAATATTCAACCTTGAAATATTATAATAAAATATTCATTCCATAGGTCATATTGTGCAAATTAACTATCCCACAATTTGCGTCGATGGTTGGAGAAAAATCCGCTCAGTTAATGCTTTTTGGGGCAAAATTGTAGCGTGGTTTGCAGGCAGGTCGAAATTGTAGGACGAATTGCTGGAAAAATTTTGGAGATCATAAATTCTTTAGTTTTTATCTTTTTTGGGAGAAAAAAAGAGTCTAGACAGGGGTTTTTGATACTAGTAAATTTGGCCCAATTTCCGATGGCAACTTCGTCGCTATTCCGACACATATTCGTCGCAAGAGCGATAGTTCGAGGACGAACAAAATGTGGTTCGTCATAACGTCGCAATTCCAACGCCTTGACAAGTGTCGCAATACCGACACCTTTTTCGTCGCTTCCAAACAAGCTTCACTCTTCTAACGTTTACCAAACCGTCGCTCTTTCGACGTTTGTATAGTGTCGCAATTCCGAAGAAATGTGGTCTGACGTTTTGAACGTCGCTCTTCCGACGTCTTTATACTGTCGCTCCCCCGACGTTTCCAAACTATCACAATTCTGACGCCCTACAAAAGTGTCACAAGACCGATGCATTGCAAAAGTGTCGAAAGACCGACGCCTTCCAGAAACGTCGCAATACCGACGCCAGGAAGAATTGTCGCAATTCCAAAGAAATGTGGTCCGACGTTTTGAACGTCACTCTTCTGACGTCTTTATATTGTCTCTCTTCCAACATTTCTAAACTATCACAATTCCGATGCCCTACAAAAGTGTCGCAAGACCGACAGTTTCCAGAAGCATCGCAATACCGACGCTTTCCAAATGTGTCGCAATACCGACGCCAAGAAGAACTGTCGCAATATCGATGGACGTCGCAAGACTGACAAAAGTGGAAATCGTTCAAAATGTCGGAAGATCGATGCTTACGAAGCATCGGTATACCGACGACAGGTTCAATTTTAAAAAAAAAAAAGGAAACTTTAAAACAGGACAGTAAATTTCCAATATTTGTTATGAATTGTGGGTGTTCCAATTTTTATGAACATAATTCGACCGTGAAATATTAATACCTTCGTTGAACCTTAGTTAGGACAACAATAGTCGACGTATATACGCATGGGGCCTAGCGCTAGCGGCCTTTCCACATCCAAGAGTGGATAATACGTCGCTCTGGCCTTGACGATCCAACGATCCAACTGGATATCATGTGAGTTAGTTGCATGATCGTTAACTCGCGATGAGAGTGGGTTTTCAAAACTGCTGAAGGCCACGTGTCGGCCTATGACATTGATCTCGTCCAAATGGGGAATACTTCTTACCGTACAAAGGCAGTGCGATATTCTGGAAACCCGTCTTTACTTTGCGGTCCTCAGGGTTCTAACTACTCTTACTCCAGGTTTCGTCCGCATACCAATGCCTTACTACCATTGAAATATACCTCGTTTTTCATCCTTCACGCGGCCATACCAAACGAACTCGGGCACGACCATTTTGAGGAGACACGACGCATTACATATGCCACGGTTTATGTCTTATGGTTCCGACAAGGTTAGTATCGACTCTGCAAATTGATACACCGGTCCTTGGTTCATTCAATTGCCTACACATTCACAACACTCATTACGAGGTTTTACCTAGCTCACGGAGGTTCGAGCATAGCATCTCCTTGCTCTACCACAGGTGCACGGGAATGTCATTAACCTAATTCACCCTCTATTCACACAACTGATTATAGAGAAATTCCCCAACTGTTTGACACAGTTATCTATGGAATTCACCAATACTCATAAGTCCTGATTCATTAGCTCGTGTTCCACCGAGAACTCAACCAGTCTATATGCACATAACCTCATCACAGGGTTTCTTAATTACCATGGGATTTCAATTATATTTCACCAGGATGCGTACATATATTCACACACAGAAAACTTACTCAATCAACGCACATATAATACTAACAGATTCCTTATATAAATGAAATTTCTTACAGTCTCCTGGTCCTCGGCCAGATCTTCGATACAATGGCCTCCTCTTCCCTATGCAGCTCTATGCAGTTCTCTTTGCAGGTCTTCTGTGCAGCTCTATTGACTCTTTCATGGAGGTTTATTTTTATATCAATTACAATGAATCGATTCAAATTTCTCGATGACTCACAAACTCTTCAAATTCCTAACTCTAAGACTAACACTCTGACAGACAGAGACGGACTCCTAGAATTAGCTTAACTTCTGAAACTGCTAACTATCTCTTCAGGTTCCCATTAATCATTCGGGCAGTTACATTTTCTCTACAAATTAACTAAATTAGCTCAACTATGGATAATTTCATAGGGAAATAAAACATGAGACCCCCCTTTACATTTATTTATGTACAAAAGTTGTCTTGGGCCTAATGCCCCTGCATCAGATAACATAGTGAGGGGCTAAATTTCCAGATCTTCCATGCATCCGTAACATCTTCGGAGAATTTTCATGTGGTTTAGCTACCCTTGTCACTCAAATTGATAGTAGATTAAAGATGACAGATGTTTTCAGCGTAACAAGAGCCATTTCAGGTTTCATTGGAAACATTATTTAGAAAACATAGTTTGTGCAATCAATCTTCATACCGAAGTAGCATATTTTCAGTTTCACAATGACCTAATGTCATCATGTACTCAACAAGTCAATTGTTGCAATGTCATACAACCTCAAGCCTCAAACATCTTTACAAGTGAGCATTTCAGGTCCAATTTAGAACAAACCTGTTAGAGATTTTACTGAAATCAAGTTACATTCTAATGCTCATTTAATATAGAGATTAAGATTCTGAATCTATGATGTTACCAGTATTTTTATTGTACTTGTTCCATACCCAACTCCACTAATAGTAACAGCAAGGTTGAATCTTGATCAGTCTCCATCCATGGGATTTTAATGGCCCTTAGATGTGAGATTCACATGCCAAATTGAATCATTTCATAGAATGACTCCACTACATATTACTGCCTTTCAGCTATGGCTAAGTATCAATTTTACCAATTTGGCCAGCACTTGAATATAATCCTAATTACATCAAATTTCAAAATTTGAGTCTAACCCTAAGTGCATAAAAATGTGCAAAACCCACTTACGCAACATAGTCTAGGAGGGGTTAACATGCCTATGAAGTATTTAAACATTGTTGAGGGCTAAGAATAGTTGGACTTTGCCAACTAACCAAACTCACTTTTGACCACTTCTAGTAACTTTAGCCTGTAGATTCTCTCATAAAAAGAAAGCAGGTGGTTCAATAAAAGGAAGGGGACTGGTTGCATGTTTCATTCCCTTTTTTTGTTCAACTGAAAGCTTTCCAAGAAGAATAAATCTACTGAAGCATGAAACTGATTTTTTTGCTGCCCCAACTACCACTGATATACATCACAATGTGTCATAGTTTACTGTAAGCCTCTATTGAGAGTGGGCAGCACTAAATCCAAGTAATTCCCCTCATCCCTTAAAACACACCTCTAAATATAACTAGAAATTTCAAATAGTTAGTAAAGGAAAAGTACAAAGATATAACAGATCTGTGTTGAGCCAAAAACCCGTGCATTCACAACAAAACTGGGATGGATAAAACTTAAAAACAATTATGGACTTTGACAAAAAATCGTCTTATGCATACAAAATGAAAGAAACATTGGCATACTACTATGTTTACAAATTTAAGGACAGGCAGAGTGAGTCTTCGGGCAACACAGTTTCATGTGGAGACCCTAGATCCTTGTACCCACAATATCTAGTGACTTATAAAATGATTTCCAAAACAATGCCTTTGCTATGCATGTAAGAACACCACCTGTATAATGAGGGAGATGTAATATTTTCTGAGAAGAAGATTTATACAGAGTGGTCCAAGATTGTGTATTTATGGAAGATACAACTGATTTTGGCATGAAACATGTATCCAAGATTTCAATGTGCCTTATTTCAGAGCCCATTGATGATTTACTATGAAACCTAAACTTTCAAAACAAACACATTGAAATCACATGATCTCCATCACGAATATCATAAATATTAACTGTCTTTTGGGCACTGGCAGTAGATACCATAAGAGGCCCACATGGCCTGTACCACCAATGTTGATTCTCTGGCACAACATTTGCAAAGCCAAAATTTCTCCCCAAGACATCCCTCTCTACCAAAACTAGAGAGATGGTACTGGACGTTGAAGTGAAGGCCTCTGATTCAGTATGGAATACCATAATTTCTTTATTATAAAAGTCCCATGAACAGAAACCTGAGTCCAATGTACAACCTGCAAATGCTACCACAACATATTTACCAGAGAGACCATCTAAACCAGCTGCTCTGATCAACCAGCAATCACCCCACATGTTTGGGTTAAGCCCATATGGAGCTTTATATTCAGCCTTCTCCTGGAGATTGGAAAAAAACAATACTGATTATTACTCATACATCAACTGCCCTTTATGTTAAGGGAAAATTTAAAGAGTGCATAAATATTCTTGAAATCCCAATCATAGTTTCTAGAAAATTTCAACAGTCTTTGAAATGAACTACATCCTATTTAAACTACATCAAATATTTAGGCAAATAATTTTTTTAAACAGAAATTGGTGAATTTTATTTCAAATATAGAAA
Organism: Pinus albicaulis; assembly: GCA_034641835.2. Lineage (NCBI taxonomy): Eukaryota > Viridiplantae > Streptophyta > Pinopsida > Pinales > Pinaceae > Pinus > Pinus albicaulis. Next base: position 868,530,964 of record CM076581.1, on the reverse strand, counting down.
TTTAAACCATGAGAATAATCTAACCCCTAGGATTTTCCCTATTTCTAATAGAAAATCCCAAAATGTATAAATTATAACACTCATAAACCCCAAAATTAAGTACAATAATTAAAACCTCCACACCTCTGAATTTGCTATATCCTGAAAAGAGCAACATCCATCATCATGGGAAAGCAAAACCGATTCTCCTTCTAATACAAACCAGCCTGCAGTAGATTTCTTATGGCTGAGTTGATTCAATCGATCACAGGAAACCTCTTCAATTTCTTCAATATTGCCAAAATGCTCTGGCTTGTTTTCCTGATCATCATCAAAGTCCATATTTTCATCACATTGAATTAGTTGGGGTTCATTAAGATCAGGTCCAGTGCCTATTGCAGAGCTCCGGACATCCAATCCAATATTGGAACTGTCATACCCGTTCCCATTAGAGATTGTAAATCCTACTTCTGGCTTTAATTCGGTAAGTTCAAGAGCACTAGAACTGGATTCAGTTGATTTAGACTTGGTATAGTTGTCCTCTGATTTGTATTCCGATACAACACTATACTTGTGCTTCAACGCAAACAGAAATTCTACAGCAATGGGATCTTCATCTATGGGGCTTATGGATCTGCCCTCAAAAACATCCCGAATATCTGATTCATTTTCATTCAACTGATCATGCAAATCCACCCTTGTCTTCAGCACAACAAGCTGAACTGAAGTTCAGTTTTTCAGCAATTTATGGTGGGGGTAAAGCCTATCTTCCAAATCTTGACTATTTAAGTGTTTAATTGGTTTTTTCAGAGACCTGACAATAGAATCAAATGAATCCTGTGAATCCTGCGAAATAATAAACAATAGTAAGGCCATTATTTATTGGTTTGAAATTATAAACAACATGCCACAAACCCACAAAATTAGTAAATTATTTAAAGACAATAATTCCTACATATTAAAATATAAAGTTATAACATACCAGCTCATACTCGAACATAACATCTGTATCAATATTCTTCTTCTGTATCTTCTTGATCTTCATCCAACTTATCGACATCTATATCAACATCTGATTCAAAAACAGTGTTGAAATGATCGACCATGTCATCATCATCATCAATTATGTCATTTTCAATAATATCCTCATCGACATCATCATCAATAATTGTTGCCTCATCTCCCATGCCTGGTTCATCTTCTAAGATATCTTCTTCGTCTGTCAATGCATCTTCCTGCTCATCTGCCACTGCATCATCTTCTTCTTGATCAATATCATCTTCTTCCTCTACATTATACTCTACTGTCCTTCCTCTTGGATCATATCTAATAGCAAATGACCATTCGTTCTCACTTGGAACCTCTGAGTAAAAGACTTGTTCGCATTGGCTTGGAAAAACATAGTGATATTTTCCTGCTTCAAACTGCGATGTTTTAACCATTGGAAATCCATTTTCATGTTGAATAAGTGTTCTATCATCATCACATACATTCATTCGTAGCCTATACCATTTGACATCGAACAAAACTATTTTGAAGGAATTAAAGTCACACTCAACTATATCATCTAAGAACCCATAATATCTATTTTCAGATTCTCGAGGATGTCTGTCACTCCCGGAGGAAACATTAGTGACCTGGAATACTTTAGTTATCCCACTATCAGAATTTTTCCTGTTATCATCCAACTATTTAACGCGAAATTGACGACCATTGCACCACATAGCCTTGTGGTGTTTCAACTGCAATATGCCAAACATGAAAAAGATGCATTCTCAATTAATAATTAATCATATAATTTACACAGCATGAAAATTAACTGAAAAATCAAACTTGTTGTCACATTATAAATATAGTATAAAATAATTAATGAATAAAATAGGTGAATTAATTTCTTACCTTTCTATCTGTTGAAAATGCAACAAGATGATGGAGCTTAGTGAAATGAAGTCACCTTCACTAAGTGGGCCCGCGGGCTATTTTTGGCGCAAAGTCTATTTTTAGACTATGTCTATTTTTATACATATGGATCATGGTCTATGAGTTGCAGGATGTTATTTATGGATGATTGGTCGAGTTGGTAAAAATATATGGACCTCTATTTTTATACATTGGGCGGTTTCTATTTTTAGACTGTCGAGCTAAAAATAGAACAGTCAAATATTATTAACGCTTAATAATATTTAGACTATAAACATTATCTTTTCCTCTTGGAGCACTTCAGTTTGAGCTACAGATGTGGCACATGCAGCTCGCAGAAGGAAATACGCTTTTCCTATGGGTTAGTTGAGCTATTGCATGGTTGACTTCAGTCAGAACTCAAGTGGCGGAGTTTGGTGGAGTTGATGAGACAGTTGGTGGAGTTGTGTTCGGTTTAACTTAGTTGAACTAGTTGTATTTAGTCTAACTGGAAAATACACTAGTGATGAGTGGTGTGAATTAATTATTAATTAATTCACTAATTATTAACTCATAATTCAACTAATGAACACATCAGTTAACTGCAATGCATGGACAGTTCAGTGGAGACCAGTGTTAGAGGTGGGTGAAAGGGTGAGTGTGACTATCAGTGTGACCATAGTTGTGCATGAGATTTTCACACACATGGATTAATATTGCCAATGAGGATTGCGTAGTTGAAGCTAGGTGGATTCGAACTTGGATCTCACCATTATTCATCTTGGATTGCGCAGTAGAGGCAGGCAGACTTGTGGAGGAGATTTGAACCTGTGACTTGTTCAGCTTCCGTGCTAGTTTGTGTGTAGCATGTGAGATAGTGTTAGGAGCTGTGAGATCTTTGTGCTATGTATTGTTACATGTTCTCTATCATTATATTATACAGATAGTTGGGGTTTTTCAGCTATTTCTTTCCCCATTACATATTGTGTTTATGTGTGCTTAACTATTGTGTTTATGTGTGCATGCGACTATTTCTATTTCCGCATATTGATGATCAATTGTAGAAGAGCTTATGTATTATGCATGAAGCTTAAATAGTGTGTAATCAGGATAATCTCAATGAATAATTCAGCTAATTGTTCAAATTTCTACATGGTATCAGAGGAAGAATTGATCATCGGATCTATTACAGTGATTACAATTTATTTCGGTAGACAGAGTCTGTAAGCGGGCCAGGTAGCCTCTGGATCCATCCTTTCTTTGAAAGGTGATATATCCAGTAAAAACCCCTACAGTTGATCTCTGTGCTAGAAATGCTTTGTTCTCACAGATCTAGAAGCAGTTGAGTTTTGATCTTGGAATTCAAATTTTTGCAGCAGTTTGTTTTCTTGGTGCCGGAGTTGAAATGTCTTTCAACGGTTTGCGACTCGAATATTCCCTTGAGGGCAGTTCGAATTATGTTGCATGGAAGGACAGAATGGAGGCGGTATTAGATGATAACAGGTTGAAGGAGTTCATAGATGCTGAGGTCCCAAAGCCTACTGATGCTGCTCAAGTTGAGGCTTGGCAAAAGAAGATGGCGAAATGTCGAAGGATTCTGTTGGAGGGCGTGAAGGATCACATTGTATCTAGCCTGCATGGAAAAGCTTCTCCATACTTGATGTGGAAAACTTTGATAGATCTATTCCAGAGCAAGAGCGACCAGAGGAAGTTGATGCTCAAGGATAAACTCAGAAACACTAAGATGGAGAAAGGCGACAGTATCGCCAAGTACCTCACGAAGTTCACTCAATGCAGAGATGAGCTGGGAAGTGTGGGGGTGACTGTCGATGATGAGGACTTGGTGGACCTAGCTCTCCTTGGTCTTCCAAAGAGTTGGCATTCCTATCAAGACTCTGTCAATGGTCGGGAGAAGTTGCCGGGATGGGAGCGACTTTGGTCGAATCTCATGCAAGAGGAGATCAGGCGGACTACCAGGGACGGATCTTCATCAAAGGCATATGATGAATAAAATTGCGCTTTGGCTGCCAAAGAAAAGAAGGGGAAGAGCAAGAAATATTCTCAGTCTGGTTCGAAAGGCAAGAAGCAAGACATGTCCAAGGTGAAGTGTTTTCACTGTCACCAGCACGGACATTATGCCACAAATTGTCCGCAGAAGAAGAAAAATAAGAAGGTTGTTGGATCTGCAGCGGGAGAGGCATTGGCCTCCCAGTTTGAACTGGATTTTTCACTGATCGCATGCTTGGTCTCAAGTGTGATGGGATCAGTATGGTTCTTGGACAGTGGTGCGTCATTTCACATGACAGGAGATCGGGATTTGTTTTCAGATCTGGAGGAAAAAGATCTTGGAGTGCACATCGAGATGGGCGATGATGGTAGATACAGTGCGACCGGTATCGGTACCATTTCCTTTGAGAGGGAGTCTGGTAAACCCTTCGTATTGAAGGAAGTATTGCATGTTCCAGGATTGATGAAGAATCTGATCTCTGTGGCGATGTTGGAAGACAAGGGGTATGATGTTGTCTTCAGCGAGGGAAAGGCTTTCCTACGCAGTAAGACAACTAGAGAAACCCAGAAGATAGGGGTTCGAGTCAAGAACCTTTATCAGTTGCAAGTAGATGGCTGCGCAGCAATGGCATGCAAGGCGGAAGGAGTGGTGAGCCGGGATGATGGCGAGCTATGGCACCGGAGATTGGGCCACCTTCACCATGGAGCTTTGAAGATACTACAGCAGATTTCTACTGGGCTTCCTAAGGGCACTCATGCATAGTCAGATCAGTGCAAGGGGTGCACCTTGGGGAAATTTGTGAAAGCCACCTTTCACGAGAAGGATAGTCGCGCCACGAAGATCCTTGAGAGAATCCACACAGACATGTGTGGACCTTTCTCAGTAGCTTCGACAGCAAAGCACAAGTACTATGTGATCTTTGTTGATGATTTCTCTTGGAAGTGCTGGATCTTCTTCATGCAGAAGAAGAGCGAGACATACTCAAAGTTCTGTGAGTTCAAGGCGCTGGTTGAGAAGGAATCGGGGAAGCATGTGAAGGCTCTTAGGAGCGACAATGGTGGTGAATTCATCTCTGCTGAATTCAAGGACTTTTGCAGCGCAGAAGGAATTCGGAGAGAGCTCACAGCCCCCCATAACCCACAGCAGAACGAGGTTGTTGAGCGGAAGAACAGAATGATCGTGGGTGTTGCACGGGCGATGTTGCATGATCAAGGCCTACCCATTCACTTGTGGGAAGAGGCATGCAATACTGCAATGTATGTGTAGAACCGTTGTCCTCACAAGATACTTGGTATGAGTACACTGGAGGAGGCATTTTCTAGCAAGAGGCCTGACATTTCCCATTTGAGGATTTTTGGCTCACCTGTCTACATGCATGTGATGAAGGACGCCAGAAAGAAGTTGGATCCGACCGCAGAAGTTGGAATATTTGTGGGGTACACTAATATGCCCCACAACTATCGTGTGTATTTTCCAGACAGTCGCAAGACTGTTGTGCGATGGGATATTAAATTTCAGGAGGAGAAAGCCATGAAGTGTTCGCTTGAGAGGGAGCCACACTTGCATGCAGATGAGGAGCTTTTAGTTCCTAAGGATGAGCTTCTAGATGTGGATCAGCCACAAGAGGAAGTTCATGGAGTGGAAGAAACCACTCATGCAGCACCAACCATCAGAGGGCGCAAGCACACTACAGAAGCTGAGCAACTGGCTCAAGATGCAGAGAAGGTTGTAGGAGCACCTACAACACAGCGCAGATAGAGACAGTCACCGGACCGGTACACTGGATACATGGCTCTTGTGAGCAAATGTGTCATGACAGAGCCATCCTCTTTCGAGGAAGCTGTGGAGGACCCCGCATGGGTAGATGCCATGGTGGAAGAGTATGATTCTATTGTCAGAAACAGTGCATGGGAGATTGTCCCGCGACCGGAGGGGAAATCAGTGGTGGGTTTGCGATGGATCTACAAAGTGAAGTAGGCGGCTGACAGGAGTGTGGAGAAGTACAAGGCAAGATTTGTTGCCCGTGGCTTCTCACAGATCGAGGGGATCAATTATGAGGAGACCTTTGCACTTTTCGCAAGGTACTCTTCCATATGGACGATCCTAGCTCTCTCAGCGCAGATGGGGTGGCACATCCATCAGATGGATTTGAAGACTGCGTTCCTCAACGGAGTCATTGAGGAGGAGGTGTACATAGAGTAGCCCGAAGGTTTCGATATCTTCAGCAGTGAGTCGCATGTGTGTAGACTCAAGAGAGCACTGTACGGGTTGAAGCAAGCACCTTGTGCTTGGTACACACGGATAGACAGTTACTTCACCGGACTTGGATTCTCCAAGAGTGAGGTGGATCCTAACCTGTACCAGATTGTGGTGGAGGGGAAGTTGCTGATCATTGTACTGTATGTAGATGATCTGATTTTGACGAGTGATGAGCTGTTGATACTTTCATGCAAGGAGGATCTTGCTAGAGAGTTCGAGATGAAGAACTTGGGCCTCCTTCATTATTTCCTGGGATTGGAAATCTGGTAGCGCAGTGGTGGACTATTTGTTTCTCAGGGTAAGTATGCCTGGGAGATACTGGAGAAGTTCAACATGCATGGCTGCAAGCCTGTTGATACTCCTCTTCTTGGAGGTTGGAGGAAGGAGGATGCTACTTCAGCGAAGGTAGTGGATGCCACTGTTTATCGACAGTTGGTGGGGTCGCTTATGTATCTGGTCAATACACGACCCGATATATGCTATGCTGTTAACCAGCTTTCGCAAGCTATGGTTAAGCCTACCAAGCTCTTCTGGAAGGCAGGCAAGCATGTATTGCGTTATCTTAGAGGCACATCGGGATATGGTCTGTGGTACAGACAGGAGGATGGGGTGAAGCTATGTGGCTTCACGGATGCAGATTGGGCAGGGAGCCCAACGAACCGAAAGAGCACATCTGATGGGATCTTCAATATCGGGTCGACAGCAGTTTCCTGGTACATCAGGAAGCAGATATCTGTGGCACTCAGTTCCACGGAGGCTGAGTACATGGCAGCAAGCTTGGCTGCATGCGAGGCGATATGGATGAGGAAGATTCTGGTCGGGTTGTTCGAGTCGCACTTGGAGCCTACTGTGATTTATTGTGATAACCAGAGTTGCATTAAACTCTCAGCTAATCCAGTATTTCATGATAGATCCAAACACATCGACATCAGGTACCATCATATCAGAGATTGTGTGCAGCAGATAATCATGTTACTTTCATATATTCCCACGGAGGATCAGGATGCTGATATCTTGACGAAGGCGCTCACCAGGAGCAAATTCGAATACCATAGAGGCAGGATAGGGGTTGCATATAATCCATATCTTGTTGAGAGGGAGTGTTGAAAATGCAACAAGATGATGGAGCTTAGTGAAATGAAGTCGCCTTCACTAAGTGGGCCCGCAGGTTATTTTTGGCGCAAAGTCTATTTTTAGACTATGTCTATTTTTAGACATATGGATCATGGTCTATGAGTTGCAGGATGATATTTATGGATGATTGGTCAAGTTGGTAAAAATAGATGAACCTCTGTTTTTAGACATTGGGCGGAGTCTATTTTTAGACTGCCAGTCTAAAAATAGATCAGTCGAATATTATTAGCCCTTAATAATATTTGGACTATAAACATTATCTTATCCTCTTGGAGCACTTCAGTTCGAGCTATGGATGTGGCACATGCAGCTGACAGAAGGAATTACGCTATTCCTAGGGTTTAGTTGAGCTATTGCATGGTTGACTTCAGTTAGAACTCATGTGGCAAAGTTTGGTGGAGTTGATGGAGTTGTGTTCGGTTTAACTTAGTTGAACTAGTTGTATTTAGTCTAACTGATAAATACACTAGTGATGAGTGGTGTGAATTAATAATTAATTAATTCACTAATTATTAACTCATAAATCAACTAAAGAACACATCAGTTAACTGCAATGCATGGACAGTTCAGTGGAGACCAGTGTTAGAGGTGGGTGAAAGGGTGAGTGTGACTATCAGTGTGACCATAGTTGTGCATGAGATTTGCACACACATGGATTGAGATTTCCAATGAGGATTGCGCAGTTGAAGCCAGGTGGATTCGAACTTGGATCTCACCATTATTCATCTTGGATTGCGCAGTAGAGGCAGGCAGACTTGTGGAGGATATTTGAACCTCTGACTTGTTCAACTTTCGTGCTAGTTTGTGTGTAGCATGTGAGATAGTGCTGAGAGCTGTGAGAGATTTATGCTATGTATTGTTGCATGTTCTCTATCATTATATTATACAGATATTTGGGGGTTTTCAGCTATTGCTTTCCCCAGTACATACTGTGTTTATGTGTGCTTAACTATTGTGTTTATGTGCGCATGCGACTGTTTCTATTTCCGCATATTGATGATCAATTGTAGAAGAGGTTATGTATTATGCATGAAGCTTAAATAGTGTGTAATCAGGATAATCTCGGTGAATAATTCAGCAAATTTTTCAAATTTCTACACTATCTTTCAAACCATATGTTAAATCGATTTCCCTATCTGTAATGTTTCCATCTCCACTATGATACGCTTCTCTAATCAATTCAGATAGTAGTTGCCATGATAACCTACCGTTGTTACGTGCTTTACATGTTTTAATCCATTCACACATCCACTCAAGATTGTTTGCAATGTATAAAAGTAGTGCCTCATAATCTTGAGCACCTGAATAAAAAAACAATAATTCACCAATATTAATAAATATTACTTATAACCATGGTAAATTATATCAATTAATAAACTATGAAAGAATAAGACCTAAATGAATATAATGATCATATACATGATGTAAAAAAATGAAACATTATATGTATTATACATAATAAATCGTTTACCTCTCACTTTCTTTATTCTACCTTTTCCCAACAGGTGCTCCACTTCAAAAATTTTGATGGATTTCACATCCCAAATGCAATCCACCGCCTTCATGGCTGGCGCAGCTAATATAGGAAGATAATGACTAATATACACCATGGATTCATATACCATATATCCCTCCACCATAGAACCCTCAGGTCGTGCTCTTTGTCTAACCAAAGCCTTGAAGGATTTCAGGTGCCTCTCGACCATCCACACTGACCTTGTGTGTACTGGTCCACACATTTCAATCTCCTCAACATGGTGTATCAAGTAGTGTTCTTGTGCATTAAAAAATATTGGAGGCAGATACTTTTGCATTTCACACATTAGCCGAGGAATTTCTCTCTTCCAATACTTTATTTCGTCTTGATGGATTTCCTTCAATGACAACCATCCGCAAATCATTACGCAAGGTTATTTCAATGAAACATAATATATATTTCATTACATGTAAATTAATACATCATTTCATCAAGTACGAAAAGAAATTGTAGCAATTAGATTTTGCGTATAAATCAAAACTACTTACCTCATGTATTTACTAAGACCATATATAACTTGTTTGACATTGTTGTCAAAGTCGTTTGGGAGAGATACAGGTAGAACATACTATAACAATAAAAAATGAATCGTTATTGGTTTCCAAATTAAACAGAAAAAAGGAAAATTTAAAATATGTATTCAAGCAATAACATACAAAAATGTATACCAAAAAAATTACCTTAACAAAGGTATGCCAATCATGTGTTTTCAACCCACTGAAGTCACCTTTCTTTGTTAAGATATTATTTATGTTTGAAGCAAAACCTGTTGGAAATTTAATTCTTCTAATGACCTCTTTTACATCATTTCTTTGTTGTTCTATTAATAACCATGGAATATTATTATAATTTCGACCTCCATTATTATTTGATCTATCGATCACACTTTTCATTGCATGATTCAATTTCTCAATGTCAGCACAAATTTTGTCAATTTTATCTCTATCATGTGCACCATCTATGGTTCGCCATAACATTTCTGTCACATTCTTCACGACATGAATTGTAACAAACAAATGAGCTATTTTTAGGTCCTCATAGTAGGGCAACCTCGCGAATTGAGAAGGATAACATTTCATTCCAGGTGGAAGTACAATATTAGTACCTTCACCGCGATGATGACCTTGATATTATTGAATAAAACAAATCAGAACAATATTAATTATAAAATAAATTCATTAGTTAAAAAAAAATTCCAAACATTACATAAAAAAATAATATATATATATACACAAATTACATACCAACTGCTTGATGATTATTAATTCTGTTATATTCCAACATCCACAACTGAGGTGTCATTCTTCATGGTTTTAATCCGGTTTCTTCTTTATCATTGAAAAGATTTTTTTCAGTAGTACGATACTTATGGTTCCTAGGGAGGAAGTGCCTAAACTAATCAAACACCATCTTTCTTAACTCTGACGAATGACAATATTTCATCTTAGGGCCACAAACTGTACATGAAAATCTACCCTTTGTTTGAAGACCTGCAATAGATGGATCAATAACAATTAATATACTATGAGATCATTTTTAAAACATGCAATATGGTATATCTAATTTAGATAATTATGTATTATATTACAGTGTAACGAAATATTACATACCACAAACATGTGTTAGTCCTGGGGCATCATGAATTGTCCATACAAGCATTCCACGACATTGAAATCTCTTCTGCTTGATTGGTTTAGTGATGTCACACATAGTGATGCCATGCCATAACTGTATTAGTTCATCGATAAGAGGCTCAATATATACATTCATATCTTTGACCTAGTACTTACCTAATTGTTCAAAATTACGGTACATAATAATTACTACCATGATATATGTATATATAAGTAAGTAAATAAATAAAATATATATTTATGCAAACAACGAGAGAAATGAAAATGTTACATTCAAAGAAATAATGTATCAACTACCTAGAATAATCATAGTCAACATTATGTGCTCCCTCTTTATTTACATCCAAGGAGGAATTTGTTATTTTTGATAACGAAAATAGGCCACACTGAGTAAGTAGATCTAAGCTCTCCGAATGGATTAACACCATCAGCTGCCAATGAAAGCCTAACATTACAAGGTTCATTTTTAAAATCTACATATTTTTCCTCGATTTCTCTAAATGCAGAACCATGTGGAGGCATTCGAAGAACACCATCTCCACTTGTATTCTTTGAATGGTAATCCATAAACTGTGCTATGTTGTTACACCTAAACATTCGCTGCAAACGTGGAATTATGGGAATATGATGAAGAACCTTTTGAGGCACCTTTTTGGTTAGTTGATCTGTTCGATATCTACTGGTACCACATTTCGGACATTCTATTTTCAACGCATGTTCTCCGTAATATATAATATGATCTTTAGGACATGCATCTATAGTGTTATATTCCATTCCAAAGTGTTTCATAATAGCACGTAGATCTCGATATGTTCGAGTTAAAGTATTTGGCGATGGTAACAAATATTCACCCAACAATCTACAACATAAACAAAAAGTAGTGATATATATATATATATATATATATATATCATAGTTATTAAAACCAGAACCGATGACCGGACCGGTGGAGCTAATGAACCGGGTTTTGAAACGGAACTGGTCTAACCAGTAGCGGTCAGATCTCAATGAATCGGTTTTAAAAAAAATACATTAAATAATTATTTTTTATAAAAAATTATAAATAAATAAAAAAAAAAAAATTGTTTTTAAGATTTGCAACCATGATTCCAAGCCAATAGAGACAACATATGAAAAATTTTCTCATTTATATACCATGCAAAGCTGAATATATCAAAATGGCACCAAATGCAATACATATCATCGAAAAATAGTAAATACATAAGCAAACTTGTTGAAGTAATGTATCAAGTTTCTCTTATATTATTCACTGTGTTTTATTGCTGAGTTAATATTATAATATACAATCTGTCCCTGCTCAGATCTGTTTTCAATTCATTGTATTAGCCTTAAAGACAATTATGGGTTTAGTATCTATATATATATCGGACCAGCATTTTTAAGACCTTGTATTCTTCATTATCTATGTTTTATTGGCAATAAATTTCTGGAAAAACATCTACAACACTTAGAGGTATTGAATTGGTTTATGAAACCCACTATTAGTGCTATTTTTAACAAGTTGAGAGAGCATTACAACTTCATCAGTCTGCTCACAATGTGTTTGATGAAATTTATCACTGAAAAGATTCATTAAAACCCAGAAAACTCAATGGCCAGTTTAGTGCATTTCCAAGCGGAAATTTTCTAGTGGTCAATTTATTATTGCCAGTCACATTTTCATTAGGTTGTATGTTGTTGTCCCTTGAGTGGCGTCAGACCATTTGCATCAATCTTGATGCCATGATAAAATTGCTTGTATGATGTGTGAAAGGTTTTGTATTTATGCTGCTGCTATGTGTGAGCAGAGAGAGAGGGTCTGACAGTTCCTAGCTGAGTGTGAAATAAGGTTGTTGCTGATTGTTTTGAGAACATAAATTGTCATCAAGTACACTTGATGAGTTGCATGCTGCCAGGGATTTTATGCTAGCCAGCCTTGTATTTATCAGTCATCATGTGTATTGTTGCTGCTATAAGGTGTTGAGTATGAGTTATTAGACAAGTTTGTTGCTAGTATAATAGAGGAATTTGTAGCTCATGGAGGAGACACTGAGGAATTTGCAGCTCGTGGAGGAGCACCTAACCGGTCGGTTAAGTACGGAACCGGCTGGTTTATGCATAAACTGGCCGGTTCCATACTTAACCAGCCGGTTAGGTCCGGTTAACCGGCCAAAACAGGTGAGAAGAGGCTATTGACCAGGTTGCAAGGGCGGTTCCAACCGGCAGTCCTCCTGACCGGCCGGTTTGACCGGTTACTGGTTCAAACTGGCCGGTTTTGATAACTATGACATATATATATATATATAGATAGATATAAGTTATTATTTTACACATTTATTACAACTAAAAAATGGGAAAATAATCAACATTTACATATATGTGATCATATATACATATTTCATACCTTAGGAGTTGTGTCATACATCTGTTCGACAAATTATTCATAACCTTTAAGTTCACCAGCAACAATGTAGCAGAGAGAAGAGTTGCATTTGAGTGTTCAAAAAGTCGTTCACTTGACCTTTCAAATAGAGGTACATCATAAATACCATCACTGTTATCTCCACCATCATCATCTAACTCACCATACAAGTCTTGGAGCATTTGATTTGTCCCATCATTAATGTGAACTGTCTCATTACTTTCATCATGATCTACCTCCATGCGATCATTAAAATTACCTTCATCATTCGCTTCATGTTCTTCACCTTGTACAACATCATTTCCAATACTAATATTTGCTGCAATATTCTCTTGTACTGGTGCAACATCGTCTAATCTACTACTATTTAGCTGTGGAAGCTGGTTGATCATCTGAAAAATGTTGGGGGGCAACTGTACCTTTATGAAAATTACAGACATTAATAATTAAACATTAGTGCGCATATAAAAAATATTAAAATAATATAAAATTTTACGATATAATCAAAATGAAGATAGATAATTAATTACCATGGGATGATAGTCATTCGATCCACCATCAATGTGCCCATATTTCCTACAATGCACTGTTGTTGTTGCTATTAAAACTCTAACATTATTTCTCATACAACATTTTTTACAAGGGCAATAAACTTTGCCATCACCCCTTTCACCCTTTTGAATTTTTTTTCCAGCTCCAATGTTTTCTTCCATTGATGCAAATTATCCTATAAAGAAAACAGTAAATCTCTCTCAATGGTGTAGAAAACCCAAGACTTGTTGAACTCAATGGGAACTCAATATATAAGCAAAAAGAAAATAAAAGTGGGCATTTTACAAATTGTGAGCTTTTTACAAAATGTGGGCTTTTTACAAAATTGTGGGCTTTTTACAAATTGTGGGCTTTTTAAAATTTGTGGGCATTTTACAAAATTGTGGGCTTTTTACAAATTGTTTATATTTTTAATAAAATGTGAGGTTTTTACAAAATTGTGGGCTTTTTACAAATTGTGGGATTTTTACAAAATTGTGAGCTTTTTACAAAATTGTGGGCTTTTTACAAATTGTGGGCTTTTTTTATTCTTAAATCATTTTCTGTAGAATACTAAATAGATTTGTCCAAAATTTGAGATGCAAATTGTAGTCGCTACTACGTTTGGAAAATTGGAGGTTTATAAAAGATAAACTGTGAACAGAATTGTACCACTATGATAAGAAGCTGTCAGAAGCATTCCTTCTGCTTCACAAACGTGGAACTACCTTAAGAATGCTTATGGTTGATATAAATATTAGAGCATGGCAGTTAAATGTTGTAGTTATGCTAAAATACTGAATAACAGCTTGAGAGTTCTCTTCAAATACTGTACAAATGCACCAAATTAAAGTTGTACCATTACTAAAGATAAATGGCCAAAAATAGTCAATTTTGATATCGTGAAGTTATGTCTTTCTCGGTAGCAAACTAGGGATAGGATGGAAAATATGAGAGAACTAAGTTCCAAGGACTAAAAAACCAAGGCCAACATAGTTCTGCCTTGAATCAGAGACAAAACAAAGCTGCCCAAAAAAAGTGTTTGAGAGCACCCATTGAAGCTCCTATATATAGCAGAGTCAACATTTTCCTATTGAACAAGTTTGTATAGTCAAAGCCACAGCAAGATCAGATATCCATGATCCTAAATGAGAACCAGAGCCAAAGCTAAGACAGATCCACGTTTAGCAGAACAAGACAACCATAGCAAAGGATTTGACCACAGAACCAGATCATGAGAGATAGCAAGATTCTTGCTTCCACTGTGGAAATGTAGAAACTGTACAAGGGCTTTGCTTCTAGCAGATTTCATTGTGACAGTAATTTCTATGGTGTTGTAAGCGCTCATTAGTAGAATCTTAAAGCCATTATGGAATTCTTTTAACCTGGAGAGGGTTTTCTGTGGTTATAAATCCTCATGTTCAAATTCCATTGTGGATTGGTTGTGTTTGATATTATGTTTTTACTATCCGCAGTTGAATTTTTGCACGGAAAATTATCAGTCTAAAGTGAAGAAATTTTGCGATGTTTCTTTTGCTTCCTATTGTGAAGTATTTCGCTCAGAACTCTACTCGTGTTAAGAGAGGTCTTGGGCATAGAACAGGGGACTTGGGTTTTTTGGAATCAAACTTCAGGTTAAGATGCTCATCTGAAGAATGGCACAGTGAGCCTTAGCATGGAGTTGGGAGTACCAATTTGAAGTGCAGGTAGGGCATTGTACAATAGACCAGTTAGATTTCTGGACCCTAATACAAAAGTTTCTTCTTCTTTCAAAACGTGTTTCTCCTTTTCTGTAACCAATGTGGGTCATGTTCTTGTTTCAATTGGGGATGGATGAGCATTTTTTATTGCTCCAGATGATCACACTCTGGGTAGCCCTAGAGGCTATTTGGGGGTGATGAGTCCAATAGGTCTCAATGAACTGTTGCCCTCGCCGGGGAATACTATTGCAGTGGAATTTGATACTATTTTGGATGTTGAATTCCACGATCCTAATGGAAACCAGTACCTTCAGCTCCAGTACCTGTTCACAAAACAGGGTGCCATAGTCATTCATGCATGTAGAGAGGGTGAATTTCAGGCATTGCAACAGGAGGTGTTGTTGTTGTTGCATTGGCCACTAGATTGTTTGTCTGGTTCTGTTACAAGCGCAGAGTATTGAAAAGGATAGACAAATTTAGTTCAGATATTGTGAAATTGCCTCGGAAATTCACCTACAAAGAGCTCAACAATGCTACGAAAGACTTTTTTTGAATGTGATTGATAATCGATAATTGCAAGCAAGGGTAATCCCCTTGTGAAACCCAAATTTCTAAGCATTTTCTAAAACCTGATGACGGAGTCATTGTAATGAACAAGCGCCTAGGTCCATATTATGTCCAAATCTACCAAGCACCAAGATCTATAAAAAAATCCACAGTATCTGCGAACTAAGAAGAAGAGGCAGAAAATGTATTCTGCTTACCTGTTCGAATAGTGGTTGGGGTTTACCAAGGCAAAAATTTGACAGAGCCCATGTAGCATTTCTTATCATTGAAATTCTGGCAGTATCATTCAACTGGGCAAGCACCTGCCTCAGAGCTCCATGACTGAGGGCAAGATCCCTAAATGTTGCAGAGTCTCCAGCAATATTTCCCAAAGCCCAAACAGCCTTACACGAACACCAGTTGAACTCAAAGTTGGGTAGTAGTTTTTTAAATCAAATTCCAAAATTACAGACGTATAAAGATAGTTGGGAAGAATAATTTTATGCCTCTAAAATGAACGTGCTACCTGTTCTGGAACATTATCATTCCCAAAGGTAAGAAGTTCCACAAATATAGGCAGTGCCCTATAATCAATCACAACCTTTTTATTCTCAGAAGCTCCAAAAAAACCCAAATAGGGTCAACCCTACTATAGGATGAAGGGCCTGCAGTAAGAACTTACCATTTTGCAAGAACTGAGGGTGATTGTTGTTCTGCGAGAGCTGAGGGCGAATGTTGTTCTGCAAGAGCTGAGGGCGAATGCTGAGGGCAAATGTTGTTCTGTAAGAGTTGAGGGCGAATGCGCGTGTGATATGAGACGTTAATGTAGTTTTTTAAAAAATCATTTTTATGTAGCGCGCATTTGATATTTAGCATTTCAAATCATTTTTATTTACATTTGATTTTTGCATTTCTAATACAAGTGACAAACAAATTTCTACAAGAGGTTGAAATTTTTACTAGAATAGCCATGAAAGACTAATTAAAATGGCTTAAAATGCAAGTGGAACTTCAAAATAAATGTAATTGAAGGTTCTCTCCACTAAAGTTTTGCAAAAGTGCTTACATTATTTAAGTTATCTAGGATATTTTTTTGTATTACACAATCAAAATTAAATAATGAAATAGTTGGGTAGTCTTATTGTTTCAAATTAGGACACAATTTTCAAATGGTGATGAAGTTTAATGTGATTATTAACTGAAAATATTCTCCTTTCTTATCCTTGAAAAACTATACAAGGTTCCCTGTTGCCACATGAAACCCTAACTCATGTAGCAGCATAGGAGCAGTCCTCCATTTTGCCCGTCATAAGGCATTTTGCACATATTTGACGACTAGAATTTGCGGATTCTCATTTTCCATGAGGTGCTAGGAAGGATAGAAGACTTAATTTTGACGTTTGAAATTTTTTCAAAAACATTCTTACACCGTTTAATTTCCACTTACCAATAATTTTGCAACACTAGTCCTCTTTGCAATTGCAAGGTTATACTCAAAAAGTAAGGAAAGTTACTTTTTTGGCTCACTCAATCATCCAGGTGGATACTATTGGCCACCCACCTATTCCACTTGAGGCCCCACCATTGTCTCTTTAATTTTTTTAGTTTCGGCACAACTTACTATTTTTAGAAGTTTTTCGGGTCCTGAACTTCCGGAGCCGTTTTGAGGCCCTAAACGACATTTTTTGGGCATCGCGCCTCCAGCGAATATCATTTTGTATCATTCTGTTCCAGAATTATGTTCGTGGAGAAATTTGTAGTCCTCGGATAGATATTTGTAATTATGTATCATGTGCATCAAACAGAGATAGTATGCCAAAGTTACGTCCCTGGGAAGTTGAAACACCAATTTACCCAAACGGGGCCCATAGTTTTGGCGCTTCATCTCCTAGGGTTAGGTTTTTGGATGTTTAGGGTTCTCCATTGTTTCTCAATAATAAATAGGCCCTCGAGCCTCATTGTAACTCAGTTCAGAGGCATGTAGCCACCACATCTCTCCTCAGAGATAGCTACCACCGCCCTAGCTACTTTTATTTCCATTCTGTCTGTAAGCAAATTTCAGTTCTTTGATATTAATAAAATGAAGTGTTATTTCTATTGCATCTTTGTATTTATGGTTATGTGTTTATTCTTTTGCGTTCCCGCATAAATCCGGATCAGTGGTATTAGAGCAGTCTGCTTTTTCTCGATCCTTCTTTGCATGTCCCCAACAAGGTCGGGGTATAAGGAGTTAGGGCTCGATCTAGTGGAAACTTTGCAAGATCAGCCTCACAAATCCCGATGGACGCCCATGGGGGATGAAAAGAAAGATGAGGGAGCAAGAGATCCTATCAAAATATTGCTCGAGGAGGCCCTCAAAAAATAAAGGAACGTGATGATGGATAACTTTGCCTAGATCCTTCAACGGCTGCCCATTGGTGGCACATCTGCATCCAGCAGCCACTCTGGAGGGGCGACTCCTTTTAAGGTACAAGTAAATTTTGACATTCCCATATTTGAGGGTCAAATAGATGCAGATGTCGTAGATAGATGGTGGAATATATTAGAAGGATATTTCTCGGTTCATGACTTTTCCGATAGGGAGAAGATTATTTTTGCACTCCTCAATGTTGCCCCCATGTCAAGGACTGGTGGGAAACCCACTGTGAGAAAAAGGACGAGACAGAACCCTCTCTTTTCTCAACTGTACCCACTTGGAATTCTTCCCGAGATGCTGTCAAGGAACAATACTATCCCGTGGGGAGCTATGAGGACAAGTACATACAATGGACCACGCTGCGGCAACAAAGGGATCAAGATGTGCATGAGTTGACGAATCTGTTCCATACCCTGCACACCAAGTTGGGTATCAAAGATTTAGAGAAACATCTAGTGCTAAAGTATCGCAGTTTTCTGCACAGATACATTCAAGAGGAAATGGAGTTCCTCGACATCTCCTCGCTTGGTACGGCATACCGGTTTGCTGCCAAGATTGAGCAGAAATTCAAACAAAAGAAGCGATACTTTGGATCTGTGAATCAAAAGCAAGGGAAAGGTGCTCCCAAACCGCATAACAAAGGACAGAGCCAAGGCATGGTGACTCAAGACAACCTGTCAAAGCCACAAGAAAATAACAACACCGCAAAGCCAAAGAAGGACACAGGAAAGTGGTGTGAGTTCCATAAGAGCTCCACTCACAACACAAGTGAGTGTCGGGCCAAGTAGTCGCTTGTGGCCAAGATGCAGGCTTTTGAGTCAGTTGCATGCTCCGACTCTGAATCAGAACCTGACAAGGGGAATGACAAAGGGAAACAGATTATTGATGCGGAGCCCAATGCCACTGTTGCCACTACAAATATCCAGAAGGAGGAACTAGAAGATCTAGAGGAGGAGGAACGTCTCTTCGATCCACTCCCAGATGTGGGTAAAGGGCTCCCCGGTATAGTTCATTATCGACAATGGGAGCCAAAAGAACCTCATTTTGGCAGATGCCATGAAGTGGTTGGGCTTGCTAACCACAGCTCACCCACATCCATACACCATCGGGTGGCTTCACCAAGGACAAGATCTCTGCGTCAGCCAGCAGTGCCGCCTTCCCTATAGCATCAAGCCCTTTACGGATGAGGTATTATGCAACGTTTCTCCTATTGATGTTTCTGATGTATTATTAGGACAACCATACTTGTGGAAGCGTCATGCGGTGTATGAGTCTCAGCCTCGTGCTATTATTGTTACTTTGGGAAATAAGTTGTACAGGATACCAGAGGTACCACCTCCTGCCACTATCTCTTTGGTCACTGCAAAACAATGCAGTAAGCTCATTTCCCAAACCAGGAAATTCATTTTCCTGATGATCCGCCCCCAGGGCAAGAAGAATACTATAGCCATGACCTCCAGACAAGGCTCCTCTGCACGACAACAACAAATGGATAACGTTGTGGAGGAGTACGGGGACATTTTCACCTCACCCACAGGGGTTCCTCTACACTGTCAGGTCAAGCACCCGATTGATCTGACCCCAGGTGTGCCGCTACCCAACGGACCGATCTATCAGCGCTCCATTCTAGAGAATGATGAAATCAAGAGGTAGATTCAGGAGCTGCTGCAGAAGGGTCACATCCGACCAAGTTCATCGCCCTGTGGGAGCCCGATAATTTATTATTGTGAAATCATAGTTCTAAATTATCTCTTATTCTGTAAGAAATGTAATCTATTAATTGTAAGCAGATTCATTAAAAAAATTCAAACTGATTTTAGCATGAATGATGACAATTTATATATTAATTGGTTTTTAAGAGTATTTGTATTATGTAGGAGCATTGGAAAGAAAAATCAGGACTTCATTTTCTGTTTTCCTTATTTTATTGGGTTGAACTGGAGAAAATTGAATATGAATAGAGAGTTAATTGTAAGATCAATGGGCCAAGGCCATACATCAACATTGACCACAGTGGGGAAGTATAAAAGCATGGATATTCATGCAAGTATAGTTATTAATGTAAGATCAAAGTTAACTCTTAGCTTCACTAAAGAAATAGAAGGCAAATATCTAGCATCAACTGAAACTCACGTGAAAAATTAGATGAAAAATGTACAATCATCCAATGGAGAGGTAATCTATAATTATCCAGTAAGACTCTTGGCTATGCCTTGAGACTAAACTAATTCTCAATATTTTTGAATAATCATCCATTTGAATTTAGTAGGAAAACCATAGTAAATCATTTTCCAATGGCCATGCAAAAATATATAAAAAATAATATTTGTTGGTTGTTTTTCAATAGGTGGACCATGATGGGACCACTGAGAAGGTGGGGGTGTTTTTTTAATCATGGAAGTGAGGTTTAGTATATTGATAGTCAAGTTACCTTTCCCTATATATTTTCTCGATCAAGTTATTCATTTATTGAACTTTGATTCATTCCTATTGTTTTGATACACAATCCAATCCAGTTGAGTCTTGAGTCTTCATTGAGAATGGCATTCATAGGTTGTCAAGAAAAAGGTTATCAAGCACATGCACTCTTCTTTTCTTGGTATCTTTGTAACTATGTTCATCCTGAGTTCTATATTTTTAAATTATCATAATAGTTCATGATTATTAGGCTTTTATTTTGTCTTTTAAGAATTTTAATTTAATTATTATTAATCATTAAATTTAAAATATATATATATATATATATATATATATACATATATATATATAGTTATTATAGTTATTAAACTTTCAATAGAATTATTAAACTTTCAATGGTACATCAACTTTCATACATGAAAAAATAGATACTGACAAATGGTACATCATGGCCTGATTAATTTCACTCAGCAATTTCAAATGGTATAACATTTAGTCAACAGTAATCATTAATTTCTGCACATAGAGACTAATTTCTCTAGAAGCCTGAGATTTCTTTGGGTTGTTATTCTTATAACTACATAGACATAATTAATAGAGAGATTGAGGACAGAAAAAAATCTAGCGCTTAGTCTCCACTACTCAACATGATTTTGTGAGAAATAATACATAGATTGATTTCTCTGAGTGCCTTAGCGTTCTTTGGCTCATTTTTTTAATCAAACAACAATAAAAAATGCACTGAGGATTTTTTCTTAGTTCGATTATGCAATTTTTTTTAAGACAGATTATGCAATATTAATAATAAACATAACTTTATTGCAATTTAGGGAAATCTCGTTCATGTTTTTTTCTTTATATTGGAAGGTTACTTGATTTTTGAAGTAATTTTTAGTAGATCATAGCATATATTGAGGAAATATTAGTTTGAAAAGAATCAGTTATTTCTCTTGAAACTTTAGGTATTAAAAGTCCATGACACAGATATATCACACTCCAAAATCCAAAGAAAATGGAAGAGCGTTCAATTTTTTTAATCAAAATTTTATTGGTGAAGGGTTAATTTATTACGAGAATGTCATTAATGAAGTGCAAAATTTTAAACGTAATGTTTATTGACTATAAAAATAATGACCAAAACGTCAAAAAAAATTGTGTGACGGGTAAAGAGAAATCCAAATTCCAACCCTGCCTGCCACTTGTTGGTGAGTGGAGGTTATTCACTTTTCATTTACATCTTACCAAGTTACTCATGTTACCAATATTTTCACATGGCTCACTTTTAGGTGACTACTTATTGTACTTCTTCTTTATAAAGAAAAATTGGTAGATAATTGTATATATTATTTGAAATCTATAACAAATCCAGGCAACAAAATTACAACAAATAGAAAATTATGCAAAAATTTCACCAGGGCACTACTAATGTGTGGATACCCTATCATTTCTTAGATCCTCATAACTTACCAACACCTACTATATTGGTATACACATAATATGGCATTTACCTGAAGTATTTCATATGTATCTAGAAGTACATAAGTTGTATGACAATTGTTATGGCAGATATAAGATGTGTATTATAGTTTACATTTCAATTTTTCTTAAGTAGCATGCATGTGCGGTCCATATAGTGACTACAATTACCAAATATATTTCAGTGAAGATGTGAAGATGATCTCTCATTAGGTCCTAATTACTTAAAGCATCATTAATTAGCTTTCCAAATGAATAAAATATGTTAACAAATTAGTAAAACTAGGAAAACAAATCATGCTTTAAAAAAATATGGCACAATGAGTCACACTATGAGATTTATTTAATTACTCATCAAGTGTCGCTACAACATATATATGATCACCATTACCATAGAAATGGGACATGTGACCATCATTTTGGTTTCGCCAATGACATTTCACATCATGAGCATTGTTTAGGGTTGATTGTGTTGATTTTTTTAAACAAATCATTTATACATTTTATGGAAATTATAGACACAATTTATAATCACATTACAAGATCATGATGTATGGATATTCCTTATCATTTCTTAGACACTCACAACTTACCAACACCTAATAGATTGATATACACATCATATGGAATTTACCCCTAGAATGCCACATGTATCCTAAAACAAATTAGTTGTATGGAAATTGTTATGGTGCATATATGATGTGTATTACAGTTTATCTTATAATTTTGTTGAAGTAGCATACAACAATTTACATAGTGATATGAGAATCACTCTCTAGAGTATACATCGATTTTGTACACATGGCTTTTCAGTTGCTTTTTAAGATATATCATTGGTGATGCTCACATGATTATATAATGAACCATTAAGTTGAACTATCAAATTATTCCTCACAACACACACACACATATTGATGAATTAATCATTTTTCTCATATAATTTTTTTAATCTATTTTGAAAAAAAAAAAAATTATATATAATTATTTCTAAGAAGAACAAGAGAGATTTCCTTACCATATCTTCGTAAAACATATAATAGCGACGTTTGGAGGCAGCCGTCTAGCGACGCTTTGGGGCATAGTGTCACAATTGCGACACTTTTTCTAAGTGTCGGTATTGCGACACTTTTTTCTAAATGTCGGTATAGCGACGGTTTCCCAAGATCAATGGCCCAAAGTGAACCTGATAACTTACCTTTTCCCCGCACCTTTCCTTTTGATCGTGGCCGTTCGCTCGTTGAATCCAGATCTGACGGCGCTAATACATTTTCGCGCTCATAAAGTAATCGTTTGATGTTTTGGCAAAGCCGCGCGAAATGGGTGGTTTTTCCAAACCACCCACGCTTACGTGTCGCCACCACGTTGTATCGTGTTCGAAAAGCTAGTTTCCGCTTACCACCATTTACCCTCGCGAATACCACTGGCGGTATTCCCTAAACCTCACCCGTTTAACCCGAGTTTAATGTCATTTAACTATGGTTATACCATCGTTTAATACATTAAAATTATATTTTTCATTCAAATTTTCACGTTTTCGCTTTAAACCTGTAAAAACATTGCAGAACCATTTTTCCTCAAAATCACGTTGTTTGAACCCTGAGAAACTTTGCAGAGCCATTTTCAACCTACTAGTACCATTTTTCGATGCCCATTGCCCTGAATTTCCATTACAAAGTACTACATTGTCCTCTGCGAAGCCATTTTCAAAAAATTGAAGACTGAGCACCTCTGCAACGTCTTCAACCAAATTCCACTGGTTCTCTAGGTACTTTTCTTCAAAATTTCCCTCTGAGATTTCAAATTCCTATCGATTTCAAATAATTACCAAAGTTACTACAAAAAAGTGTCCATTTTTCAGGGGAAACTCTGTCAAAATTTCCCTAGAATCCCTAATTTCCCTTTCTCGCAGTTTTTTCCATACCCTGGTCCATTTTTCTATTGAAATCGATTTTAAATACACATTATGAGCTTTAAATTCCTTGCATTTCATAAAAACCCTGCTCAGAAACCCCATTTTCAGTATAAATTCGCCAAGAAACCCCTGTTTCTCGTAAAGGAACTTAGCAAACCATTTAAGCTTGCTTCATTCATATTAAAAATGACCAAGAAATAGGTAACCCCCAAGAATGGAGGCCCAAAATCTCAAAAGAAGTCTTCTACAAAGATTCCTCAGCCTCTGTCCTTCAAAATCGACAAACCAACTCCTGCACTCACGACTGATTCTACAGATGTGGTCAAACCACTCCAACCTCCAGTCATTTCTCCAGAGAACAGCCCTTTAGTTGATCTGGACTATAGAATACTAGACCCTAATGTAGAATTTAACCTGCTTGATGTCTATAATTGGTGCTATGGAAAATTAGTGGAAAAGGGTGACAAAGATATTCCAATTTGGGAATCCAATCTGCCTAGATATATTGTCCCTCTCACTCATTATGTTCCTGACTTTATCAGATTATGCCAAGCCTATTATATGCCAGAAAAAATATGTATTGTAAACAAATAAAAAGACATCCTGTTTTACATCACTGAAGAGTCAATAAATTCCATGCTGCAAATGAATCATGACGCCAATTCTGCTTCCCTATCAATAGAATATTTAACCCAACTATATCTTGACTTGGATTTCAATACTAGATTCAAAATATACCAGAATTTTTGTCCAAATCAAGTTGATATTCCTAAGTTAAATCCTCCTTTCGACACCGTTGATTTCCCAGATGAAACTAGACAGATTGTCTCAATTCTTTCCTTCATACTAGGATACACCAGTGATGAATTCACTGATGTGGCTATCCTAGGTTTTCTGTCAACTCTAAGCCCTGGTCAATCACCATCCATTCAGTTCAATTTTTCTAGATTTATTGTTGAAAGTATGCATTATCAGTTATCTAGATTATCAGAAGAAGGAGTTTTCAGATACTCCTCTTATCTACTCCACCTCTTCCTATATTATCAAACATATAAGTTTCCAATTGAATGTCAGAAAGTGGATGCAGAAGGAAAAGTTCTATCAGTAGTATTTTGGTCATCTATTCTAAGGAAATGGAACAGAGAGTATAGTTTTACAGATTTTAATGACTCATTTATAGCCCCTACTATGTATCTCTTGGAAAAAGAGGAGATCCCTAGGATCAATGATGAGACAAGAAGAATTCTGCAGTTATCAGAGAGCTACAAAACTGGAGATTGGTATTTATATAAAAATCATACAGAAATCAGAGTGTATGGCTCATCCCTAGCCCCATATAAGTTACCCAGATTTCTTACTACAAGAATATTTGCTTTAGAATATCTGAGACAACTATTGAATGTAGATGAAATCAACTTTATAGCTTCCAAGAAAAAGACCCAATTTAAGCTGAAAAATCAAATTGGGCCATTCATTGTGAATAATAGAGAAGCTGCCAATGAGATAAATGTCAAACTTAAAGAGTATAAGTTTCCATGTAGTTTTACATGGAAGTATGACCAACAAGGTATTTTGTGTGCAATAAGGGTAAAATGTAAGTTGCATGTTTACTTGCATGATCCTAAGCCCCATATTGAAAGATATGTAAATAAAATCGAATGGGAGCCAAACACCCTATCTGATGATGATTCACAGGCAGTATAGGTAATACAGGTAGACAGTGGCAAAGGCAAACAGATTGAACAGACACAAGTAGCTTCTACAAGCAAATATTGTTAAGTCCCTATCTTAATAGTGTAGCCCCTTAGTATGTTAGTGCAGCCCCCCTTATTGTTATTATTGTACCCTTGTAACCCCCATTTTGTTATTATTGTGCCCTTAAATTATTATTGTTAGGTCGGCTAGGATTACATTGTGGCCCACTAGGATTACATTATGGCCCCATGGACTCCTATATATAGAAAGGAGGTTTTGTAAATTGTATCATCAAAGAATTGTTCATTTATGTAATATATTAGAGGTTTCCCCCTCGAAGTGGCTTATTTCTAAGGCGTTAATATCTTCTTTCTTCTATTTTTGGAGCTGGTTACACAACATTTGGTATCAGAGCTTTGGATTCTAGGGTTTCGCTGCTCCAAACAGGTCATCGTGGAATTTTCGCTATAACTTTTTTTCTACGAAGTTTCAGAATCTGAAATTTTTAGGGTGCGAAGCCGAAATCCTGAGGAAGCTTGTCTAAAAATTTCAGAGCTTGGTTCGCAATATTGTCGGAGATATCATCTGTGGAATTTAGGTCTTTTTTCAAGCTCCTAAACAGGTCATCGTGGTATTTTCGCTATAAAAATTTTTCTACGAAGGTTCAGAATCTAAAATTCATATGGTACGAAGCTGAAATCCTGAGGAAATTCGTCAAAAAAATTCAGAGCTTGGTTCGCAATATTTTTGGAGATATGATCTGTGGAAGGTAGTGCTTTTTCAGGCTCCTGAATTGCATCTCAAAGAGGTGATCGTGGGAAAAGTTCAATAACTCTCTCTCTGGGCATCGGATTGGAGTTCTGTAAAAAAGTGGTCACAAGTGCAAAGACTGTAGTTTCTTGGCTATCAATTTCAGAGACAAAGGACGAAACAGTGACACGTGGCAATTCCTACAAGTTTTCTCTACTGAACCAGTCCAAAATTAGGTCATTGTGGGAGATTGGACACAACTTTGTCTTGGTGAATCCAAATTAGATCAGAACTGTATCATTTGAAAGAAGCTTCAGAGGGCTACTACAGGGCTGAATTTTAGATATTGAATATTTTCAATTACATAGATAATTCAATTTCAATATTGAGTTCCTCAAAGCAAGTAAAAGGTGTGTATTTTTTTCCGAATTGCATAAGTCTTGTTGGAATAATCAAGTTGAATTGATTCCAAGGGAATATTGGAGAATTTTCATCAGTAATGGGTTCTATTATGCCTCCAAAAAATAATTCCATACCCATTAAGCCCTCAGAAAGCTATACTATGACGCATGAGGAGGAAGAATTGCAATATGAGATATCAAAATTACGGTACCAAGTGCAACAAATTCCGATCTTACGAAGAGCAATCGAAGATGAAATAGATGGTTTAAAAGCAGAAATGGAGGCTAAGTTGGATGGTTTGAAGGATCAAATAATAGCTAATATGGATGATAAATTAGTGGAAGATCACAGCGAGCATCAACAACAAGTTCTCGAACTCTCAAAGGATAACCCAACTTTGGTGCAGAATCTAATGAAACAACAGGAAGATCAATATCATATCGAAAGAAGTTATGAAGTAGTCATAGAAACAAGAACTCAACAAGTACGATCAATTTCAGAGTATCTCAGCAAGTGGAAGAACTTTCCTGTAGAATATTTCACATGGGAGGATGAGAATTTTATACAGAAGCATCAAGAAATAATCAAGCGTTGAGGACAACACTTGTTGAAGGAGAGGGGCATGTTAAGTCCCTATATTAATAGTGTAGCCCCTTAGTATGTTAGTGCAACCCCCTTTATTTTTATTATTGTACCCTTGTAACCCCCATTTTGTTATTATTGTGCCCTTAAATTATTATTGTTAGGTCGGCTAGGATTACATTGTGGCCCACTAGGATTACATTATGGCCCCATGGACTCCTATATATAGAAAGGAGGTTTTGTAAATTGTATCATCAAAGAATTGTTCATTTATGTAATGTATTGGAGGTTGCCCCCTCGAAGTGGCTTATTTATAAGGCGTTGATATCTCTTTTCTTCTATTTTTGGAGCTGGTTACACAACAAAGATACTGATAATGTACATAAAAGAGACAGAGAAGGAGATAGTTTCATAGCTGAGACTATTGAGGACATAAAATTCAGAACTCCTTATAGTAAAAGAAGCAAGTCAATAGAAGAAGAAAAGGATAAGGCTGTAAATATTGATATAGATGATGAAGAAACAAGAATAGTCACTCAAACAATAAAAGAGCTTCAAAATGTAAAAATTGGAACACAACAAAAAGATATAGTAATGAAGGAAAACTAGGTCACTGTCGATTTGCCTCCTTCTTCTCAGGAAACTGACAATACAGAGTCAGAGATTCAAATCAGATTCAGACAGATTAAAGAGAAGAATGAAGAGATCAAGAATCAAGCTCATTCTATATTTCTTAAGGAAAATCCTGGAAACAAAGACAGGCTTCTTTCAGCATTTGATTATTCATCCAATAAATTGGTAATGTCATTCTTGAAGCCTACAGTGGCTGAGCCAAAATCAGTGGCAGATTATTCCAAAATAGATTTTGAAGTGGATGTGGATGCCATTCATGAATTAGATCAAATTGAATTTCATAGGAGCAATACTGAAATGCTATATTCCAAAATTGTCAGTAAAACTATGAAATCAATTAGGCTTGAGAAAACAGTGCTCAACCTCCAAAATCAAATGAAGTTGGACAAAGCCTCACTGTATGCTAATAATTTAAGAATAAAATCACTAGAAGATATAGTGATTGAAGCAGGGGGTGACCCAGCCAACATTGAAGGGGAAAAAATCTTAATTAAATAGAAAAATGAGGATATAGCTGCTCTTAGAAAACAGTTGAAGTTGCCTTAGAGTGAAAACTCTCAAGCAAAAGAAATTCTATAGCAAAAAATAGAGAATGATGATTTAAAGCAGCTTGTACATCAAATGATAGATCAGATAAAAAAATGGAAAGTCAAATAGAAGCTCTAATGAAAGAGAATGAAGAACTAAGAAAAGCACAACCAATGGTCATTCCTACAGTGATCCCCACTGTAAACACTGCTATACCATCTACATTGGCAGAACACTTGGCACCGAAAGGAGTACTGGCAACTGCAGTGCCAATTACTTCTCTAATCTCTACCTCTTCTTCTTCATCCTCATAGAGGAGCACACTACAAGACCAAGATAAAGAGATTCTTAGTTTGAAAGGCATTATTAAAAATTTAGAAGATTCCAAAAATGATGCCTTGATTACTTCTAAAGGACATCAGCAAAGGGCCGATCGACTACAAGAACAGGTAAAGATTCTGCAAGCACAAGTAAACCTTACAGATCAATTGGCCTATATAAAAAATCATTTATGGACCAAAATTATTGAAGGCATTCATTCTCAATGGCCTTTAATTTGGATAATTTATGAACAGAAGGAGTTACTTCAAGTTGCTAGTGCAAAGATTGACAAGACTAAGAGGGAAATTGACAATAAACCAGCCCAAGCAATCCAACTCATAGCTTTTTTAAACAGTAAAACTAGGGAAGAGTTGGAAGAATTGAAAATTTTTGATAGAACAGAAACCATTCTTCAAATCAAAAAGGTCCTGAACGAAAGAAACATAATGAGTAATCTAGAGGACCAGTGTAAAGACATGAATGTATCCATCTCAAGATTTTTAGCCAAATACAAAACATTGTCAGAAGCAGGTTTGCCTGATATTCATGCATTGAATGACAATTTAATGCCTCAGAAATATTATGATCTAAAAATCAGAAATCATGCAAAAGAGCAAGCCAAACAACCACTGCCTCAAGGATCACCAACAGGAAAAATAATTCTTCAATATTTTGAAAATCTGTTCTTTTTAGATAATGAGATCAGGCATATGTTCACTATCAAACCTAACTTTTCCAAGTATACAGAGGCAGATGAAAGTTACAGAAAATTGAAGACTATGAAGATCCCCTTTGCAGAAAAGTGGCAAGAATTCACAGATCTGTTGTGAATTTAATGGATAAAAAACAGGAAATTCACTTGGAAATTCATTTTTTACTGTTACCTCAAATGGTAAAAATACAGGGTTAAAGTGCACAACAACAATCAGTTCAAATTAGAATAATTAGTTCTATTTTTGCTTGTAAAAAGGTAACAGCTTGCAAACTGTTTTGCAGTTGTCCCTCTTTTTAATTTTTCTTTCCTATTTTTTATTAAAACATTATCTCAATTCCTGAGATATTTTGTAAACATTTTTTTGTATAAATACTTCACAATTCGAAGTATTCAGTGTGAATAAAATTTCTCAAGACAACTATAGTCTTATTTGCTGGTTATATTGAAGTTGGTGAGTCAATTAGTGAAAGCAGCAGACTGGAAAGAGATCAGAGACATCATAGCTAAGGATTCTCATGGTGACAAGATAAGTCTCATTTCTTTCCTTGTTTTCAGTTTATTTCTATAAAGTTTACATTCATTCATATTATGTTTTTCTAGTCTATAATGATCAAATAAGGAAAAATTAAACAGGATTAGTGATAATAAGCTCCCTATTTCGAAACTTTTTGGCATTTTAATGTTTTCTACTTTATCCGTGCTCTCTACTTGGCCATTTGCCTGTGGGTGATATGGAGTTGTAATCTTGTGTTGAATGTGGTAGTTTTGCAATGTTTCAGCTAATTTATTACCTAGAAATTGTGGTCCTCCATCTGTGATTATGTCCCTTGGGAGACCATAGCGCACAAAGATTTGGAAAAGAAACTGTACTACAGAGTCCTCTGTAGCTTTTGAAAGTGCCTCTGCTTCGACCCACTTAGTGACATATTCGGTTGCAACTAGGATGTATGTTTTTTGGTTTGATGGAGGACTAATAGGGCCAACAAAATCAAGTGCCCAACATTCAAATGGTTCAATCACTAGTTGAGGGTTCAAAGGTATTTCATCAGACTGCCCAGGGCATCCTGCCCTTTGGTAGCTATCACAGGACTGCAAGAATTTTTTGGCATCCTTAAAGATGGTAGGCCAATAATATCCTGTTCGTAAAACCTTATGGGTAGTTCTACAATTCCCAGTTAGATCCCCTTCTTCAATCTTCTTATCTGTAGCTTAAGGATTCTTAATTGCCCTTTTGCTTAGATTCCATCCACTCCATCAAATCAAGCCTATACATAGCCTTAGAAGGTCACCTATCTTGCCCTTAGCACATTTGCATCTTTGAGCCTTATTTCCTAGTTCTGCTTACCTAGAGAGTTGACTCCATTGCCCAATATTCTAGTAGATCCTTCTGGTTTACCTTGAAATCTCTTTATTCCCACCAATATTTTAAAATCAAACCCAAATACACAATCATAGCTAGCCTAATATCTGTTACTAAAACAAAGCTAAATCATACGGAGAGATCCCTCTCTGGAGTTCAAGAAGGCTAGATCTTGAATTCCCAAAGTGGTTCTTGGTTACCCCTGGTGTTCTTAACTACAAAAATCCCTATCCCACAACCTAAGAATTACTAGGGTGATAACAAGCCTTGGGGGTATTATGATCCTTGGAGGAAACTCCCACAGCTAGAAGAGTTGACAGAGAAAATTGGATCGAGTACAAAGGTGTGGCAGGTGGGTTTTACCCTGCACCAATTTTTATGGTGCATATATGATGTGTATTACAGTTTATCTTATAATTTTGTTGAAGTAGCATACAACAATTTACATAGTGATATGAGAACCACTCTCTAGAGTATACATCGATTTGTACACATGACTTTTCAGTTGCTTTTTAAGATATATCATTGGTGATGATCACATGATTATATAATGAACCATTAAGTTGAACTATGAAATTATTCCTCACAACACACACACACACATATTGATGAATTAATAATTTTTCTCATATAATTTTTTAATCTATTTTGAAAAAAAAAAAAAATTATCTATAATTATTTCTAAGAAGAACAGGACAGAATTCCTTACCATATCTTCATAAAACATATAATAGAAAGAAAATTAATCTATTGAAATTTCATTTCCAAACATATTCATGGAGTAAAATGAAGATTAAAAGGAGATATTCATGGATTTACCTATAACATCACCTCATAATTAAGAATGTAAATGTACAATATTGATGATACATAGGTTGGGAGAAAATTAATCTATTGAAATTTCATTTCCAAACATATTCATGGAGTAAAATGAGGATTAAAAAGAGATATTTATGAATTTACTTATAACATCACCTCATAAAAGTGTAAATGTACAATATTGATAAATTTTATTTATATATGATAAATAATAAACCTTTATCTCACATGTATCATATAATCTTATAAACAAACAACTGCACCAAGGGTGCAATTCTCAAAAATTTTAAACTGTCTAATGTATATGTACCTATTTAAAGTATTCGGGGCCCACATTACAAATGCCCAAAGTGAAATATTTGTGCATATGTTATATATGAGCCAATGGTTTAAATAACTATCGAGCGGTGAAACAAAACTTATAACAAAATATTAATAAAACTATATCATACGTCCGGACTTCAAAAAAAATAAACCCAATTTCAATCACAAATTCGTGTTCCAAAATAGCCTACTGATGTCACCCTAATTTGTGACACGAAAACTTCATAGAATATACCATATAAAAATTCGGTTCTGTTTTTTGGCTTTGCGTACGGAGGAAAACTGTGACGCGAAAATCAAATTAATTCTTCCCTATAATGTTTCGGGTCCGGAATTCCACAATGCAGACGGGCCAAAAAATAACGCGATCGAATCACCTACTTCCATGTGGATGGCTGATTTGGTCTATGGTCTGTGGGACCACGTTCTTCTGAATTAAAATCTCCCGCGTTTACTATTAAATTTCTCTGTTTCCAAAACAATACAGCGCTCTGTTTTCAAGTGTGCAGGGACTGTGATTTCAAAACCAAAATTGAGTGTTCATCAGTTTTAGAAAGCGGTTGTTTGACAGAGCCATTCAAACAGATTTAGAAAGTGGCCAGAGGACAGGGTAGTTTAAATTAATATTTCAACATCCCTCATTCACTGATAATACCCTCCTTGGTGCCTTCTTCACCAGACTACGATGTGTTCATCAACAGTCGTGAACCTGATGTCTGTTTCTTCGCCAGGCATCTTCACAACAGTCTTGTTTCCAAAGGATTGCAATTCTTTCTCGACAGCATAGAATTGCAGGCTAGACAATCCATACCTTCACAAATCAAAGACGCAATTAAAGGAGCCTCTCTCATTATTACTATTTTCTCTCCAAATTATGCGCAATCACAAAGGTGCCTCCATGAACTACTCCTCGCGCTGCTCTGTAAGCCGACCATTTTTGCAAATGCATATAACTGTCGTTTATTTCATATAAGTGTTGTTATACCAATGGTGGCCAGACCGTCGCTATTATAGTCGTTGTAAGAGCGACAGTTCGAGGACGGACAAAACGTGGTTCGTCATAACGTCGCAATTCCGACGCCTTGACAAAGTGTCACAATACTGACACCTTTTCCATCGCTTCCAAACAAGCGTCACTCTTCTGATGCCTCCAAACATCGCAATTGCGACACTTAGACATTGTGTCGCAAACAAAGCGTCGCTATTGCGACCGATGCCTCCAAACGTCGCAATTGCGACACTTAGACATTGTGTCACAATTGCGACGTTTGGAAGTAGTCGTCGCAATAGCGACGCCTTGGGGCATAGTGTCGCAATTGCGACGTCTTCCCCCAAACGTCACAATTGCGACACTTTGTCTAAGTGTCGGTATTGCGATAGTTTTCTCTATACGTCGATATAGCGACGGTTTCGGGCGGGATTGAAAAAATTTGGGGAAATTTCCGACATTTGGTCAAAAGTGTTGGAACCAAGTGTCGGAATTTCCGCTAAATGTACTAGTGTGAGTGCTCTAAAACCATTAGAGCTATCAGTACAACCATTTGAGAATTGTAATTTTATTTAAACACCATTTTTTTAGCATAATTAAAGAAGCCCAACCATTGGAAGTTGGAATGGGAGACGCAGCATGGGAGGGGTGAACTCCTTCATCATTTGCTGCTATGTGTTTACTGTTATGGTGATATTGTCTTATGTTTTATGCAAAAACTAAGTTTTAATTCCATTTTTATGTGTTTAATAATTTCACAAAAAAGGTTAAAAACCCTAACTGAATCACTTGCAAAATTTACATAATCTTCAAGCAAATTCATATACAAATCATCCAAGATGGAGTGATATCTTTTTTATAGAGTGAGTTTGATTGTTTATATATTGGGGGTTTTCACCCACAATAAAAATAAACAATTCCAATCTAATATTGAATTGGAATGTAGGCTCAATAAGTGAATGGGCTTCTTTTCATGAGCAACTTATTAATGGGTCTACTCAACATTAGAGCTCTATATAAATAGACATGCATTTGAGGAGACATGACATCAACATAGTAAGTTCATTCAAATATTTTTTAATGGAGGAGAAATTTCAGTTGAGAAGAAATATGTTTTTTGGGGTTCATCTTTCATCTTTCTTCATCACTCCATCTATGCTCTTTGAGGCCACACATGTGAAATCATATGAGCATTTTTCCCTAGATCAACTGCATGTGTGAAGGTTTGAATGGAATCTACTGATCCATACAATTGCACGTGTGAGGAGTTGATCGAGATCTGAAAAATTGCACATGTGATAAGTTGACCGAAATATGTACAATCAAATATGTGAAGGGTTGACCAGAGAGTTGATTGATTTATACAACCATGAGTGATAATTTGACTATAGACCAACTTTGAATGCAAATTTCAAGGTTTACTTTTGATAGGTTTGACCTGAATTGACCATCAATAGTCTTACCAACTTTGACTAGTGATTTGACTTGTAATGTTGGCACGTATTTCTAGACAAATTCAAATTCGTAAGCCTTGCTAAAAAAAAAAAATTGTTAAGAATTTTTGTTGGGTTTTCTCCCATATTACGTTTCCCAAGGTAAAAAAAATATTTTGTCTATTGTGCATGGTTATCTTGCTATGATCTATATTGTTTCCACTGCATGTACAATTGATATTTTTTGTGTGTAATTATTCAATGATAATAGTGTGATGAAAATTATTGTTTGAAAATCATTAGGAAGTAATTATCATATCAGAAAATTGTATTTTATTGCACATGATATATAATTTCAAGAACAAGGAGAGGCTACAAGGTCCTAGTAATAAAATCAAGGTGCTACAGTATGGTCCCTTTGAGATATTGGAAAAGGTGGGAGATAAATCCTATAGAACCCCTTGGTAGACTTTTGAAATTCCTATATGGAAAGTGCAGGATTGGTGCATATAATTCCTATGGAATTTAAGCCAACTTGGATAAATAACAGGGCTAATGATGTGGAAATATCCAAATAACTAGAAAAAATTCTTGTGCATAGTCAAGTTTTGAATACTATTGGGAGATGTTGATCTTTGGTCAAAAAGGTTAAATGCTCAGACCATTTCCCATAGTTTTGGAGATTGAAGAAGAAAAAGAGAAACTTAGTTAGCCATTTTAATTTAATCTATCATGGCTCTTAGTGTAGGGATTTGAACCTCTTATTCAAGAGCATTGGGATCCTTTTGTTCCAAGATTGGAACATTTAGTTTTTTCACATTTTGTACGCTCCCTAAAAATGTTAAAAGAGAAGATTATCGATTGGTTTTGCAATAGGAGAAGGACAAGGGAACAATAATTAGATTAATTAAAGTGAAATTGGTTGATTTCAACAATAGGGGGCAAGGATTCATTCTCAAGGAGGATGACCTTATGGAATTAAAAAAATTAGGAGTATTCAAAATCTAAACGGCTCCTAGAACAATAAATGAAGTGGAGGATGAAAAACAAAATGGTTTTAATAGTGAAGTGTAATAAAAATACAAAATTCTTCCATTAATATGCTTCTCATAGAAATCTAAAATACATGATGGGGGATTTGATGAACATAGAAGGTAGGGTTATCAAAAAATTTGAGGAGTTAGTTGGTTTGGGGGCGAGGCATGTCCAATGAAAATTTGGATGTTGTCAAGAAATTTCTTGGGTTGATACAAGAGAAAGAAGATAAATACTTATTTTATGAGGTTACCTTGGATGAAATGCTAGCTTCCATAAAAACCTCTTGAGGGATTGTAGTCCTAGGAAAAATGGGTAGATTGAATCCTATCTGGGGTTTTTTGACCTTTTGGATGTGAATCATCTACAACTAGTGGAGGATGTGAGATTATAGAGGGGAATTCCAACTAATTCCAACTAATTCAAACTCAACGTTTATAACATTGATTCCAAATATGGATATCCCAAATTCCTTTGATGACCATCAGCCTATATCTCTTTGCAACATGATTTATAAAATAATTGCAATAAGGCTAAATCAAATTATATTGAGGGTGATTCTAGTTGAGTGGCTCAATTTTCTAAATTATAGGCACATTCACAAGGTGGTAGAGTCAGCCAAAGAAGCCCTTCATAGCATTAAATTACAGAAAAATCCTTTAGTGATGGTAAAAACTAGACCTATCCAAGCCATATGATAGGTTATCCTTGACATATATGCAATTACAACTTTGGTGTATAGGCTTTTCTTATAGAATGGTCAAATGGATGATGGAATCTCTAACTAGTGATCACTTTATGATCATGATAAATGTGGAAGATTTGCTATTTTTTAAATCCTCTCGTGGATTATTTCAAGGATGCCCTTTATCTCCATACTTATTTTTATTAGTAGTCACAAAAGGACTCATCTAGATGATCCATGAGGCTACAAGGAATATAAAAATGAGAGGGTTGTTGGTGGTTCAATCTACTTCTATGTTACACTTGTTATTTGTCGATGATATCTTGATTTTTTTCTTAAAGGAGGAGGAAGATATAAATTGGATGATGGTTGTTTTCAATTTATATTGTTATGGAAGTGAAATTCAAATCAATTAGTATAAATGAGTGGTTCTCACCTCAAACATTGACATAGATATGATGGCTCTACTAGGGAAGCTTGTGTGCTTTTGGAAGGAAATATTTTAATGATGGTTTTAAATATCTCAAATTATGCCTGAAGACAAATAACTATGGGTAGAAAGACTACATCTAGTTAGTAATAAAAGTATAAGCGAGAGTGAATTTTTCGTGTAATAGTTGGTTATCATGAGCGGGAAGATTAGTGTTGATCGAATCAGTTCGAACAAAACCTATAATATACTAGCAATTGTTGACAAGAATTCCAAAATAATTATAGAGAGTATAAGGAAGATGTGTTTTAACTACCTATTGAGAAGAAATGGTGACTATAAAAGGCTCCATCTATTTAACTGGAGGAAATTGTCTCAACAAAAAGAGGTTTGTGGGTGGGGCATCAAAGATGTTGGTTTATTCAATAATGCTCTTACGACCAAGTCTCGATGTAGTTTCATGAAACCAAAATCTTAGTGTAGGACCCTTTGGATAAGTAAGTGGAACCTAATATTTTATTTATTGGGTGTGAAAGGAAAAAATGGGTGATCAAAATTCCTCAAACCATTGGAGAGCTTTGACTCAATCCTTTCCAATTATTGAGAATTTTCTAGCATGGAAACTAGGGAAAGGTGCTCCATTTAGGGTTGGTATGGATACAATAATGGGATGTAGTCACAATGTGTTCCTTAATATTAGTTTGGTTAAATTCCTCCAAGAAATTGAAAAGGCAACATTGGAGAGGATTATGGATCTAGAAAAAATGACAATTTGGAAACAGGGATTGTTATCTACACAAAATCTAGGTATACAAGGTGATTGGGTGGAGCATTTAATTTTTTTTGCTATGGAATTGGAGTGTGAACATATTATATTGGAAAAAAACAAATATTATCTTGTTTATATCTTCAATGAGTTAAGGGGATCATATGCAATAAAACTAGGGTATTTATCTATCTTGCTCAATATTACTCAATAAAGAGAAAGAGATGGAGGAAAGTTTAGCCAATTCCTACTCCGTCCAAAATCATGATCTTATTGTGGTTGATCATTTATAATAAAGTTATAACCTTGAATGTGCTTAAAAAAAAAGGGCTAAGTCATTGTTCTCTATGTAAAAGGGATGGGGAAGATGACTAGCATTTGTTTCTCACTTGTTAATTCGAATGAGAAGTGTGGTTGTAGGTTTGCCAACAAATTAGGATTCAACGAGTGTGGAAAAAGGATACCATAGACAAATGTTTTTAACAATTCTTTATAAATACTTCTTTAAATAAATGGAGGATTTTTCCACTCATAGTATATTGGAGTGTTTGGCTAGTGGAAATCGGGTTATCATTGAGAAACATCTTCTCTCTTCTTGTATTGTGGCAATTGTAGTGGTGTCTCGAATTCAGAAGTATAAGTGCAACTTGGGATAAAAGGGAACTATGGTTATAAATCCTCTCAATGTTGATAAGAACTATCCATGGTATGTTTTTAGTGGATATTGCCAAAATCAATTGGTCGGTCTTGGGTTTCTATTTTTCATCTTTGAACACTAGTAGTGCCACTTTAAATCTAACACTAGCCATGGAACCAATAACAATGGGGAAATCTTGGTACTATTCTTCTTATTGAAACTCGAAAACAGAAAAGGTATTCAATCCTCTTATATATTTTGCGAATCTCATTTGGTGATAAAATTAATTCAAGGGAATGCACAAATATCTAGTCTAGCTCTACATCCTTTGGCATAAAATGTGCTCTTGGTTCTTTCCTCTATTGGGAATATTACTACACAACATGTATTTTGAGAACTCAATATGGAACTGGATGATTTATCAAAGAAAGGACTACTAGTACCACAAGACTTCTTTTTTCTAGTCCATAAAGGGAATAATTCCAAAGCCTCCAATTATGGTCTTCTTTGTGATTTATGAACACCAGTAATTTTACAATAAATATTAATGTCACAACTATGTGTACGAATTATGGCTAATGTGTTGTCCTTGATGAAAACCTACTTGATAAATATGTCAAAATTATGATAACAGGATGATTATGAAGACTGGTACAAATGTTACAGGTGATATTGAAAAAGGAATGTTAGTTCAGAGATAGACGGATGATAAAATAAAAGTTTGAGAAAGTATATGCGGGTCCTGATAAGAAAGGTCGCATACATACATAGGTATTGTGAAGAAAAGTTATGTACATAATATAAACCTT
Organism: Pinus albicaulis; assembly: GCA_034641835.2. Taxonomy (NCBI): domain Eukaryota; kingdom Viridiplantae; phylum Streptophyta; class Pinopsida; order Pinales; family Pinaceae; genus Pinus; species Pinus albicaulis. The sequence goes on along the minus strand of CM076581.1, from coordinate 868,492,181 downwards.
GTTAATCTGGATACCAGATGTCTTTACCATGGTATTTTCCCATAGTAATGGGTGTGAAAACGGTTATTTGATCTCGTCAAAGAATACAAACAACATTATTAAGGGACTTCCCTACAGTATTGACTAAGGCTAAAACTATATAAAGAAATGGAGATCAAGGTTTTGGGTGTGCAAGTATTGAGTTGTCTATCAATGATTTGATCTAAAACAGGTGTGCACCAGGGAGCAAGGAGAATACTCAAATCTGAAATATCTGAGATATGTTGACATATATGCTTGATTGATTCACTTGTTGCAAACATCTAAGTAGCTAATATCGATTAAATTGTGATGTTGTGATGTAAATGATTTATTCACGAGTCTGTAATATTGACAATAAAGGTTGTGGAAAGTAAAACTGTGTTTGCAGTGAAATTTTTTTTGATTCGTACACATGTATGTTTTGGAATAGTCACGTACATATGTGGATCCATCTTTGTAGGGTCATGTATATATTTTTCGAAACAAAATTCAGTATGTGCAGATCTATACAAGGGTGTTGAGCATGGTAAGCGCATACATACGCTAATATTACTTGTGGAAGTCATGTATACAAACTAGGGTTTGACCTTATGTTTGATGTTTACAGTTGATGTTGTCTAGTTTACTTGATGATGTTTTTCTATGATGTCTCTATCGTTATTACCTATGTCTAACAGTGAAAATTGAGGTGACTTGGTTGAATTGATCAGTTTTAATGGTATGGAAGTTTGACTAGGTGTATGATCTATGATCAGTAATTGGTTCAAAATTTTGTGATTGGTTTTGTGATTTGTCACTAGTGAAACGGTCTATGCATGGTTTAGTGATTAATGATTTAGTGTTCAGTATTTTGAGATATGTACGCAAGTGTTATACAGGAAAAGCGCATATACGTGATTCGTAATAGTACATTCGTGTACATAATTTTATATTTTTTGTTTCTAGTAGAATTATGCATTCAGTAACTTGATGATTCATAATTTCAGTTGATTTGCAGTATGAGAGTGTCTCAGATTCAGTGCTTCATTTTTTTTGGGTTTATGGTTGATATGGGTCCAGTTTGAAAATTTGATGAAAGGTGGCATACAGGTTGTGTGATGATTGTTTTATAGGTGGATCCAGTTTGAAATATTCTAAAAAGAGGTCCACAAGAAGTTGAGGTTTTCAGCCTTCAGAAAGGGGGTAGGAGCCCCCTTCCGATAGGAGACAGTAAACAATTTCAGGGGGTTGTAGCTCCCTTCTAGTGGGTGTTGGAGAACGAGAGAATATTGTAGCCTTCTGTAGGTGGGTTCATGTGTACTAACAAGAGTCTGCATCAGTACAAATGTAACAATTTTCTTTATATCATAAGAAAGAAGACAGATACAACAAAAGTGATGGTTTTCTCCCACATTGGGTTTCCACCTAAAATCCTAGTGTTCTATGTGTGTTTGATGTGATTTCTTTATGTTCTCTATTTCTTTTTGAAAAGTAAATAATCTATGGATGCACTGATTAAGGATAATCATTTTATATAATATATCAAATTAGTAAACTAGATATACATTGGTTTCCTTCTCTGAAGTAGCATACATACCCAGGTTGTCTTAATAACAGTGGCGTATATTTATCAGAATATAAAATTTGGAAGTTTGAATTTAAAAATATTGATTCACCTCCCCCCCCCACCTCTCAGTATTTTTCCCAACATTGAGATCAATATTAATTATGGTTGAATTACAACGGAATTTGTAAATTATGATGTACACCCAGTTGGAAATTAGGGTTTATTTAAGTCTAAGAATGATCAATTTTAAGGTAAAGAGTATTCTTTTCATACTCAAACATTCTGAAGAATTTAATGGGTAGGGATAGATAATGTAATCATTATCTTGTAGTTTTTAGCACATAAGGAATGTACTTAAGTTTCTACTAAAATATAATTTTTTCCTTTTTTGGTTTTCCCAGGGTAAAAAACACATGCACCTCAAAGCCAAACATCAACACCTTATATATATCAGTGCTTCTCTCTTCATTTTCAACACCATGTTTTATTATCCTATGTTGCTCCATGATAATGGTTGAATAATTTATCAAAATTTCCAAAATCCTCTCATGCATTTACAACCAAAAATCATTCACAATAGCATCAAAATTTTTGAATGCAAAAATTAAAATTAAGCTCTATAAAGTTGCATGTCTTGCACTATACACATGTTAATTCTATTAAAATTTTATACCTTAAAAGAAAGAAGGAAAAAATCAAGACTCCTTTAAGAAAGCTAGGGAAAGCTAAAAGAGAGTAGATCAATTACTTGTGCAACAAAATCTCACCATAAATATACATTGATATACATAACATGGATAACAACCACACGCCTTTGATACATAGCAAGTACAAAAACTGTGAAATTTCCTTAAATTGTAGCAACTAGAGTTTATTCTTCTAAATGATTAGTAGTTTATTTGTTTTACGACAAACAACGAATAAATCACACTGCAATTATTCACAATAAAACTATGTTGCAAAAGTAAAATCATGAACTGAGAAATAGATGCACACACATAAAATTGACACAATTATTGGACTAAAATTCCCCCAAAAAAACCCGTAGGAAAACTGGTGCAGTAGATGAGGGTTTATTTTATTATTATGCAGTGAATTTAGAGAGTAAAATTATTTGTATTCCCATTTGGAAATCCTCCAAAAAATATACTGACAAATAATATGGAGAAAATTTCTCCCTTTTGCAATCAATTCGGCCTCCACTAGCTTGCTCGAGCCCCACACTAGAAAACTCGTTCTACCTAGAATTCACACTGCCTACAAACTAGCTCAAAGTGAGTCGTCTAGCCTCCCTCTGCCCCTAGAATGTTAAAAAGTGTAACTAGGTTAGGTCTTCATAATGACTTGTAATTATTTTTTTATGTAAGTGAAGAAGACAAAGAATTATAAAATGTATTATGTTACTTGCCTCATGGGTTTCATGAGCAAGGTGTTTTTATTATATGTTAAATAATTAGAGCCATGTAAATTAAGACATGTTACACATGTAAAAGACATATCTTCTATGTAAAAGATACACTCCAAGGCATTGACAGTATACCACTTGAAGTCGGCCAAAATATGGATAATATTCTCCATGTGAAGAAGTGGGCTTACCTCCATCTTTCATGTCGACCTAGATAGATGTATTAGTCATTATATAAAGGGTGACTCGACCTCATTGTAGCATAAAGCAACTTGAACATCTCTGCAAAACAAGATGCGGATCACAGTGCAAATAGTTTTAGGGTAATATAGCGAAGAGGAAGAAGATAAGGAGTGCGTAAGGGTCTCCACATATTCGGACTAGGTATGTACCTCATCTCTGCAATCTTAGTAAAGGATGAGGGTTGTTTAAGTACTACCACAATTCATTCTATGGCTATCATCAAGTGCAGAAGGGTCTTGGAAGGAGGCCGAAGGGAGGAAACTCTTGGGGATCGAAGAAATAATATTATTGGAGGCCAAAGGTACTAGGTTAAGGACTGTGGAATAGAGACTGATACTCTCTAGGTGACAGTGAATGGCAGTGCGAGAAATGAAGGACTGAAGTGTGAAGGTTTAGGAGAGCAATATATAGTGACAACTTTCTTGGAGGAAAACTTGTGTCAAGTGTCTTTGTCAAGGGTCTTGGTATTCGTCAATTGAAGCATCTATAAGAAGAATTTTTTGGGTTTTCCCCTCAAGAGGAGGGGTTTTGACCCTGGCTTGCAACCTACATATTGTGTCATTGTTCTTATTGTTTTGGTAATTGTTTGATGTATTTATTATCATAATAACAATAATCAAAGAGAAAGAAGCTAAAGTATAACACAAGCAGTTATCAAGTAAGAGAATTGAATTAATCACTACCCTACTAAATTCTCAACATGGTTTCAGAGCTAAGGTCATTCAAGAGAATCATGGATTTCATCAAAAATATTGCAAGCCATCTCAAGAAAGGTTTCAAGAAGATCCAGAATCTCTTATTCTCTTCCAAGGAAACATCAATCATAAAATATGAAGGTATTTTCTCATCCCTCTCTGGTACCTTTCAAGAAGAAGAAATTTGGGTAATTCACAGTGGTGCTTCAAGACACATGAATGGTGACTCAAAACAATTGAATACTCTATCAAACAAAAAATCCACTTATTCTGTGGAACTTGAAGACAACAACATATATTCCATAAAAGTCATTGGCTCTACATTAATCAAGCTTGAAGACGGAAGTAATATCCACCTCAACAATATTCTATTTGTTCCAGGTTTGCATAATAACTTTCTTTCGATTTCAAGTTTAGAAGACAAAGGATTTAGAGTAGATTTCATTGATGGAGAGGATTTTGTTTGGGAAAAGACTCAAATATAAATCAAGCCAAAGTTATTGGAATTTGATAAGGAAGGCTTTATGATTTTTATCTACTTTATCCCAAGCTATAGTTCACGTTGAAATCATACCATGTGAACTATGCCATCGAAGGTTTTGTCATCTCCATTTCAAAATCCTTCCTTCCCTAAGTTCCATTGTATATGAAATCCCAAATCTTAAAGAAGACCATGAACTTGGCGTCTACAAGGGATGTACATTAGGAAATAATTTCAAGAGACCATATGGAAGTAGTGCTTCAAGGTTAAAATATATATTGGATCTCATCCACTCTAATGTATGTTGTCCTATGACTCCAAAATATCTTTGAGGTCATTTGTACTATGTCACCTTTATAGATGATAATTCAAGGAAGAACTAGATTTATATATTAAAAAACAAGGATGAATTTATCAAAAAATTTCAAGAATTCAAAGCTGAAGTCGAAAATCTTACAAAAATAAAGATTAAAGTTCTAAAATATGATAATGGGGGAGAATATACATCCAAGGAGATCGTAGAATTTTGTAGGGAATCAGGGATTACGAGTGCGTTTATAGTTCCATACAATCCTCAAAAAAATGGTGTTGCGGAAAGAAAGAATAGATCCATTGAAGAAAGTGTAAACTTCAATGCTTCATGATCAAGATCTACCAAAGTTCCTATGGGGAGAAGCAACAAAAAAAGCAGTCTATATTAAAAATAGATGTCCTCGCAGATATTTAGATAGTAAAAATTTGGAAGAAGTATTCACTGGAAAGAACCCATTTGTAGATCATCTCTGAATCTTTGGGTGTCATGTATATATCCATATACCAAAAGACAAAAGGAATAATTTGGATCCTTCCGGGATGAAGGGAATCTTTTTTGGATATAGTGACTCATCAAAATCATATAGGATCTACATGAAGGATGGTCATCACATATAAATTAGTTGCGATGTAATATTTGATGAGAGCATAAAATTCAAGAAATAAAAATATATTTCCATGGACACTGATGATGAATATCTTCTGGTATTTGAGGAAGAAATGAACCAGGAAGGAGAGGAATCTAACCATGAAGAATAAAGTCCCAGTGAACCTATTCAACCGGTGATCATTCCTTAAACAAGAAAAGGACCTAATTGTTTGAAGTCCACTCTACTTGATGCAAAAGGTCATGGAGCAGCGAAAGGGACATTTAGAGAAATTAAGAAACCCAAAAGATACTCTGGGTATGTTGCATACATGACAAAAATTATAGAAGCATAACCGTCCACTTTTTAAGAGGTTGTACAAAATCCCGAATGGAAGAATGCCATGAATGAAGAATAACAATCTATCATGAAGAATGGAGTATAGGAGATCGCACCTAGGCCCGAAGAAAAATATATGGTTACTTCCAAGTGGATCTATAAGATAAAACATGCTATTGATGCAAGTATAGATAAATTAAAGCAATATTTTTGGCCAGATGTTTCTCTCAACTTGAAGGCATTGATTATGAAGAAACATCTTCTCTTACTGAAAGATACACAACGATTCGATCACTAATTTCTCTGGCAGCATCAATGGGATGGAAAATCCATCAAATGGATGTCAAGACTACGTTTCTAAATGGGAAAATTGATGAAGAAGTCTACATAGAAAACCCATGGGATTTGAAGTCAATGATAGAAAGCCATATGTGTGCAGGTTAAATAAATCACTATATGGACTCAAGCAGGAACCAAGGCCGTGGTATGCTAGGATGGATGCATATCCTCAAACACAAGGATTCAAGAAAATTTATGTTGACTCAAACTTATATATCAAAGTGGAAAAGGGTGAACCGTTATTTATTCTTCTATGTGTCAATGATATTCTCCTTATAGGTATAGAAGGTTGAATTGAAGAATGCAAGAAACAACTAGCAGTAGAATTTGATATGAAGGATCTTGGCTTGATGCATTACTATTTAGGACTAGAAGTCTGGAAAGGACCTGATGAAATCTATTTTGGTCAAGGAAAGTATGTGATCAAGATGTTGAATCATTTTGATGTGATGGATTTCAAACCTATGACCACTCCAGTGATCACAAACTTGAAAAGACTTAGGAGTTCTGATGCAAGCCTGGTGGATCCTTCCAAGTATATACAATTGACTGGCTCATTGATGTACTTGGTGAATACTCAACTAGACATATTCTTTGCAATAAATATTCTCAGTCAGTTCCAAGTGGAGCCGAAGCAGGATCATTGGTTAGCAGCAAAACGCATTATGAGATATCTTCAAGGAACCATCAACTATTGTCTGAAATATGATAGAAGGAATGATGTCCAACTAATTCTATGTACAAATTCTGACTGGGGAGGCAGTGAACAAGGTGGAAGGAGAGCTACCGGAGGATGCTTAATTTTGGGATCCTATATGGTCTCATGGATGAGCAGAAAGCAATAAATTGTTGCTTCGAGTAGTGCTAAGGTTGAATATTTTGCAGCATGTGAAGTAGGAAAAGAAGCGGTATGGTTGAGGAAGTTGGTATCTGAATTATTTGAAGGACCGATGGACCCTATAGTGATACTATGTGATAACACTAGTTGTATATGTTTGTCTGAGGATCCAGTATTTCATGGAAAGAAAAATCATATCAACAACAAGTATCGCTATGTTTGAGAGCTAGTACAAAATGGTGTACTGCAACTTCAATATGTTTCCACTGACGAACAAGTTGCTGATATATTGAAAAAATCACTTCCAAACAAGAAGCTTGTGTATCTTAGAGATAATCTTGGTTTGGTGGATGTATCCTCCCTATGTGAAAGGGAGAGATAGACACACATTCTTGTCTTCGCTGGAAGAAATAATGGAGGATTTTAGGATTTGGTAACCATCTGGAATCTGATACTCTTTGAGAATGTGGTAGGTAATTCTGGACAAGAGTAGTCGTGGACATATTTTCTTTGTGGATTAGCTACCCAAGATAGGAATAGTCCTAGAAGGTCATACTTGGTGAACACCCAAGTGGAGTATGTACCTTGGATACAATGATGATGGTATCTATAATCATTGGTCTCACCAGGATTGTATCTCATGGTCTCGTAATGAGATGGAGCTATTAGTCAAGGCCTTCCTATGTGACAATGTTGGATAGATATGATGCTAGAAACAGATGGGTTACAAATCCAACTCTTCTTATGAGATTTCTTCATATTGAGAATGATCAAGTACCATTATGAATACCTCCCTATTTAAGAGAGAGTGTTGAAAAATGTAACTAGGTTAGGTCTTCATAATGACTTGTAATTATATTTTTATGTAAATGAATAAGACAAAGAATATAAAATTGTATTATGTTACTTACCTTATGGGCTTCATGAGAAATGTCTTTTTATCATAGGTCAAATACTTATTCTTGATGTATTTAGGTATTTTTCATCTTGTCATAAAGGTAATTAGAGTCATGTAAATGGAGACGTGTTACACATGTAAAAGACATATCATCTATTTAAAATTTACACTCCAAGACATTGTCATTATACCTCTTGAAGTTGGCCAAAATATGGATAATATTCCCCATGTGAAGAAGTCAGATTACCTCCATGTTTCATGTCGGCCTAGATTGAAAGATCAATCACTATATAAAAGGTGACTCGACCTCATTGCAGCATCAAGCGACTCAACACCTCTACAATACAAGGTGCAGATCACAGTGCGAATATTTTAAGGGTAATACATCAAACAGGAAGAAGATAAGAAGTGTATAAGAGTCTTCAACTATTCAGACTAGGTTTGTACCTTATCTCTACAATATTAGCGAGGGACGAGGGTTCTTTCAGGACTACCACAATTCGATCTAGGGATATCATCAAGTGCAGAAGGGTGTTGGAAGGAGGCCGAAGGGAGGAGACTCTTGGGGACCGAAGAAATAATATTATTTGAGGCTGAAGATACTACATTAAGCACTGCAGAATAGACATCAAGACTCTCTAGGTAATCATGGCTTGTTTGGGCTTGACCAAGGTTTGGCTTGTAGTTCGCACCAATAAAAACCCCAGACGTTGGCCCTTTCATAAACAACTTGCAAGAATATCGCAGTCTCACCCAAGGTGGCTATGGGTGGTTGCAGAACTAAGTTTCTGCAGCCTTGAGGGACTACATAATGTGGCTTCTACTTTTCTTTTTTGTATTTTACTTATTCTTCTAGCATACATATAACTACTGCGATTTATCACTTAACCATTTACTTTTTCACATTTAGTTTAACATAAGCATATCATAGAACAATATAAATTGTGTTGATAATTATTAACAATCAGTACTTCACATCCACAGATAGAAAGAAAACATAACACATAAACACAAAATATAACCCAAAACTTCTTCTTCTTTATTAAGATGAGTCTCTTCATTACATTCAGCTTCTCGACCTATGCACACAGCTGCAGGTGGTCTACAAACTAAGCTACAAACTCTTCCAAGGTCTCCTCGTACTCAACTGTGGAGCCTTTCCTTAAGGCCCAAAATAGAATAAAAGATACAACACTTGCACTCAATGTTTATCATCATATATCTTCGACAAAGCATTACATCTCCTTATATAGCATTACATTGCTACAAAACGATGGTCCACATAACATGGGCTTGACAAAAAAATCAACTAAAACCCCAATACCTGTTACAAAATGAGGGGTTTCGACCCACCCCAAAGCCCCTAGGACTCTTCGCGGTAGCATGCACTCTGCTCCTCAAAATTTTAAGTGTTTAACCAAAATTTAACCAATTTGGGTTGCACCCAACGGGCCCCACCACTCACATGTAACTCGTCCTGAATCACTCAGTTTTCGTGCCCTGAATCTTATCTGCGAAGCTCATGTAGGCGGCATTATATTGTTGAAGTATTTCTACTACTTGATTTTCCTCTTTATGTGCCTCTTCCCGTAGTGCCTCTATTGTTGGTCCGACTGTATTTTGCAGCACTTCCTTCTGCCTTTGTCGTAGCTCCTTGAACCTATCCTCAATTGTCTCCAAAAGCTGGAGGGCCTCATCTTACCACGATTGATTCCTCTCTGTAAAAATCTTCTCTTTTCTGTGAAGGTCTTCAATGTAATTTTGAAGACTCTTCCGTTCATTGATTTGGGAAAGCCTCTACAAAATGAAAAAATTCTTCGTAGTTGCTCAGATTTCTTCCAAATCCTTCTACTTTTTCTGGAGCTCCTCTTCAATCCTTTAAATATTTGGAACCTCCTACAGTGAGGTCCAAATATGCATGGTGTCATCTAGGAGTTTGTCACACTACTCCACTCTATCGGAGATGCCTTTTACTACAGCTTTTAGGTCCATCTCTCTCTTCTCACGTACTTCAAGTGGGGTGGTTGGTTGTAGCCTTATTTTTAGCTCAGCAATCTTCACATCATACTCGAACTTCATCTCAGCTAACTTATTCTTTGAGTCCTTGATTGTGAGGTCAAGCTTCGTGACCTTCTTTGTTGGTGACTCTTCTATGCGGACCTTGACGTCCGGAACTTCACTACAGGTTTTAGTGATGGCGTCCTATAGTTTCTTATGTTGTTGGCATGCTTCATCCATTTATTTGATCATTTAACCGAGCTCCTTCTTAAATGAATCTCTTTCCTTCTCCACCTGAATTCTTATCAGAGAAGTGTGATGTTCTCGCTCCTTCAGCTCTATTGTTATACCTTCGTGGAATTCATGCAATATTTGAATGGGTAGTGTAGTGGCATTCATATTGACATGATCCCACCCTTTTTCTCTCTCTCTTTCTTCAGGAGATTCGAACTGTAGTGCTCTAACTGGTATCTACATATTCCTCAGCCCAATTATTATTTCTATCTATTGATTTGGATATACTAGCGGACCCATCTGCGTCGATTCTCTGGCTGTCTACACCAGTACCTTTAATTTTTCCATTATTTCATCAACACGGGTTATGAGCGTGTTGTAGTGATTCTCTATCCTGTTACATGACTCCGATGTCACTTCTTGAACTTTATCCCATGTTTCGTCAATGTGCCCCTCAGTGAGGACAAGTGGTGTTTCACCCCTAGAGTTGTCTACCTTTTTCTTCTTCCTTGCGCTCGTCGTATTCATTGCAAGTGTCCTCTTTTTGATGATGAATGGTGATTTAATTGTTGGCTCTATGTCATTGAGAGGGTGCTGGGTACCCAAATCATTCTTTGGTTTTATCTCTTCTGTGTCTTTTTCCTTTTCCTTTCCACTTGTACCTGCATGCTACGTGGTGTCTTCCTATGCTTCCCTGTCTCCTATGGTTGGAGTCATCCACTCTGCTGACTAACGTTGTATTAATCTAAGAATTTCATCTTCGGTGACTAGATATGACATAGGGTTCCATTTATCCATCGAATCCTTTCGAGCCTTTATGTATATCTTGTGAAAATCTTCCTTAAAGTTTGAAATATTGCGATATTGTTCAAACAACTTGGTGACAACCTAGGATGTTGATTCACCACCATGCGCAAGTCCATTTCCATCAATACCCAGAAAATATTGTTTTCATTTATGTCGACTCCTTAGTATGACAGAGAGAGCCATATTGTGTGGCTTCGTATACATTTGATTATACTATGGGAAACTGGGAGTCCGTTGGTTCCTTCCATGCTAAAAACTCCCTGCATAAATATCTAGCCCAGTTAAACTGAACCCCTTTACTGCAATGTGCGGCTAAGGAAACCATGGCCGTGGGGACTTCATTTTCTCTGCACTTGCGGATAATCTTTCCAGCTAAAATGTGTGCGGTGAAGCACACCCCTTGGTCACTGATGGAGTTAATGTCATAACCTCGCGACTTCTTGATCAGCCTTAACTTGTCCTTCATTTCTTGAACTACTACCTTGTCTTGGGTTTTTCAACCGAACTCTTCGACGGGATCCTTTCCTTGGTAAGGCAGCCCAGTAATCCTCCTTATCAACATATCATCAATTGGGATCCTCTTTCCTAGCCAGAGGTACCCATCATGCAATAATACAAGTAGTAGTCGAACACAGACCATGTTGATGGTACTTATACTGAAGTGTGGCACATTTAACATATTTAGCAAGCCTACCCTCTGCAATCCTTTTGCCTAATAGTCTGGCTCCAACCTAGTGAATTTTCTCTCTAGATGGTATAGATGATGTAGATACCTTCCTGGCTTGAATTATGGGTACGTACTTCGGTCATTGAAGTCCCATTCCTCCATATTCAATTGCGGGATTTTTCCAAGTGGTTCTCCTTCAACTAGCACTTTTTCTGGTATTAGCGATGTGAAAAAACTGAATGTTATGTTTTCAAGGTCTTTAACCAGCTTGGCACTTGACTTCCTTGGTCAAAAATATGGTGGCATCACAAAGGGAAGTTATGCGCCCTCTTTCTCCATCTACTCCATCTCAGCTTCCTCCTCACTGTCATGAATTTCTTCTAGTTCCTTCTGTTGCACTGGTTTCTTCGCCTTATCCGAGGGTTTCTTATCTCGTTTGGTCTTTGTTCGTTGTTCCTCTACTACCTTCTTCCTTAGGGATGTCCTTACTCCAGAGGCTTCAATTGTTCTCTTCTCTGGTATTTTCTTCGATTTTTCTTCTGTGGCTATTTGTTTTCGTGGTGACCTCTAGCGCCTTGGGGACACATGTACACTTGGTGTTGCAGCTTCCATGATGCCCATTATTCCTTTCTACCCAAACACTCTAGAAATATCTTCTAAACCTATCTTAGACATACAATGACATGCATGTCTCACACTTGGTCACAAATTCTCAACTGAATTATCTTAAGCTCAAAGTGTAAAATGTGGAGTGGGACATAGCTCTTATAGTGAATTTGAATTTCAAACCTCATGATAGCTTGGATCTTGTTAATTTAATCTAGATATAGTGCTAGATCCGACCAGTTGTGCTTCATAAATGTGTTTCTCCCGCACCTCTTAACAACAATTTCCCTTTTAGTGGCAACTTTTTCCTTCCAATGGTCATATTTTCGGTGAACTTCGACACGTCCCCTTCTATGTTGCAGTAATCCTTCCTTCGTCATGGTTCTTTCGTAGTTTGACATACTCTTGAATATCGCACAATAATATTATTTTGGCGTGGTTCTTCCAGACTTTGACATACTCCTGAATATCGCATAGTAATCTTCCTTTGGCGAAGTCCCTTCTATAGAGTATTTATATTCCAGTGCCCACTTTCAACTGCATGTGGCACTAAGATTGTTCTCCTTTTTTTTTTTAGTGTGAATATCTAGGAACATAGTTGCCCCTATATACCTTCAGTCTACTACCATTCACTCATCCTATAATCAGCTAACCATCTAACTTCGCGAGCTGAACTGTGCCACCATCAAATATGTGCTTGATGATATATGGTCCTAGCCAATGTGTTTTAAATTTTCCTGGGAAATTCGCGAATTTTCCTAGGAAATTCACGAATTTTCCATCATATAAAAGTACAATATCTCCTTCCCAGAATGTCTTATGATTGATGTGCCTGTCATGCTAGGCTTTCTCCCTTGCTTTTTGCACTTGTTGATGAAAACATGCTATAAATCTGTATTCTTCTAGAGTAATAAATTGTGTCATATTTTCTTCCATTATATCAAAGTCTTTCATACTTGTGAAGGTTGCAATTCTCAAACTTGGCACGATGTACTCCATAGGCATGACTGCTTCTTGTCCATATACCAACCTAAAAGGTTTATGGCCTGTCTTTTTCTTGCATGTTGTCCTCTATTCCCACAACATCGTTGGAACCCTTATATCCCGGTCATATACGTTCACATTGCACACTTTTGTGAGTGCATTCTCCAGAATCTTATTGAAGGCCTCGACTATCCCATTCACTTCTGGATGATATCAGGTACTTTTCTGATGGTATACTTGGAATTATTCAGTCAGCGCCTCAATATTCTTATGCAAGAAATGCGAACCCCTGTCACTCATCATTATCTTTGGACACACAAATCTGGACAAAATATATCCAAATATTAACTTCGTAGCGGTATTTGTGCTGCAATCCTTCACTATTTGTGCCTCGTCCCACCTCATCAAATAATCAATTGCAGTGATTATATATCTTGTGTCTGTCTTCTTTTCTGGTGCACTAATACATCCAACAAAGTCAATGTCCCATTTTTCAAATGATTTCAACTTCACTTGTGAATTTAATGGAATTTCGTCTCTCCTAGATGGCTTTCTTGTTCTTTGGCATACATCACATGCTAGATAAAACTCTTTTGCATCCTTATGTATTTTTGGCCACCATAACCCAGCCCTCACGATTTTATGTTCAGTGGCCTTTCCTTCATAATTTCCTCTTGCAACTCCTCCATGAGCTTCTGCTAGAATACTCTGCCTTTCATATTCAAGGACATATCTGCATAGTATTTCATTTGTTCCCATTTTGTACAAGTTTCCTCCAATCAATGAAAATTTTTCTTCTTTGACTACCATCTCCTTCTTTTGTTGTGTATTCTATTTTGTAGGCACCATTCCCTAGGTTAGAAACTAAATAATATATGTGCAGTGATCATTTGCGACCTTGATTGCGTATAACTGTGCGACGGGCACGTTATCCTCGATAATTATGGGTTCTTCTCCTGTCTCCAACCTTGACAGATGATTAGGTCTGACATTCAATCTTCTTGGTTTGACTACAACCTTGAAGTCATACTCTTTAAATAGAAACAATCATCAGCATATGTTTCCTCCTAAAACAGGCTTATTCAATTTCAGTGCGGAGTGATCAGTGAACATCTTGAAGTGTGCTCCCAAAAAGTAGTGTCTGAATTTCCGTAATAGATAGACCATAGCGAACCCTTCTCTTTCTGTCATATTATAGTTCTTCTTTGTGCTAGACATTTTCCTGCTTGCAAAATCTATGGGGTGATCAATTTCTCCTTCTCTTGGTTGTGCCAGTATTATACCCAACGCTATGCAAGATGCATCATGTACATGAAAGTCCTTGTTCTAGTCCAGGAAAACCAGAATAGGCACAGTCACAATTTTCTCCTTCAGTATTTTGAGGCTCTTCTGACATTCTTCATCCCATTAAAAAGTGACATCCTTCTTCAATAGCTTCTCCATTGGCACAGTTATCTGCGCATACCCCTTTATAAACTTTCGATAATAACCAGTGTGCCCAAGTGTTGTGCGCAGTCGTCTCACTGTCTTAGGGGGATCCAAGTTTACAATGACTGCTATCTTCGCGAGATCCGCCATTAATTCCTGCTTACAAACCACATGGCACAACAGTATGCAAAAAGGTACAAAAAAAGATACACTTATTCAAATTTAATGATATTTTATATTTCCTACATGTATCCAGCATCAACCTCAAGCTCGCAACATGTTTTTTCAATAGCCCAAAGATTTTCTAGTCATTGAAGTAAACTTCCAAAAAAATCTGTATATATTCTTTGAAATTTGCAACTACAACTCTATAAAATATAGCAGGAGCATTCAAGCCAAAAGGCATCACCATGTACTGATAATAACCCGACTCTGTAGCAAAATTTGTCTTATGTTTGTCTTCTGGCGCAATTCTGATCTGATGGTAACTCGAAAAGACATATGTGAAAGAATAAGCCTCTTGTCCTCCTATATTATCCAATAATTCATCTGTGAACGGTGTGGGAAAAGGATCATATAAGCATGCATCATTGAAATTTCTTAGGTCTACATATATCTTGATCTCATCCTTTGCCTTCTTTTCCTGTACCACCATAGGACTTACCTATTCAGATTCTTCGACAAGCTCGATGATCCCAGCTTTGATAATTTTATTTAACTCCTCCTTCATGTTCTCCTTGTATTTTGGATTCAACCGATATTGTATTTTCTTTATAGGCTTCGGTTCAGGTTTCAGGGGAATCCTCATAACTCCTAGGTCCCCTACTAATCTCTTTAACTCATAAAATTTAGTGGGGAAGAGCTCTTGATACTCGTGCAAAAGCTCTGTACTTTTTCCAACTATATCTGCATCCAAATAATCTACAATAATTGCAAATTTTGGTTCTTCTTCTCATCTGATATTCACCTTTTTTTTTTGCAAGGTTCACTAGATCAAGTATTTTAGGCTCTAGTCCAACAACTTTTTTATGTCCTTTTTTTCCTGCAAATTTAATATTGCACCTATCCACGTCATTTTCTTCTGCAATCACATTATAACACTTTGGTGCTTGCTCCAATTGCACGGTCCAATTTGGTTGCTTCCATGTTAGTGAAGGTATGTTATTAAAAGCATTTTCTCTGACTTTTTGAAGGGTTGAATCTATGCATGGACAATCATCTTCAAAACTGAAAGTTAGTATGAATCCTTCAACCAAATATTTCCAATTTCCAGTTCCATGTCGTATTTCTGACTCTAGATACCAATTATAGGAATTGTTTCTAGTGTGTGAATAAACCCATGTGCCCACTCTTGTTTTGGAACTTCTTTTCAAGCTGAAATAAAAAAATGAATATGTGTCTGAGGTTGAACCTTATCATCATACTTTACTTTGACTTTTGTATCTACTGGCCCAAATCTGACCCACATCAGCCTTCGATACTCTTCCCAACTTCCTATATTCCTTTTATGAGTACCCCACCATCTAGCAGTCGTAGATCTTAAGGCTACATCCAAAGCTTGCAACCTCTGTTCTTCAGGTAATTTTCTTTCATATTCATAAAAAAAAATGCTTACATATCCTATCCCATCATACTAAAGCAGATGACATACCTCCGAATTTATGCGGTGAAGTGATCTTGTGATTGTGGCACACCGTCTTGTAGATACTTCATGTAACCTGTTCTGCAAATTTTCCAGTTCTTCGTCGGAATCTGAAGTACAGGAACTGTCATGTTCCCAACTTAGTTTACCTTCCACATTGTGATTAATCCAATCTTCCTCCTTAGTTGTAATCAGATAAAAATTTTCGACATCTACGTCACAGTACTCATCCCAAACAAGGTATGTATAGCGCAATCCTTCTGATGGGTCTAAAGGAATGATGACCCTTATATTGTATTTTTCAAAAACCATTTGTCTCTTCTTCAAATTGATTATCGCCACAGTATCAAAATCCCAATCCAATCCAAGAAGCACTGAATAGGGGTTGCTATCATCTACAATTTAAATCACTTCGAAGCCTACAACAGCGTGCACTCCTTCAATATCTACTACAATTCCAGGTAACCTTCCCATAGGGAGGATCTTCTGTTGGTTAGCCATCCTCAACTCGATAGGCAACCATTGCAATTTTTTCTTCACATTAACTCTCAAGTTTTCTTAGGCAACACGTTAGCATCTGATCCTAAATCTATGATTACTTTATCTATATCATATTCTCCGATCTACACAGTTAGTCTCATTTCCTTCCCCATTATCTTCTTATGTCGATGTAAATTGTTCACTGCACGTTGATCGCTTCTTGGCACTTCTTTATCAATGCAAGAGTCTATCAACTCCTGGAGTCCTTCAACAACGCTCTGATTCCTCAACAACTTCATGCAAGTTTGTAAGAACAACCTTAAGATACTTGGATCTAGTTCTTTCATCTGATTAATTACTTTAGTGGTGTCCTTATTTGGTATTAACTTCGGCATCAGTTGTGATTTACTTGATGAAGCTCCAGGATACATGAAGCTTCTCTTCACCTCCATGATGCTTCTTTTTCCTTCTGAATATTGAACCCAGGGGATTTTTCTATGATCTTTCTTACCTACGTATCCTCCATTTTCTTCTTACCTTCTTCTTTATCATCTCCTGTCAGAGCTCCAATCCTTGTTACGATGTTGATGCATGGGTTCATCCTCCCTTGGTTCAGTGGTCTATAAAAATTCCATAAATATGGAATCCTATTGCAGAAACTGGTATTAATTCTTCTATCTGATAAACTAATTATTCAGTTTATTTCTATGTCAACATCAAATCAAATACACTGCAACCTTCACTAAATAAACTGTGGAAAAATACAAGTGCGGAAACAAAAAATGAACAAGAGTAAATCATAGACACTTCTGACATAGTTATTTTTGGACTGATGTCCCCAGAAAAATCCAATGTAGGAAAATTGGTGCACAGTTGAGGGTTTTATTATTAAGAAGTAGTAATTTATGAATACAATCTATGGATGCCTCTCGTGGAAATCTAGCTACAAGTAATATCACTGACGAAGAGATTAGTGAGGTTACCTCACACTATCACATGAAATCCTAGTTGATCCAGCCACTAAATGAGTTGCCCCTAAAAATTTATGCGTTGCCTCTGCACAATCCCAGTGTCAACCCTCCTAGGTACAGCATGACCCCTTATGTTGATCGATTTTCTCCCCAGTAACTTTGATTTCTTCCTCCCGGTCTCACACCCTGTCTCCTGGCTTCTGCAATCTATTCCTTCAGCAAATTTATGGATTCCCTCTTGGCTTCTGCGTAGCCTTGTGTGGCTTTGTGTTAACCTCTCTGGCTCTTCAATGCCTCTGCTGGAACTCTCTCTGCCTTCTCTTCTAATTATTCTCCGACCGAGAAATATTTCTCTTTAGATATTTTCCTTGCCCCTCTCTGCAAAGAATCTCTTGATCGATGTTTCCTCTGAGCACTCCTCAATTTAGAAATTTTATCTCTTGATCCTTTCTATTTTCTTTCCAAATGACCCTTCAGGCCATTCTTATAATCTTCTCGTTGAAACTTCAATGGATAAGATTAAATCTATAATCAATGGCTAAGATTAACTTTTGACTTGATACACTTTTTCTAAAACATTCACACCTATATTTTATTAATTAATTTTAATTATTTTATTTTCCTAAGTTTATACTAAGGGTTATTTTAAAATAATTAATTCTTTTAATAAAACATAATCCAGGTGTGATTTCCCAAAACGATTTTCGGGTTCTCTAGAATACATGTGTCTAAGTATCCCTGTCAAATTTGAGACTTAGAGCACATCTGATGCTACCCAAATCAACACTCCCTCTTAGCGAGGAATGTGCTCTAGCAATACCCCCTATTGAGTACTAATATGATTTTGCAACATCTCCCTCTGCATTGTTGATGTCTGACACTTCTACCCACCAACTCTGCGCAAGTGTTGCATCTATACTGTTGCTGACACTGCCACTGTCAACACTGTATTTGTATTGCAACTCCCTCTAAAATTTTGCATCCATGATTTTTTTACCCTTCCACTGCCAACTACTACTGCACTACAATACTTTTTCTTATTGCAACCAAAAAACATCCAAAATTGAACAAGTATTCAGCATGATGCATCTTGGTACTAAAGAAATGACTGCTACTAGCCTCTACGTTGTCCCTCTAAATTTGTTGCACTGTTGTTACCTTTTTCACTTCTCCCAACTCTACTTTGTGATGCTCAAACTCTGGCATTGCTAACCATTGCATTGTCACCTCTGCACTCATCTGCACCAACTGGCACTCGTCCATCCTGCTACATCTGATTTGGGATCTCCTAGCATGGTATTGATCCGAGAGGTGAAATCCTCAAGGATCCTTCCCATCCTGTATATCTTTGGGTCTGCAACTCCAAGTCACCCCACTTCCCTCCTACAGGTATATGGGCTATCATGGTGAACTCCTCCTCATCGATCTCGGTAGTGCGGCTTGTTGATCATGCTTCTTGTCTTTGTCTCTCTTCTTGAGAGGACATTGTGTGGCATAATGAACCATCTCGCCAAACTGGAATAATTTGATCTTGGAAAGGTCCTTCTTCCTCCCGCGTTGCTCCTAATGTCCCTTTGATACAAGGGCCACATTATCCTCATCCTCCTTCGGCTTCTTCCCACTGTTATTATTTCCCTCAAGTTCACACTTGAGTAAGTCCCTCCTCATCTCTTCTTGCTAAAGAGATACACACATTAACTCCCATTCTAACAAATTATCTCTCCCTAGGATGCTCTAGAAAAAGACTTAATAGTCATCAGACACTGAGTTGAGGGCCAATCTAACCATCTTTGTGGATAGAGGAGTTGATCCCATAATTTTTAGTTGATCTCGGTTCTCTTGAATTCTAACCAGGAACAGATCAATGCGCTCACCTTTATGCATCCTGGTAGTCCGCATCTTATCCTCTAGAGACATATTTTGCTACTTCTCCAAGGCCTGCCACATTTCTCTAGTTATTGCTTTGCTAACTATGTGACACACAACATGATCCCTCACTCCATCAAGGATCAAGTGCTTTGCCTTAGCCATATTCTTATTGTATTCCTTCAGAGGATCTGCATCTATCAGAACAACCAACACACTTTTGATGAAGATTTTGAGATCATGCTCATCCAGTAGGCATTTGATCCTTGCCTTCCACATCACATAGTTGGATGCTCCCTCCAACCAATATTGATCTCTTAGTCTACTTTCTGCGATCTCTGTCAACTGAAAAAATATGTCAAACTAGTTCCCTCTCTCTCCTCTGTGCAACTCTGGCTTGGCCTACGCACTCCCTACTGGAGATGGTAGATCTTCTGCCCAATATTGTTTCTCAGGTCTCGAAAATTACAATTCCCCGACTAGGAATTCCCTATGGAAGAAAATTCCCTCAAAGCATCTCTAGCTACTCTTCCTAGCGCTTTTGCACCCACAATCACTAAGGCACAGAAAATTGTGTCCCTCTAGCTACTAATCTGCACTAATCTGTTGTGTTTCTCCCTCTACCTCTGCAAACTGGAAAATCATACCTCTCTGTCGATTCACTCAAAGAAATATTTCCTTGTAGGGACTAACCCTCCTAACTTGAACTGCACAATTACTCAGGAGATTAATGATCTACTACTTACGCAACTCTTTGATCTCAGCTTCACCAATGTTGGATCTACGGATCTATTCTTCTGTTTCTCTTACACTGAGCTATAATCTCATACCATGTGAAATTTCCTTAAATATGGAATCCTATTTCAACAACTAGTATTAATTATTCTAACTAATAAATTAATTATTTAGTTTATTGCTACGGCAACATCAAATTGAACACATTGCAACCTTCAGTAAATAAACTGTGGAAAAATACAAGTATGGAAACAAAAACTGAACAAGATTAAATCATAGACACATCTGACACATTTATTTTGGGACTAACGTCCTCAAAAAAACCCAATGCGAGAAACCAGGTACAATAACTGAGGGTTTTATTATTAAGCAGTAGTAATTTTTGAATACAATCTCTGGATGCCTCTCCTAGCAATCCAGTTATAGATAATATCACTGACGGAGAGATTAGTGAGGTTACCTCACACTAACACAGTAAATCATGGTTGCTACAACCACAGAATGAGTTGCCCCTGACAGCCTCTGCACAGTCCCAACGTCAACCCTCCTGGGTACAATGTCACCCCTTTTGTTGATCAATTTTTTCCCAGAAACTTTGATTTCTACCTCCCGGTCTCACACCTTGACTCTCGGCTTCTGTGATCGATTACTTCAGAAAATTTCTGGATTCCCTCTTGACTTATACGCGGCCTCTGCGTAGCCCTGTGTGGATCTATGTCAACCTCTCTATCTTTGTGTTGCATCTCCTCACCTGATGTTTATGCCTTCTCTGTTGATGATTCTCCAATCGAGAAAAATTTCTCTTCGTATTCTATCCTTGCCCCTCTAGGCAAAGAATCTCTTGATCGATATTTCCTTTGAGAATTTCTCACTTCATAAATTCGATCTCTTGATCCTTTCTATGTGTTTTCCAAATGATCCTTTAAGCCCTTCTTATTATCTTCTTGTTGAAACTTCAATTGCCAATATTAAATTTCTAATCAATGACTAAGATTAACTTTTGACTTGATCCGCTTTTTCTAGAAAATTCACACCCATATTCTATTAATTCGCTTTAATTACTTTATTTTCCTAAGTTTAGACTTAGGGTCCTTTTAAAATAATTAATTCTATTAATAAAATACAATCTATGTGGAATTTCCCAAAACAATTTCTAGGTTCTCTGGAATACATGTGTCTAAGTATCCATGTCAAATTTGAGACTTAGAGCACATCTGATGCTACCCAAATCAACACAGTCATCATTTGCATATTTTGTGTGGGTTGTTGGTTCCTTTTCTCCTGCATTTTTTCCATAAGGACCGAACATTCTTCTATCACATGATCAAAAGATTTGCAAAACTTACAGGTTGTGGTAATATTATGACAATCTCTTGCATAGTGTCATGTTTGTCCACACTGTTATCACTCTATAATTTCTGAGTTTGTAAAATAAATCACTGAGGTAACCATAAAACCACTTTGGATTTTAGGATCTAACCTTCCTAAACTCAGAGAGGGATCTTTCTGTCAGATTTAACTTTTCTTGTATTTGGGGTATTAGGATAGTTATGAATATTCAATTGTTTGTTTTATTTATTGAGGTTGTTTGATTTTTTTGGTTGATTAAATACCTAAATTTCCATTGGGCTATGCAGTCTATAACTTAACTTGAGTTTGTTTCAGGTTTTTAAAAAATATTTCACAGGGCAAGGTAGCTAAACAAAACTGGATTCTGTAAATTTAAACGAAGTGTAAGAGAAGAAATGAAAGAAGTTTTATTAAGAATAGAGAATTTAAGAATTATTTAACTTAATTTCAGAAGAAAAAATTAAAATCATTCACAGTTGGAAATAGAGTGTATTTTAAAACAAATTATGTTCTTCAACTTTTTGTAGAATAATTCATATTATGAAAACAAAAGCATGGAAAACAGAGAAATAAACACATAAATAGTGAGAGATGCACTTAAAAAATAGTTCAACACAATAATCCTGTGAAAGACTCCTTTTTATTACTGATCAACCCATCAAATTTGAAAAAAATACAATTTCCTCCTGGAATGCAAAAATCAACCCTCAATACTTCAAAATGACAAGTACTTGTAATTTTATTTACAAAAAATCATGTCACAACAAATCATGATGTGACATCTAAAACTGATTACATCTCTTACTACAAAAATATAGGATAATTTGAAACTTTTCGAATGCTGGCCCTATTTTGGAGGAGTTTGTTGCTGATATGTCCTCCTAACTCTCGTTGTGTTGTTGGTCATGTTGTTGAAGATAGAGTTACTTATTCACTCAAGTAACTCACACAACTATTCCCACCTTTATTCACTTGGAATAGATAACTTAAGTAATCTCTTGTAGATTTCATCTACCTCTGTATACTTGGAAAAGGTGGGTTTCAAAAAAAAAATGTGTTTGACCTCATGTTGGATATTTAAATCATTTCCCAGTGCCTCAAGAAAGGTTTTTCCTGTAATTATGCCCTATATGCCTGAAAATTTAGAACTATATTTAGCTAAATCCATCAATTTCTTGTTATAATCATCCAAGGTGATTAATTTTTAGTTTATTACAAATAAACCTGGAAGCCCTTTCTTGTTCATCACTTCAAACTTGTTGAAGAATCTATTGACACCAATTTCCAGCCCCTGAAATTTTCCTTCCAGCTGCAACATGAGGTTCTTTTTGGATAAGACCTTCTTGACTTCCAGTATTGTATCAATCCTATCTTCAATCTGAAATTCCTCTAGCCGCATACTTGTTTTTAGAATTCAGAAATCTGATAAGGTCTATGGCTTCGGTGGGCTTGTCACCTAGCTTATCTCGGATCTGCACAATTTCTTCCTTGGACTTCTGAATTAACTCATTCTTCTCAAAGATAATTTGAATGGAAGGCCAAATCTCATTCATGGATTTATGGATATCTATCCATATATTTTCCTTAGCTTGGGCTAAGGTCTAAGCCATGGCAGTCTCCTTTCCTAGTTGTTGTAATCTTTATGTGAGTCTCTCAGACTTATGTACTTCAGCCATATGTGAAGTTTCTATCCTTGTTTTCTTCTCTTACAAGGTTGTTATATGTCCTTGTAGCCTTTTTATTTATTCTCCTTGTATGGAAATGCCCTCCATCGAATTTTTCAATTTACCAACAACATCTAAATCATGATCTGGGGTTGTTGTTGATGTAGAAGCCCTTATTGTGGTTTAGGCAACCCTTCTTGATTGTGGTATTGTTGTAATAGGTATAGCCTCTAGTGGGTCTAAGGCTAAATGTGCATTCTTCTCCTTTTATTTCACTAATTTATCCAATTCCACTTCCATATCTCTGATTTGTGCATTTTTCTCCATAATTAGTTTGAGCATGTCTTTCTTTTGGCTCTATGTCTCTCCTATTTTCTTGATTTGTGGATCCTCAGGGGCTGGTAATTTTAATTGTTTCCTGAGTGCTGCAATGTCATCATTCTTATTTTTGATAAGTTCTCCTCTTGCTTTGACATTGGTTGGGTCATATCCTATTTTGATGACCAATACTTCTAAGAACTTTATCTTATTAGCCTTTTCCATAGAAGAGATCTTCCCAATATTTAATTGTGATTGGAGATTGGTGAGTGATAGTCATAATTTAGAAGCATTCATGGCAGTATTTTTAAAGGCGGAACATATCATTTCCCCTGTCTATTTATGCATCTCCATTTGATCAATTGGATGGATGTATTTTGTGTCAAACTCAAAGGAAGTTTGTTTATAATATGTCATTGTTTTTGGATGAGGGATCTGAGCTTGTAAGAATGTCATCTGCATTCTTCCCTTCTCTGTGTTGAAAGTTGATAAGACTCTGCTCTGAGCAGTGGAATTTTGTTTCCAAAATTGAGTATAAGTGTTAGTTTTTAGGAGCTCATTTGTAAGCTTTATTTCCTTATAGTTATCAAATATTCTCTTTTCATTTTTCCTATGGATCAGCTCTGATGTTTGAGTTTGGATTCCCTTGTGAGACTGATGATGTTGTTGGAGCCAGTGTAAATACAGTGTATGTTTGTGTTGCAGAATGTGGACCTTTAAGGACTATGATATCTGGTCCTTCTCCTTCCTTTAGAATTTTTTTTTTAGAATTATTTTTTCTCTTCATTATGTAAATATTAAATTCTCTTGCTGAGACTTTTGTGACTGAAGGGGAGCCTTCTTCCCTTGGTATTTTCTCTGTATTTTCCTGAGGTGTGGGATTCTTTGAAGTAGATGTAGATAGAAGTTTCTCTTCTTCTTCCTGTAATGTGTTCTTTGCCCACTCAATCTGGTTCATGTAGTTCTCAATCTCAGGCTCTGTGTATGGACATAGGGAGTGGTCTTTTGTTCTACTCTTAGCTTAGATATCATGCCAAAGGGGTCATATGACCATGTGAAGCTCAATGGAAACTTCATCTGCTTCAAGAGAATGTCTTCCTCCTCACCTTCTTTCCTGTGGTTACAAATAAATGGTCCAATTTGAGTTTTTATCCTAAATTGAGGAATTTTTTTTTTGCAGAAACAAAATGGATTTCATCTGAATTAATCATCTACCTGATGTATTCTAAATAAAATAATCTCATTGGGAGTTATTTGGGTAGCTTGTAGGGTGGCATCTCACACCCATACACTCTTATTTCAGTGTAGTTATGGTACAAGTATCAGTCTCCTATCTTGGCCTGTTCTGTGCGTTGTAAAATATTTTGAATTTCATCACTAATCCTAGGTTCTGCATTGTTGGTCAGTAAACATATGGCTGGATGAACAAACTGATCTATATATTATTTGAAATTTTATTCCTCTGAATTCTTCCTTACCAAGGAAGTCCGGAAAATAACTAACTATGGATTTCCTTCTTCATCCAACTTCTGGGCGTGAATGGGAACCTATTTGCTTGACAATATATGAACAAATAAACTAGAATTGAGGCATATTTGAACATTCCTTTAGTTTTTAACTTAAGTAATTGTTCATGAATGTTGTCAGCAAGAAATTGGCTGAAATGAAAAACAACAGAGGGTTCTCATTGGTGGAAAAAATATAAATAACACCTAGGATAGGTTCATCTATCCATTCGTCTAAATAATAGCCTAACAGGAATGAAAGTATGGAGATGATTTGTTTGGCTTGGTCTGGAAACATGGATGAGGCATAGGGTGGATTCTTCTTGGGTAACTGGGCATTTTCAGGTAGAAAGATTTCAAAAGTTTGTGATCTCTTGGAGAAATTTAATTTCTGGTATAGGTCATTCAAGGCCTCCACTGAGAAAGCGGTGTTGGATTCAATTTGAGGAACCTGCATCATTTGATTGATTATTTCAGGGGTAATTGTGAATAAAATTTCTCCACTTGGGGCTACAATAGTTCTCTCATTGGGCAAGTAACAAGCTTGGCATTTACATATGAACTCAGGGAAATGGTGGGTCTAAGGAAAAATATACAGGGGTAAATTGGACTCCCAGAGTCAAATTTCATTAGTCTGGTCTAAGTGATTGTCTCTGTGATCTTGTAGTCTTTGTCAGCAAGGGGAATGTGGTCAAGGTCGACTGCAAGAGGGAGCATAAGATTTCTTGAATTGTCATTTTTTTTCTTCTTTGGAGGCATTTTGAGAATTTATACTGCAGGAAAAGGAAGATGACAGCGGGGGATTACCGAGAATTCACTGACAATCGATTTTTGGTGATAATGATGGCTTTTTCTCTGTGCTTGACTATTTCCTTGGTTTGGCTCTGAGGAGCTTTCACTGTGCCAAAAAAATTTTGAATGAGGAGGGATTAAAATGAGTAAAGTTGTGTGAAAACAGTGTAAAATGGTGTAATAGGGAAGTTTTTATGGCGAATGTAGAGGTCCGTTAGGGGCATGGTACCGTTAAGAACCGTAAACGGTAATCTCGGGAAAATTGAATGTGCACAGTTAACACCAGGTGTCGCAATTGGAGTGGATGTGAGGGCATGGAAAGCGTTGGTGGGAAAGACAAGCGGGTTGAAATTTTTTTGGAGGGGGGACATCCTGGTAAGCAGAACATGGAGGGCGGTGTGAAATAGTGTGGAGTTGACACATTACCGTGGGGCTGACAGGGGGAAATCCACTCTTTGGACCCCCCATCCACCGATAAAGTTAGGATGGGCAGGAGGGGCTTAAAAAAGTTATGAACCATTGATCTAATATGGCAGTGAGAGGATGGTTGGATCATGAGTGCCTTTTAACGCTATACGACAAACCTTTTGTCTCTTATAAATTCCATAATATAAGCTCTCAAAACTTTGGATAAAAATTATTAATCGCTTAAACTTTAGGATAAGAGCATATATAATGTAATTTACACCCCATCATCTTTTTCAACCTTTTGCACTTCAATTTTCTCCTAAATAAGCCTAATTTTGACTAAAAAAGGGTCCATTTAAATGTGAAAACCCTTGTTTTATTTTTCTTTGAAAGGGGAAAACACCTAATCTAATTCTACCTTCGCATTTCTTTCATTGATCCAGCTTCAACAATTGGATCAATTTATTCATCTACATAACTATTTTTAGCCAAGATTAAATAGTTTGTCTAACTTATTTCACTAATCTAATTAATTTAAATTCAAATTTGTTTGACCATGATTACATTGTATGATTGAAACAAAGACTTGTGGTTGTGGCATTTTAAACAAGTTTCACACAACATTTTATTTAGTCTTTGAAACAAACTCTTTATCTGGTAGTGGAATTTGAATTTGCATCACTTTCACATATGTTTTCTTTTTCATGGGGTTCTTTCATCATTTTTTTTATTCTTCTTCTTTTTTTCTTTTCTTTTGTTTTCTATTCTATTTTTATTTTCAAACACCCTCTTTTCATTTTTTTTAATTATATTTTTTTTGGACATCATTTGCAAAATGCAATAAAATTTACAATTTCATATGATTGAGAGAAAATATTCAATCACGTTGTGATCCTATGAATTATAGGACCCTAACATTTTCTCCAGCTGGGGATGGCATTCTCCCTATAAGGAGCCAATAACTATTGACTAATAGCCTTGAATCCTCTCCTCTAGTACTTTCCTACAGCTAATTTCTTTCTTTTTTTGGTAGTTATGGTGGCAAATTAACTAGGAGGTTAGGGCCTTCTCTTTAGGCTTCAACTTCTGATAATAGGTCAACCATTCATGACAATAAATACAATGATATTTACAATGAATTTATCTATAAATAATTTTATTCCTGTGAAAATTAATGTTTTAGTGTCCTGTCATTTACAGGTCCACCAGGAAGCTTTGCTCCATCCAAATCCTTTAGGAAAAATGAATTATGACCTTTGTAAGCATGGATTATGTAAGGTCCTTTCCATAAATTGTTAAACTTACCATGCTTACCTTTCTCTTCACTTCTTGAATCCCATTTCAAAACACTGTCTCCTAACTGAAAATCATGATCCTTAGTCCTTCTGTCATAAATTTTCTTGATGTTTTCTTGGATTACTTGTGTTTTATTATACACTTATTCTCTGGATTGTTGTAGTTGTATGGTTTGATTTATCCTTCTTTTAATGTCATTTGATTCCCCATGTACCTCCTGCAGCATTTTCAAAACTGGGACACCTAAAGAAGTTGTAAAGACAACATATATTCCATAAACTAATTGGTATGGCGACATGCCAATTTATTTCTTAGTGGTGAGTCTATCAGCCCACAATGCATTTACCAGCTTGTTGTGCCACGACTTCTTGTTGTCTTGCAGAAATTTTTTGATGATATTAACTAAACTTTTATTGTAGGATTTTTCTAACCTATTCCCTTGAGGGTAATAGGTAGTTGAGTGTCCTAGACAAATTTGATACTTTCTGCAGAATTCAACCATTTTATTTGACTTGAAAGATGCCGCATTATCAGTGATAATTTTCCAGGGACATCCAAATCTCGATAGTATATTAGCTTCTAAAAATTGAATGATCACTGCAGTTGTAGCTTGCCTAGTAGGTGCGGCTTCAGTCCACTTGGTGAAATAGCCAGTGGTTGTGAGGATCCGTTTGTTTTGGGATGAGGATGGTGGATGGATTTCTCCAATGAAATCCAAACCCCATTGTTATAAAGGAGTTTCAACAGATATTGGCTTCAAATGTAAAGGCAATAATTTCCTTTTGCCTTCAAAAATATGGCATTTTTGACATGAAGTAACTTTTTTATGGACATCAGCAAAGAGAGTTGGCCAATAAAAATCATCTCTCAAGATCTTATTGGTAGTGGTATTCCAATTCAAATTACCACCGAAGTCTCCCTCATGGAATTCGTGCACTATTTTATCTACTTCATCCTTCAACAAGCAGTTTAGTAAAATTCCACTAGCATCTTTCCAATAAAAATTACTGTCTAAAATACAAATTTCATAGCCTTTATTTTAAGAAATATTTCTTTTGTCTTGGTTAAACCAGGAGGAGCTTGTAAATTAAGTAAAACAAAAATGAGGTCTACATACCAGGGAGAGGTTGTAAAATCCAATGCTATTTGTGGAGTCGCCTGCTCTTCTTGGTTATCAAGTGCAGCTACAAAATTAATATCCAGAGCATGAAAATTAGATTCAGCCATTAACTTAGCTAATCCCTCACCTTTAATGAGATTGGTGGGTTTAATTTCAATATCATATTCAAGGATAATGGCAATCGATTTACCTCTTTTCCCATCAAGCCAAGTTTGGGTCATTATATCTTTTACCACGGAGTTTGGAACAAAAGAAATTATGTGAGAATGAAGAATATATACTCTAAATTCCTTAATTGCCTTTATTAAAGAAAATGCTTGCTTCTCCATTATAGTTTGTTTCAATGCAACATCACTTAGGGCCTTGCTAAAGAAAGCAATGGGTTGTTCATGTCCTTCATTGTTTTTCTATAAGAGAACTGTTGCAACAGTGTGTTCAGATGCAAATGAAAAAATTAGGAAATATTTTGTGAAGTCAGGGATGATTAACACAGGTGCTTGTGTTAGGGCTTGTTTTACTTGGTCAAATGATTGTTTTGCCTCAATACTCCATTTTATTTCTGTGTCTTTTCTCAACATGTTTGTTATGTTTCTAAGAATTTCTTCCAAGTTAGGTGTTGCAGTATGTTTTAAACTTTTTCTATTATTGTATATAGGAGATTATGTCTTTTGAAAATGCAAAAAAAATATATGCTCAAAATAAAATTTTGAAAAAATATGTACTAAACAATGGTCGGAGTAAATGTGACAAGAAGTGGGGTCACATTTGTCACAGTATGTTTAAATAACGGGCAAGTTGCACCGTAGGGACCGTCAGTTGAAAGTATTTCCCGTGATGGATCGTGAGCGACATCACAAAACAATCAGAGATTAACTAGAAGGGTGCCTCCGCTAGAGTTTTTGACCCCCGCAAGTTGACTGGAATGAGAAGCCTAGATCAATTGCGGGGGCACAACTCCAAGATCAGTTATGTACTATGGAGTCCCCCCGCAGTGACGACAGCGGATTGCTCGTGACACCAGCAAGCGAGCCAGTTGTTCCTCCACGTCATCCCTCCATATCACATCACCTATCCCATCACACATTCCATCATTTATTATGCTTTCATATAACGTTTTCCCACCTAGTCATCCCTCCGTCTATAAAAAGGATTTTTGTCCTCATTGTGTCCATGTCTACTTCCAAAAGCTAAAATCTCACCTGCATCTGTATCAACGTTGAAGTCATAAAACCACCTCGACAGAGCTAGGTAACCCATGAAACTATCCTTAAAATTTGTCTAAAATGTCAAAGAAAAGTGTTATGGTTGGGTCTTCTACTCATATTCCATTGATGGACATAGAAAGTGACATTGTGGATACTATCTACATAGTAGACCACCCAATTTTCTATCAGCGTGTCATACTA
Source organism: Pinus albicaulis (assembly GCA_034641835.2). Classification (NCBI taxonomy): domain Eukaryota; kingdom Viridiplantae; phylum Streptophyta; class Pinopsida; order Pinales; family Pinaceae; genus Pinus; species Pinus albicaulis. The sequence continues at coordinate 868,462,200 of CM076581.1, read as the reverse complement.
AATTAGTCGAAATTCCCATTTTACTCTTCTTCAATAAAATCTGGAGTCTTTTCAGTTTTTTTTCCACAAACTAACATGTTTCTTGAGTTTATCCACTGTTTAGTCTCTGCCATGTATCCTCAAAAGTGTTTTGTCATGAACCAATTAGGAGAAAATTGTTGAGAATATGGTAAATGATTAATTCAAATTCTCTCCTTGATAATTAGTTGTGAGCTTACTTGATTTACTTATGTCTTCTCTTCTTAGCTTATTTATTCTTTCATCAATTCAATTACCAAAATACAAGAGACACAAATTTAGGCTCTTCAAGCCAGGGCAAAACCTCTCCCTCTTGGAGAGGAAAATTCACGAGAAATTCTTTGTATAGACATTCAAATGAAAAGTACCATGACCAAGACTCAGACCCTTAACCTATGTATGCTTCCAAGACCTTTTCACGGCTTCTTTTTTGTCCTCCAATGCTCATCCTTCTTTTATACACCAATTTGCACTGACCATAATCAACACTAGAGAGCTCAGTCTCTATCTTCTTTGATCCATTCTTGGTTACCCAAACATTACAAATTCACTTGAGACCTTATACTTTATTTTTCATATCCTTTAAACCTTATTCCTTTGAGATACATTACTTTCTTTTATGTATTGCAGATAAGAAGGTAAATCACAGATTTACCTTCCTTCTATTCTCGCACTACACTATAGCCCTTAGACTCTGCATCAAACCAAAATTCATTCTTTCGCATTATATCACAATACATCATATGAATGCCTTCCACAGATAGGTTGTATATCTCATATTTTTCTAAGTGCATATTACTATGGATAAGCCACAGAATTTTCTACGCATTTAGTCACATGTTCCCTTCAGACCAATCTGCGGCTTCATCACTATGATCCGCACTTATCTTCTTCAGAACTTAACCACATTGTCTACATCAGACTTACCCAAAACTAATCCTTATTTTCATCATCAGAGCAATCCGCACTTTTTTGTGTCCAAATGAGCCACAGCTCCAGCACTATATATATTCCATGTATGCCAAAACAGGGCCATGTATGCCAGAATAGGGCCATGTATGCCGAGAATTTGATTGATTTTATTAATTGCAAAATTGCACAAGAACTAAAGGATTTTGGAATTGAAGACAGGACCCAATGTGTGCTGGAGTTCAGCAAAATGATCATGAAGAATTCATATAGGAAGAATACATAGAAAAAGATGAAGGAGGTTAAAGAAGCAGTGATAATATTTATTGTGTTGTTTGATAAAATAACCAGGGTTGGTTTGCCATCCTGTTGGGACCAGCAAGGAAATCTTCTTCCTTGGGAGACATATGAAACATTGTTGGTAGAGGCAAAGAGTAAAATTGGAAATACACATGAAAATACTCTTATCCTAAAGGGGGCCACTATTGTGAACTTTCTGCATAAATACTTTCAACTATTATGGATGAGAAAAACCTTGTTTTCATAAAAACCTTCATATTCTAGGATCAAAGACTTCATAATGGATCATGTTAAGCTTGTAAATTGTCCCAGTTCAAATGTAGACTTGTGGATAAAGTGTAAGGAATGGATGTCTCCACAAACCAATGATACAGATGCAGGAACCTCTTCTATTCCAGGATCTCATGTCACTGCCACCACATGATCAAATGTTATTTTATTTTTTACTTTTACTTTATTTACTGAAGAATTTTAATTTTATATTTCCTATTTAATGACCGAGAGAAAAAAGCTTGAGAAGTTAACAGTTTCATAACTATCCATTTTGTAATTTTGTATTTAAGAATTTTTTGAAAGAGATATGGGGTCCCAGCCTTTGGGCCTCAGAAGTTTTGGAAATTTTTTACTTTGTCTTTATGAGATTAATAAATCTTTTCAGAGAATTTTCCAGCAATTGATGAATGCGTTGAGTTCTCCCTGTCCCATCTTATGTATGTCCCTTCTGTTGGAATACAGTAATGCAGTTGCTGGTGTCTAATTTACATTTGTGAGTTAGAGTAATCTCCTTAATAATGCGCTCCTCTATTCTGAAATAATTTCTTGCAACCATTTTCTTCTAAAACCAGAGATAATAGTTTCTATGATTTACAGCATATTGTTAATGGTTTTTCACTATTAGTTCACCTTCTCCTGCTCATGCACATTTATCATTTAAAGACACTTTGAAGAGTTGTATTATTTTGTAAATATTAAATGGTTTAAGTTATAATTTTGGGGTTACAATATGAAGGGACAACAAATAATTTTATTTGAAAGTAACAGTAAATGTATTGGGCACTGATCTCCTTACAACCAGAGATTGTCTCCCAAGGAACAACATTGTTTGGCGTTGTTGCTGGGTAAGGAAGACACAAAACCATTTTTTCCTGGGTTTTGTTTCAGAAATCATTTATTTGATTGGTGAACAAAGAAAGTGATTAGGTTTTTTTTTTTCATCAACATAGACCTAGCTTCCAGAAAAGCGCACACGAGGTTATATACCTCGCAGCAGAAATTTCTAATCTTATCTGACCCAAAGAAACTAGTATGAAGAATGGTTTGGAAAGACAAATCCCTAATTACTCCCATTCCTAACCTTTCTTCTCCATGTAGCAGTTATATTATACAAAATCCAATTTTCCACTCAGAAGAAGTAGTCAAAAACCTTCAATTCTTGGAAGAAGGACCTGTGTCCTCTCGTTCAGTTTTTCCTGAGCCTACTTTGGAAGAAAAATATTTTGAGTCAGTTTATTTTTCATTCCTTGAGTTTCAATAAGTTTCAGCACTTCATTTTGGAACTTCACAACAGTCTATCTCTGCAATAAGTTAGCCTATCCCTATATCAATATTACCTCCTCCACCATTTTTTTTCAAGCAGGAATTAATCAAAACCCCAATATGGCTATTCCTTATTTTCTTCTGAATATATATGCTCCCTTAAATTTGGCCCAGCCGATGAATGCAATGTCACAATATTACCTTAAATTTTTGCCTCATTTTACAGGGGAAGATGATATCTCAACAAAGAAACATATTGCTTCTTTTTGTGCCTTTGCAGAGAATTTGAATGTTGAGTATCTTGATGTTGTTTTAAGGCTATTTGTGCAATATTTAGATGGAGAGGCTATAAAGTGGTTCAAGACACTTCAAGCTAATTCAATTAATAATTGGAAAGAAATGGAGAACTGTTTCACTCAAAGATGGGGTGAAAAGAATGATCATGGATTTTTCTTAACTGAATTCAATGTTATTAAAAGAAAACAAGAAGAAAATGTCACATATTTTATTAAAAGGTTTAATAAATTGTATAATAGCCTTCCAGCAGAAATAAAACCCCCACCAGCTGGAGAATATGTTGTTTTTGTTGGAGCTTTTGAATCAAACTTTGGTTTCACTCTAAGGGAGATGAGGTCTCCCACTTTAGATCAAATCCAAATAGATGCCTTAGAGATTGAGGAAAATTTGACTGCAATAGGAAAGTATAAAGGAAAGAAATAGACACAAGATAAAGGAAAGGGAAAAGAAGAATTTTATCGTGACCAAATATTGGAAGATATGACTAAGGTCATAAAAAAATTGTCAAATAAATTAGTAAAACTGGAACTGGAAAATAAAAATCCTCCCAGAAAAGCGCAAGAAGCCCAAAATCGAAATTTCAACCCACAGTTTAGAAAACAACCCTTGCATATCTTGCAAAGGGAAAAGAAAGATCAAGACGCCATCCAACCTCCTTTGTATGTAGAAGATGGAAATGAATATACAAAAGAAGGAAGTGCAAAGGAGAAAGACAATCAAATATCAACATTATATGCAGATGAAGTAAAAGATGATTATAATGAGCAAGTAAATGTTGAAGCAAAAGAATCCCTAACTGAAAAATAAATTGAGAAATACTGTAAACAATTTATTGATCATATGCAGGCTAAATTACACAAAAAATATGATCTGAGATCAAGGAAAAGATCTAGATCGTTGAATAATGATGATGTGTCAGAAGATCCAGTACCTCAACAGATGGTGACTCCATAGCAACCTACAAAACAACCTGACAAAGGGAAGCAGCAAATTGATTCAGTAACAAAAACTACTTTTCATCAAGGGGAGAGTTCACAAGGGAAGTCAAAAGGTGAGAATCTAAACAAAATTGTTGTTTCATCTAAAAAAATTTCACATTTGAAGAAAAATAATGATCTTGAGAAGTTAATAAAACCAAGTAATCCTTTTAATTTAACAAAAGAATTGGAGAAGATAAAGATACCAATCCCCTTGACTGAGTTGGTTAAGAATCCAATGTATAAAAAATAGTTTTCGTATTTTGTTAATCTTTCTCAAGGAGATAATGTAGCAGATACTTTGAATTTACAAGAGGACATACCAACGGTGATTTTTGGTTCTCATGTGGAAGAGGTGGATTCATCTACTCCTCCTTTTTACATTTCTTTATTCGTGCACTCTTTCATGCTACACAATTGTATATTGGATTCGAGAGCTTCTCACAATATAATGCCATTATCTGTAATGATGTAGTTGAATTTACAAATCACCAAACCTTATAAGGATCTTTACTCATTTGATTCCAAAAAATTTAAGTGTGTAGGGTTGATTAAAGATATGGTTGTTTCATTGGCCCAAATTCCAACCAGAAGCCTTGTGATGGATGTGGTGGTGGCAGATATCCCAACTCATTTTGGAATGTTTCTTTCCAGATCTTGGTGGGTTAAGTTGGGATGTGTTTTGAGATTGGATTTTACTTATGCCATAATACCAGTTTTTGGGGGAGAAGACAGAATATTATACATAGAAACCAGGTTTTTGAAAACAATTACTGAGGAGAATGCTAGTAATTCTCTTGTGTACAATCAGGAAAAAGAGGATTTTTCTTGTTTTATGTTGCAATAAGTTTCATAAATTGTTGAAGATACTCAAATGCAACTCCTTTCATCAATTGAGAATAAAGAGCTAACATAAAAGGGTGTCTGGAAACTTTATTTTTATCGTGCTTGTTTGAAAGATGGTACCAGAGAAGGTATTCTTTTAATCACTCCAAAGGGTCATTTAATGCCATTTTCATATAAATTAGAATTTGATTCTACAAACAATATCTCATAATATGAAGCTCTGATTCTTGGGTTGCAAACTACCAAACAATTAGGAGTACAAAATATATCTATTTTTGGAGATTTTGGACTACTTGTTAAAAATATTAAAAAACATTGTCAAGAAAGACATCCAATATTAAGAACTTACATAAATGAATTGTGGGACTTAGTGGAAATTTTATGTCTTGCTTTTAATATACAATTTGTCCCTAAGGAAGGGAACAAGTTGGAAAACTCTCTGGCAGTTGCAGTCAGCACTTTTAAACCCCCTCTAAATCCTACGCTGAGATATGAAGTAGAAATCAGAAACAGTCCTTCAATTCCAGACAATGTGAAGCATTAGCAGGTTTTTGAAGATGAAGAGAAGATTAAATATTTTTTGGAGATGATAGGAGAATTTTCTAATTTAGAGATTGACCAAGATGAAGATATTGGAAAGAAACATGAGGGAGAAGTTTCTTTCAAAGATTCAATTGGTAATCAGAATATTTTTCAACTCAAGATAAGGAAATACCAAAAGGATTGGTACCTCTGGAAAAATTATTTAATGTTCATGATGTTTCTAATAATCCAAAGAAAGCGGACCTTGAAGAGGAGTTAGAAGATTGTAGTTTAGGTACAGATCAACAACCCAAGATGGTGAGATTTTTTAGAGGTGTTCTTGAAAATTTTAAGAAAAGTTATATAAACATGTTTAAGAAGTTTTTTGATATTTTTGCATGGTCTTATGAACACTTGAAGACCTATGACACTAGTATCATCCAGCACAAAATCCCTTTGAAGCCATGGGTCAAAGATTTTAGACAAAATCTAAGGTAGATCAATCCCTTGTTGCTACCTTCAATTGAGAAAGAAGTTAAGAAATTGTTACAAGCTAAAATAATTTTTCCTTTAAGGTATACAGATTGGGTGGAAAATATTGTAGTAGTAAGGAAAAAGAATGGTGAAATAAGGTTATGTGTGGATTTCATAAATTTGAACAGGACATATTTGAAGGATAATTATCTTTTGCTCAAGATGAACCACATTTTACAAAAAGTAACAAGTTCATATAGATTATCCATGATTGATGGATTCTCTGGCTACAATCGAATTGCAATAGAGAAAGAAGATCATAAGAAAACAGTGTTTATGACTCCTTGGGGAACATTTATGCATGCCAAAATGTCTTTTGCATTGATGAATGTTGGCGCCACATTCCAGAGAGCTATGGATATAGCATTTGTAGGAGAAAGAGATAAGTTTGTGGTGATTTATCTAGATGATATAACTTTCTTTCCTAAATCAAATGAAGAACATTTGGAGCATCTACTGCAAACCTTTGAGAAGTGTATAAGGTATGGTTTATCTTTAAATCCAAAAAAATCTCACTTTGCTCTAAAGTAAGGAAAGTTGTTGGGACATATTGTTTCAAAAGAAGGGGTGAAGATAGACCCTATGAGAGTGGAAGCAATAAGTAAGATACTTTTGCCAATAAGTAAGAAAGAGATTCAGATTTTTTGGGGAGAATTAACTTCTTCATGAGGCTTGTTCCAAATTATGCTAAAATTGTCAAAGAGATCACTAATATGCTAAAGCAAGGGGTAGAAGTGAAGTGGAATGCATTTGTAAGGGATTACTTTTCAAGAATTAAAGTAGCTTTTCAAGAAGCTCTAGTGTTGATAAGTCCTAATTATGAAAAGACTTTTCAAATTTTTTATTTTGCTTCTGACAATACTATTACCGTTGTACTTTTGCAGAAGAATGAGGAGCAGAGAGAACAACCTGTAGCCTTTTTCAGTAAAGTGTTGAGGGACGCAGAACTGAAATATAATATTTTGGAAAAGAAGGCTTATGCCTTAATTAAAGCCCTCAAATATTTCAGAGTTTATATTCTTTAGCCCCAAGTGGTTGCATATGTGCCAAATAATGTGTTTAAGGATGTTTTGGTTCAGAGTGATGTTGAAGGTAAAAGGGGTAAGTGGATAGCAAGGATACAAGAATATGATTTAGACATAAAATCAACAAAACTAATAGAGGGTAAAGGTTTGGCCAAAATTATGACAGAAACAACTTTTCAAGCTTTGGGAATTAATCTGTTAGCTTAAGTTGAAGAGAGAGAAGATGTTGGCAAATGAACAAAGTATGAATTAGGTGATAAATTCAATATAAATTCTTGTGTTTTGAATGGTACAAAGATATTGTGCATTACTTGTGTTTTCTTTGTTGTCCTCCTACCATGAACAGAACAAAATACAGGGCTCTGAAAGTAAAGGCTCAGAAGTATGTGATTATAGATGGAAAGTTATAATGGAGAGATCCAGTGGGTATCTTGTTGCTTTGTCTAGCAAAGGGAGAAGTTGTTGAAATAATCAAATAATACCATGATAAAATTGTGAAAGTTGGTTTCTACTGGCTTTCTTTACTTTCAGATGTTTATAAATCAGTGAATAATTGCCAAAAATGCCAAACTTTTACTGAGAATAAGATGTTGGCGCCACTTCCTTTAGTTCATGTGTTCATAGAAGAGCCTTTCAGGCAATGGGGACTAGGTTTTGTTGGAGAAATTAACCCACCATCTAGCGGTCAATGCAAGTGAATTTTAATAGGGACAGATTATTTTAAAAAGCGGGTTGAAGCGGTGCCAACAAGGCAAATGACTTGGTGGTGATGAAATTTCTAGAAGAAAATATTTTCAGAAGGTTTGGTTGTCCAAAGAAGTTAGTAAATGATAATGCCCAAGTTTTTAAATCTGCTAAATTGATTGATTTTTCCCAGAAATACAATGTTATCTTATCACATTCAACTTCTTACCATTCTCAAGGGAATGGGTTAGCAGAATCTTCAAATAAGACATTGGTAAGGATTTTGAAGAAGACAATAGCATAGAATAAGAAAGATGGGGACTTAAAATTGAATTTTTCTCTTTGGGAAAGTCGAGTAACTACTAGAAGATCAACTAGCAAGTCACCATTTGAGTTAGTTTATGGTATTGAAGCATTGTTCCCTTGTCAGTTGATAAAGCATGTGGTAGAATTGATTCAAGATGTCCAGGAGGAACCAAGTCCTTTAATTAGAAGAATGAATAAGTTGGTGGAGATAAATGAAAGTAGAGATAAGGTCAGAGAAAATCTAATCAGCGATCAAGAGAAGATGAAAACAATTTTTGATAGAAAATCCAAAGATGTTATTTTCTGACCAGGTGATCTTGTTTTAAGATGGGACGTCAGAAGGGAAGATAAAGGTAAGCATGGGAAATTTTACACCCTTTGGTACGGTCCTTTCAAGATTACTGAATCCAGAACCAATAATACTTTTGTCTTCAAAATTTTGGATGGTAAAATGTTGCCATTACCAGTGAAATGGCAGTATCTGAAGCACTATTTCCAACATTGAAGTTTTGTTTTATCATTGTACAGACCGGTTTGATCATTGTCCATAGGTCAGTGAGTAACTCATTGCAATTTGGAAGTCACCTTGTGACTCCATGCCTGAAGTGAAGGCACTAATTTGATGTTCTTAGTGTTCTTTTTCAAAAAAGAAAACATTATTCCCAAGTGGAGCCAAATGTTGTGGCCTGTTTAAAAATTTTCTAATGTTGTATATAGGAGATTATGTCCTTTGAAAATTTAAAAATATATATATATGTTGAAAATAAAATTTTGAAAAAAATGTACAAAAACAGTGGTTGGAGTAAATGTGACAAGCAGTGGGACAACATTTGTCGCATTATGTTTAAAGAACGTGCAAGTTGCACTATAGGGACCGTTGCCTGAAAGTCTTTCCCGCGATGGAGTGTGATCGACATCACAAAATGATTGGAGATTAATTGGCGGGGTGCCTCTGCTATAATCTTTAACCCCCACCAATTGACTGGAATGAGCAACACATATCAATTGTGGGGTCACGGCTCCAAGATAAATTCCGTACTACGGAGTCCCCTCGCAGTGACGACGGTCAATGGCCCGCGACGCCAGCAAGCGAGCCAGGTGTTCCTCCACATCATCCCTTCATATCACATCACTTGTCCCATCACACATTCCATCAGTTATTATGCTTCCATATAATTTTTTCCCACCTAGTCATCCCTCCGTCTATAAAAAGGATTTTTTTCCTCACTGCGTCCACATCTACTTCCAAAAGCTAAAAGCTCTCCAACATCTGTACCAGTTTCCAGGTCATCAAACCACCTCAACAGAGCCAGGTAACCCATGCAACTTTCCTTAAAATTTGTTCGAAATTTCAAATAAAAACATTATGGTTGGGTCTTCTACTCATATTCCATTGATGGACACATAAATTGACATTGTGGATACTCTCTGCACAGTAGACCACCCACTTTTCTATCAATGTGTCATACTAAATCAATAAAAATTCATGTTTTACTCTACTTTAATAAAATCTGGAGTCATGTAAGTTTTTGTTCCACAAACTTACCTGTTTCCTGAGTTTATCCACTGGTTAGTCTCTGCCATGTATCCTCAAAATTGTTTTGTCATGAAAATTTTGAGAGAAAATGTCTTTCAAGTGTCAGCTCAGCTAATTAGGAAGTATTTTTTATTTCCCTCTGCAAAGTCATATGTGAATTTTACTGAAGATTACCTGTACGCATACTTTCAAGAATTGCATGGACCTGAGTTTGCCCTTATTGTGTTTTATTTAATGCCTGAAAAGGAAAAAATTTCCATGGATTCAGACAAACATCCTTTGAGCTTCTTTGTTGAATATGTAAGGCCAATCCTCCATATTTTGGCCAAAATCCTGGGTAAAGAAGATGTTGAAATGGTGGATAAGTCAATTATGGGAATGTTTTCTTTAATGATGAAGACTAAGGTGGTATTACATATTCCTACTTATCTGGAGAATCTTGTAAACAGTCAGTTCATGAGTTTATCAATTACTGGGAGTTTTAGGTTTCCATCCCTGGTCACCTAGTTATTTCTTTACATTCATGTGAATAGTTTCACTCAATTAGGGCTAAACATTGTTGGTGTGAATAATAATATGCAATCAGTGGTCTTTTAGACAGACCTAGTAAGAAAGTATGTGGGAAATGAAGGTCTCTTTGAGGTTACCTCCACTTTCCTTCCTACTGTGTATTCAATTTTGAATGGAGTGTCTGCACCGAGGTTGTTTCCTAAAGCTCTGACTTTTCTAAAATTGAGCAAGGATGTGAGGTTTTGGGATTGGTTTGCTCATGAAGACCATACTGAAATTAGATTGTTTGGATTTGATATAGAAGAAATGGGCCTATGACCCATATCATGTGATTTCAAACCGCGGGGTGGAAAATGGTTACTCTCCATTTTTTCATGAGTCTAGGCCAGAGTTGGAAAAGTTGGCAAATGGTGGAAAAATTTATGCGTCTTTGCAGATGGAGGTGGAAACCCCTAATCCTGCTGAGAAGGGGCTTAAAAGAGTAAGGGATAAATTAGTTGACTTAGAGAGTGATGTAGAAAATGAAGCCAAGAAGGCTAAGACAGTGGAGGAAGGAAGCACTTCAACTATGCCTGGACTTTTTTGTAGATGGGAGAAACTTCTTATACTCCTTCATCTCCTCTGCCTGAGGGTACAAGCCATGATTCATTGTCAAATGTTAAACAGGTTTTCTCACAAATTGAAGGAACAAGAAAATAAGAGATAACATTTAGGCTCAGTCAGAGGCTCAAATTTCTCTTGAGCATACAAGACTATTGACAACCATGGATCTAGAAAAAGACCAACTAAGGATAGCCTTCTCTCATCCTTCAACTATGAATGTGTCAACTACTACTTATTTCAAAATTGTTAATTTAACAGTGGATGCTAAGAAGATTCCTCTTCCTGATAATATTACCTTGCATATGCAAACAAGATAGTTAATATTTAATTATTTGAATAAGACTTCTTCATTTTTTGTCAAAGCTGAAAACATGTTGAGCAAAGTGATCAAACAATTGAAGTTGGAGAAAGAAAATTCAAGAGCTTACTCCACACAGAATGAGGAATTGAAGAAAATAATTTTTAAAGTTGGTGTCAATCCTGAAGACAGATCATCAATTTAAAATCTATTGCAGTGTGCTGAATCTGAAATCTGGAGTTTAAAGAAGAAGCTTAAGCCTCTTACAGGTGAGCATCCTATGGCTACTGAAGTAGCCCAAGTTGAGACAGAGAAAAAGCAGCTGCTACAAAATCTGTTGGAAAAAGATAAAGAAATAGTCGAGCTAAAAGAGATAGATGTTATGTTGCAGAAGAAGATAGATTCCTATGTCTACACTATTGTTGTTCCGTCAAATTCAGAAGACATTGGTGCCCAATTAACTCAAGTCACTATTGAGTTAATATTGGAAGAAATTGATTTGAAGAAAACTAAGAGAGACCTAGATAGTGCTTATAAAGTAATCATAGCTACCAAGCAGGAAGTACAAATGAACAAAGATAATGCAAATAAGTATAGGCAAGATTTTCAGACTTCCATCAAGAAATTAAAGAGCTGATAGAGAAAGTGAAGGGAAATATGTCCCTAGTACAAGCCAGGGAAATTATTTGGAATGAGATTGTTAATTTTTCCAACAATATATGGGACCTGATGATTATTTTCGGGGGAGAAAAGAGCATTGTGAGAGACCTGGAAAATGTCATTGTGGAAAATAAACAAAAGTTGCAGAACAGGGCCATGTATGCCAAGAAGTTGACTGATTATATTAATTCCAAAACTGCAGAAGAACTGAAGGTTTTTGGAATTGAAGAAACGACCTGATGTGTGCTGGAGTTCAACAAAATGATCATGAATAATTCATATAGGAAGACTACAGAGAAAAAGTTGAAGGAGGTTAAAGAAGCAGTAGTAAGATTTAATGTGTTGTTTGATAAAAGAACCAGAGCTGGTTTTCCATCCTATTGTGACTAGCAAGGAAATATTCTTCCTTATGAGACATATAAAACATTTTCAGTAGAGGAAAAGAGTAAAATGGGAAATACATATGAAAATACTGCTATCCTAAAGGGGGCAACTATTGTGAATTTTCTGCATAAATACTTTCAGCTGTTATGGATGATAAAAAACCTTGTTTTCAGAAAAACCTTCATATTCCAGGATCACAGACTTCAGAATGGCTCATGCCATGCTTGTAAATTGTCCTAGCTCGAATGTATACTTGTGTAGAAAGTGTAAGGAATGGATGTCTCCACAAACCAATGATGCTCAGATGTAGGAACCTCTTTTGTTCCAGGATCTCAGGTCGCTGCCACCACATGATCAAATGTTATTTTATGTTTTACTTTTGCTTTATTTATTTAAGAAGTTTAATTTTATATTTCCTATGTAATGACTAAGAGAAAACAGTTTGAGAAGTTGACAGTTTCATAACTGTCCATTTTGTAATTATGTATTTAATACTTTTTTGAAAGAGAGATGGGGTCCCGGACTTTGGGCCTCAGACGTTTTGGAAATTTTGTACTTTTTCTTTATGAGATTAATAAAGTTTTTCATAGAATCTTCCAGTAATTTATGAATGTGTTGAGTTCTCCCTGTTCCATCTTATGTATGTTGTTTATGTTGGAATAAAGTAATGCAGTTGTTGATGTCCAATTTACATCTATGAGTTATAGTAAATTTCCTTAATAATGCGCTTCTTTATTCTGAAATCATTTATTGCAACCATTTTCTTCTAAAACCAGAGACCATAGTTTCTGTGATTTACAACATATTGTTAATGGTTTTTCACTATCAATTCACCTTCTTCTGTTCATGCACATTTATCATTTAAAGGCACTTTGAAGATTTCTGTTATCTGTAAAGATTAAAGGGTTTAAGATATAATTTTGGGGTTACAATATGAAAGGACAACAAATAATTTTATTTGCAAGTAACATTAAATGTCTTGGGCACTGATCTCTTTACTGCCAGAGATTATCTCCCAAGGAACAACATTAGGGATAAATCTTCTTAGAAATTTTATTTCACCAATGAATGATTGAAGCTCTTTCACATTTCTAGGATGAATTATTGTTAAAATGGCCTCAATCCTGCTAGGATCAATTCTGATTCCATCTTTCGAAATAATATGTCCCAGTAGTTTCCTTCTTCTAGGCTAAATTATGTTTTCTTTGGGTTGAGGGAAATTCCAAATTTCTTACATTTCTCAAATACTCTCCTCAAATGTAGCAAATGCTCTTCATTTGTTTTCTAGAAAACGACGATGTCACCAAGGTATATGACTATGAATCTACCTATTTCATCAGCAAAAGCAATGTCCATTTCTCTCTGAAATGTAGCTCCATCATTCATTAATCCAAAATGCATCTTCACATACATAAAGGTGCCCCATGGAGTAGTAAAAGTTGTCTTTTCCTAGTCTTCAGGGTGGACTAAAACTTAGTTATAACCAGAAAAACCATCTAAAAGAGAAATTCTACTGGACCCAACTACCTTTTGTAAAATATGATCCATCTTAGGTAAAGGGTAGTTATCTTTCAATGATATTTTATTCAAATTCCTGGAATCTACACAAAGTCTAATTACTCTAGTCTTCTTTCTAGTTGGGACTAAGTTGGATACCCACTTAGAGTACCTTAAAGGTACAATGATCTTGGCATCATACATTTTCTTAACCTCTTTTTAAATTAAAGGCATCAACACTAGGTTGATCCTTCTAAGTTTTTGCTTAAGAGGTTTTTGGTCTTCTTTAATAGGAATTTTGTGTTTTATAATGTTGGTGTCATAAGATTTTAAATATTCATAACTCCATGCAAATACATCTATAAATTATTTGAACAAACTGATATATTTCTATTTTTTAGCAGGGGGTAATGGTTTAGACAACTTCACCATATTTGGGTCTTTTTCATTTCCTATGTTGCAGTCTTCCACTTCAACTCCAGTTGGTTCAATTTTGAGATTTTTGGTTACATCGTTAAAGTCAAGCAGTTATGCTAAGGGAACTAACACTCTAAGAAAAATATTGTCTTTCAGTTGCAGTGTTTCTAATTCCTTTGTTTCTTGATCTATTTCTTGCAATTCTACCTTCTTCACATTTTTATTCACATGGTTTCCTAACAGGTTTTCTAATTCAAAATATACATCTACATTGTTTTCTAAATCGAAATATACATTTATGTTTGCACATTCAAATTCATCTTTGGATTGTAAAAAAATTTCAATTTGTTGATCGTTTCCAAAAACTTGACAATATCTAATGTTGTCTGAGACTGTTGGCCTATTTTTTACCTCCATTGTGTATTGATGACTTTGTTGGTAAGGAATTTTTCAGGTACTAGCAGAAGTGGCAAGACCATCAGCAAACATGTTTTGACCTCTAGGGATCACTGACAAGTCATATTCCACAAAACATTCCAAAAAATACAGGACAACATTCTTTTAGGCTCTTAATCTAGCGTGCTTATCAGAATATTCTCCCTTGATCTGTTTTATTATCAATTCATAATCTCCATGAATGGAAATTCTTTTGCCACCAAGCCTCTTTAACAATTGTAACCCTAGAATTAAAGCTTCATATTCAGTGATATTTTTTGTACATTGAAAGTTTAGCTTCCATGAATGCCCCTCTGAATGGTTGGTTCGTGAATTTGAAACCCATACTCCAGCTCTTTATCCTTCTTTACTAACAGCTCCATCAAAATCCATGTTCCAAAGAGGTTCATCTTGTTTATTATGTTTCACTATAGTTGTTTTGTCTCCTTAAATTTCACAAAGATCAGTTTTTAAGTTGGCAATTTGCTTTTCCATGTCCCCATCATTATACAAAATGAATAGTTCAAGGTCTGAGTGGATAGAATATAAGGTATAATTGTGTGGGTTCTCCTGACTATTGACCATGAACTTCATTAGTGTCTCCCTATATAATCTTGTTTGCTGACCATGTCCATCTGAAGGGTTCCATGCAACTTAGCTCCCCATGAGTGAGACAATAACATGCCATACTTAGCGGGTATGTCTGCAAAAACTATGTCCATCACCAAGCTCTTGGCTGGAATATGTGCCAAAGTGACACACAAGTCCTTAATGAGACCTAAGCACTTTATTTTACTTGAATCAAAAGAGTACAAATCTTTGTATGGTCTAGTGATGTCAAGTCCTAGTTTTTCCATGATAGCCTTAGGCATAAGGTTGTGTGAGGCTCTCGATTCAAGCATGGCATTATGAAAAATTGTCATGAATGTTTAGACTAATATAGAATGGAGGTACACCTCCTTCTTGAGTTTTTCCATATACTTCAAGCCCAAACAAAAGTTCAAGTTGATCATCAGCCACATTGACTGTATGTGCACCTTCCCTTATATTCAGAGCTTTCATTACTTGGGACTTATATACATTCTTATTCATAAGCTCTATTAATGAAATGGGTATCTTAAGCTTTCTTAATTCATGTTCGATGTTGAATGTTGTTTGAATTTTTTTTGGGTTTAGGAAATCTTGCTTTTTAGCAACATCCCTTTGGGTAGTATATTTCTTCTAGTTCGTGGATGGAACATTTGTTTGAGTTGTTTTTGAAGCAGTATCAAACATATTTTTAGTTGGATTTGTTGCAGTGTTTTGAGGAGGAACCTCATAACTTTTCTTTGCAAGGGTATCTGTTGTCTTTTTAGTTTTAGTTTCAGCAGCTTTCTTGGCATTATTGTCAGTGGTTTTCTTACTTCTAAGGTTATATTTCCTATGAACTTCCATGATGGCATTTTCAAAACCTTGTTTATAGTCATATGATTCCTCATAATCAACTTCAATTTGTGAAAGTAGAAAAAAAAATTGTTCTTATTGAGTAAGAAACATATTTGAGTGTCATCTAGGTATTCAACTATTTCACCCTCTGCATCAGCATAGTTCTCTTCAAATGGAGGCCTGACCTACTCGTCTAGTCCCTTTTGTTCCCTTTGTTTGATTTGTGGTGGGTTCCTCCTAAAATTGGGATTTCTGATTTGAGGACCAGGTTGGTTTTCTCTAGGAGGAGCCCTATCAATAATATTCATTCTCTCCATCATTCTTTCCATAGTTCTAGCTAGGGAATCTATCTTAACATCAGTAAAGGAGGTAGATGGTTCCTATTTTATGGTTACTCTTCTCTAAGTCCTAAGCCTAGCTCTCTTGGCTAACAAATTTTCCTCTACACTCACAGCATCTCTCTGCATATCTTCCAAGGTTACAGGATTTCTTTCTCTTAATTGGTAAGACATGTTCACATCAAAAACATATGGGAACTTAATCGGGGCTAAACCTTGAGGGCTCTTAATGTTTTCTGGAATTGCATTGTAAACATTGTTAAATCTGGTGCAATAATCCTGCACACTCTCTCTAGAGGCCCTTCTATTGTTATCATATTCTGATAGAATCTGAAGAGGTTTTTTCTTAATCTCTCATATATTAAGGAATGATTGGTGAAAAGCAGTGAGATCATTTATATTGGCTACTGGTAAAGCTTTGAACCATTTTCTAACTTCCCCGGTTAGACTTTGAGCAAAAAGTATCATTTTTACATCTTCCTCATAAACTTCTTGAAGATCAGAATAATCATTCATTCTATCAACATATTGTTGAGTAGTGATGGTTCTAGTACCATCAAATTGAGGGATCCTAGTTTGATATTCCTGGGGCATATTATGCAAAGGAGCAGCCAAAACCAAGGGAGCTTGTCTTGCTGCCATGATTGGGATTTGGGGATGAACAATAGATGATGTTATGAGAGGTGTAGGTGTAGGAGTTCCTACTATAGGTTGAAACACTCTGTGTGATGTTATTCGAGAAGTAGTCGAGATTATAGAGGAAGCGGGACTATTTTGATATAGGTTGGACAGATTGAGAGGAATCAAAAGACATTGCTATTGTCAGGGCAAAGATTTCAACAGATTGTTGGATATATGCTTCATGTACTTCTTAATAAAAATCTGATACTAGATCCTATTATTTGTCCAAGTTTTGGAGGGCTTGATGATCAAAATCCAGTTCAATAGATTGACTTCCAAAAGTATATGGTTGTAAAACAGATTTATCAAATAATGTCTCCTCAACAAAAGTCTCAGACTTAGTCCTAAATAGGCTATTTTCAAATGGTAGATCAAACTCAATATCCTCTGAAGTGACAAAACTCTCAGGGAGAGAGTTTGCTTTGGGTAGGGGACTGTTGCTTCCCTTACTTTCAGCTAGACTTATTTTTCTAATCAATTTTTCAAGGTCATCTACAATCTTAGCAAGTTCTAGATCAGGATGAGATCTCTTGTAAATTATTTTTGGAGCCACAACTAAAATTTTAAACACACAATTATTTACAAAATTTCACAACCTCTGAATATTTATTTCTAAAAGTTAAAACATTAATTTTCCTGAAATAAATTTATTTAACTAGGGAAATAAATATGCAAAAAGGTCAAAGTGTGTTCGTCCCCAATATGGTCGCCATTATGTTATCACTCAATAATTTCCAAGGTTGTAAAAGAAACCAAAGAGGTAACCATAAAACCACTTTGGAGTTTAGGATCTAGCCTTCCTAAACTCAGAGAGGGATCTCTCTATCGGATTTAGCTTTGTTTGTATTTGGGGTATTAAGCTAATTGTGAATGTTCAATTGTTTGTTTGATTTATTGAGGTTGTTTGATTTGTTTGGATGATTAAATTCCTAAATTTCCATTGTGTTATGGATTCTATAACTTAACTTGGGTCTATTTCATGTTTTTAAAAGAGATTTCACATGGAAAGGTAGCTAAACATAACTGGATTCTATAAATTTAAATGAGTGTAAGAGAATAAATGGAATAAGTTCCATTAAGAAAAGAGCATTTAAGAATTATTCAACTTAATTTCAGAGGAAAACATTAAAAACATTCACAACCATAAACAGAGTGTATTTTAAAACAAATTCTATTCTTCAACTTTCTGTAGAATAATTCATATTATGAAAACATAAGCACAGAAAACAGAGAAATAAACACATAGATAGTGAGAGATGCACTTCACCAATAGTTCAACACAAGAATCCTGTGAAAGAGTCATTTTTATTACTGATTAGCCCATCAAATTTGAAAAAAGTACAATTGCCTTCTGAAATGCAAAAATCAACACTCAATACTTCAAAATGAGAATTATTTATCAGTGTATTAACAAAAAATCCTGTCACAACAGATCAGGATGTATTTTAGGAATATTTAAAACTAATTGCATCTCTTATTACAAAAATATAGGATAATTTGGAACTGTTCGAATGTTGGCCCTATTTTGGAGGAGGTTGTTGCTAATTTGTCCTCCTAACTCTTGTTGCGATGTTTGTCCTATTTCTGAAGATAGAGTTACTTATTCACTCAAGTAACTCGCACAACTTTTCTTGCCTTTCTTCACTTGGAATAGATAACTTAAGTAACCTCCTATAGATTTCATCTACCTCTATATACTTGGCAAAGGTGGGTTTAATAACAAAAATGTGCTTGACCTCATGTTGGATATTTAAATCATTTCCCAGTTCTTCAAGAAAGGCTTTTCCTGTAATGTTGCCCTCTATGCCTGCAAATTTAGAACCATATTTAACTAAATCCATCAATTTCTTGTTATAATCATCTAGGGTGATTAATTTTCCGTTTATTACAAATAAACTTGGAAGCCCTTTCTTGTTCAATACTTCAAACTTGTTGAAGAATATGTTGACGCCAATTTCCAACCCCTGACATTTTTCTTTCAGTTGCAACATGAGGTTCTTTTTGGATAAGACCTTCTTGACTTCCAATATTGTATCAGTAATATCTTCAATCTACAATTCCTCTAGCTCATCCTTGTTTTTAGAATTCAGAAATCTAATAAGGTATGTGGCTTCGGTGGGCTTGTCACCTAGCTTATCTCGGATCTGCACAATTGCTTCCTTGGACTTATGAACTAACTCATTCTGCTCAAAGATAATTTCAATGGAAGGCCAAATCTCAATCATGGATTTATGGATATCTATCCATATGTTTTCCTTAGCTTGGGCTAAGATTTGAGCCATGGCAGTCTCATTTCCTAGTTGTTGTAATCTTTGTGTGAGTCTCTGAGACTTATGTACTTCGACCAGATGTGAAGTTTCTATCCTTGTTTTCTTCTCTTGGAGGGCCTTTATCTGTCCTAGTAACCTTTTTATTTCTTCTACTTGTATGGACATGTCCTCCATATCCTTGTCAATTTACCAGTAGCATCTAAATCTTGAGCTGAGGTTGTTGTTGATGTAGAAGCCCATGTTGTGGTTGAGGCAGCCATTCCTGATTGTGGTATTGTTGTAATAGGTATAGCCTCCAATGGGACTAAGGCTAACTGTGCATTTTGCTCCTTTTCTTTCACTAATTTATCCAATTCCACTTCCATATCTTTGATTTGTGCATTTTGCTCCATAATTAGTTTGAGCATGTCTTTCTTTTGGTTCTTTGTCTCTCCTATTTGCTTGGTCTGCAGATCCTGAGTGGCTGGTAATTTTAATTGTTTCCTGATTGCTGCAATGTCAGAATTCTTATTTTTGATAAGTTCTTCTGCTGCTTTGACATTGGCTCGGTCATATCCTTGTTTTGATGACCAAGTCTTCTAAGGACTTGATCTTATTATCCTTTTCCATATAAGAGATCTTCTCAATATTTAATTGTGATTGGACATTTGTGAGTGACAGCTGCAATTTAGAAGCATTCATGGAAGTATTTATCAAGGTGGAACGTATCATTTCCCCTGTTTGTTTATGCATCTCATTTGATCAATGGGATGGATGTCTTTTGTGTCAAACCCAAAGGAAGTCTATTTATAATCTGTTGTTGTTTTTGGATGAGGCATTTGAGCAAGTAAGAATGTCATCTGCATTCTTCCCTTCTCTGCATCGAAAGCCGATAAGAGTCTCTCTGAGTAGTGGAAGTTTGTTTCCAAAATTGAGTATAAGTGTTGCTTTTAAGGAGCTCATTTTTAAGCTTTATTTCCTTATACTTATCAAAGATGCTCTTTTCCTTTTTCCCATGGATCAGCTATGATGTTTGAACTGATTTTGGATTCCCTTGTGAGACTGATGATGCTGTTGGAGACCTTTTTCTCTTCTTTCTGTAAATTTAAATTATTTTGCTAAGACCTCTGTGACTGAAGGGGAGTCTTCTTCCCTTCGTATTTTCTCTGTATTTTCTTAAGGTGTGGGAGTTTGTGAATTAGATATAGACAGAAGCTGCTCTTCTGCTCCCTGTAAAGTGTTCTCTTCCCACTCAATCTGGTTCATGCACTTCTCAATCTCAGGTTTTTGTGTATGAACATAGGGAGTGGTTTTATGTTCCACTCTTAGCTTAGAGATCATGCCAAAGGGTTCATATGACCATGTGAAGCTCAATGGAAACTTCATCTGCTTCAAGAGAATGTCTGCCTCCTCACCTATTGTCTTGTTGTTACAAATAAATGGTCCAATTTGAGTTTTTATCCTAAATTGAGATTTCTTTTTGGCAGAAACAAAATGTATTTCATCTATCTGATGTATTCTAAGGCAAATACTCTCATTAGGAGGTATTTGGGCAGCGTGTAGGGTGGCAGCTCACACCCATACACCCTTATTTCAGTGTAGTTCTGGTACAAGTACCAGTCTCCTGTCTTGGCCTGCTCTGTGAGATGTAAAATCTTTTGAATTTCATCACTGATCCTGTGTTCTGCATTGTTGGTCAATAAACATATGTTTCGATGAACAAACTAACCTATACATTCTTTGAAAGTGTATTCCTCTAAATTCTTCCTTACCAAGTAAGTCCAGAAAATAACTGATTTTGGATTTCCTAACTTCATCTAGCTTCTGGGGCGTGAATGGAAACCTATCTGCTTGATAATATATGAACGTATAAACTAGAATTGAGGCATATTTAAACATTCCTTCAGTTTGCAACTCAAGGAATTGTTCATGAATGTTGTAAGCAAGAAATTGGTTGAAATTAAAAAAGATAGAGTGTTTCTAATCAGCGGAAAAAATAGATAGAAAACCTAGGATAGGTTCATATATCCATTCATCTGAATAATAGCCTAGCAAGCATGAAAGTATGGAGATGATTTGTTTGGCTTGGTCTGGAAACATGGATGAGGCATAGGGTGGATTCTTCTTGGGTAACTAGGCATTTGCAGATAGAAAAATTTCAAAATTTTGTGATCTCTTCGAGAAATTTAATTTCTGGTATAGGTCATTCAAGGCTTCCACTGAGAAAGGGTTGTTGGATTCAATTTGAGGAACCTGCATCATTTGATTGATTGTTTCAGGGGGTAATTGTGAATAAAATTTCTCTTGGGGCTACAATAGCTCTCTGATTAGGCAAGTAACAAGATTGGCATTTACGGATGAACTCATGGAAATGGTGGGTCTGAGGAAAAATATACAGGGGTAAACTAGACTTCGAGAGTCTAATTTCATCACTATGGTCTAAGTGATTGTCTTCGAGCCAATAGGTATAATTCGAACAGATCGAATTCACACTTTGTCTCTGCGATCTTGTAGTCTCCGTCAGCAAGGGGAATGTGGTCAAGGTCGACTGTAGGAGGGAGCATAGGATAGGTTGAATTGTCATTGTTTTTCTCGTTTGGAGGCATTTGAGAATCTTGACAGCAGAAAAAGGAAGGTGACAATGGGAAGTTACCGAGAATTCGCTGACAGTTGACTGTTGGTGATAAGGATGGATTTTTCTCTGTGCTTGATTGGTTCCTTTGTCTGGCTCTGAGGAGATTTCATTGTGCCAGAAAAAGTTGGAATGAGGAGGAGTGACTAAACTGAGTAAAGATGCATGAAAATGGTGTAAAATGGTATAATCGGGAAGTTTTTATGGACACTGTAGAGGTCCATTATGGCCGCGGGACCGTTACGAACCGTAAACAGTAATCCCGGGAAAATTGAGTGTGCAATGGTTAAAGCCAGGTGTCGCAATCGAAGTGGATGTTAGGGCGCGAGAAGCACTAGCAGGAAAGACAAGCGAGTTGGCGATTTTTCGGAGGGGGGCCATCCTGGTAAACGAAATATGGAGGGGGGTGTGAAATAGTGTGGAGTTGACACGTTACCGTGGGGCTGGGGGGGTTCGAAATAGTGTGGAGTTGACACGTTACCATGGGGTCGGCAGGGGGCAAACCGCTTTTCGGACCCCGCCTCCTCCGATAAAGTTAGGATGGGCAAGGGGGGTTGAAAAGAGTTATGAACCGTTGATATAAGATGGCAGTGAGAGGATGCTCAGATCATGAGCTACTTTTAACGTTATACGACAAACCTTTTGTCGCTTATGAATTTCATAATATAAGCACTCAAAACTTTGGGTAAAAATTATTAATCGCTTGAAATTTAGGATAAGAGCATATATAATGTAATATACACACCATCATCTTTTTCAACCTTTTTCACTTCAATTTTCTCCTAAGTAAGCCTAATTTTGACTATCTAAGGGTACATTTAAATGTGTAAACCCTTGTTTTATTTTTCTTTGAAAGGGGAAAACACCTAATCTAATTCTACCTACTCATTTCTCTCATTTATCCAGCTTAAACAAATGGATCAATTTATTCATCCACCTAACTATTTTTAGCCAAATATTAAACAGTTTGGCTAACTTATTTCTCTAATCTAATTAGCATAAATTCAAATTTGTTTGACCATGATTACACTGTATGATCGACACAAAAAATTATGGTTGTCAAATTTTAAACAAGTTGCACACAACATTCTATTTATTCTTTGAAACAAACTATTTACCTAGTAGTGGCATTTGAATTTGATTCACTTTCACATATGTTTTCTTTTTCACACGGTTCATTCATCATCATTTTTATTCTTCTTCTGTTTTTCTTTTATTTTCTTTTTTATTCTATTTTTTTTTCAAATACCCTCTTTTCATTTTTTTATTTATATTTTTTTTCAAATCATTTGCAAAATGCAATATTATTTACAATTTCATATGACCAAGAGAAAATATTCAATCACCTTGTGATCCTATGAATTATAGGACCCTAACATACAGTTGTAACAGATAGTCAAGTTGCGTCCTCAACCAGCTCCTCCTTGTCCTTGCCCTCATCCTTGGAAACCTCCCCAACTAGCTTGAATTCTTCAGCTTGAATGGCCCTTTGAACACAGGGCATTGTTCCTTAAAATGGCCCTCTGCTTTGCACTTTATACACCACACTTCCTATCTAACTTCTTTACTTTTCTTGAGATCTTGTAGTTCCAAGGTATATTTGCTAGCTGATTCTGAATCTTTTGTACTCATGCATGAGTATCTCCTACCGATGAAGCTTCCAACTTCATTGCAATTTCTAGAGCTTCAGCTTAAGTTGCTATTTTCTATTGTGTCAAGGTTAACCTAATATGAGGTAGCAGCGCAACTATAAACCATTGCTTATGCTGCGATGGGGAGATGTTAAAGTTTACTTGTCCCATTAACACCTTGAATCTTTGATCGAACTCCAAAACAGATTAATTAGTCATCTGTTTGATTTCCTTCAGCTCAGTAATGCACTACGACTCAGACTTTGACTTCTTGAATTTTAATACCAGCGCTTTCTTAATATCATCCAATGAAGCAGCTTGATTAATCGAAGAATACTCCATGTACCATGCCAACACTCTTTCTCGCAACATCGTGATGAGTTGTGTCTTATTTACATCTTCATCAGTAACCTGTCTTGATTTCCATACTGCATCAGCTACAAACCAAAACTTCTCAGGATCCTCTGATCCAAGTCCTCTAAAAACAAGTAACTTAATGTCATCGGCCATGTTTCTTCTTGGGGGGTTAAGGGGAGGGGTAGGGGAATTATGGGGAGGGGGATGGGGTATAGAGGAATTACGGGGAGGGGGATGAGGGGTAAGGGGAGTAGAGGGATGGGGAATCCCAAAGATGCCCTGATTATTCTCAGCTTCTAACTTCAACGCACCTTCAAGTTGGAGTTGGGAATATAGCAAGGTTGTAGGGTTACTTCTTTCTTCTTCACTCTCAGATTCACCTAACAAGGGACTATAACTAGTCTCAATAAAGTTCTTCGACTTGTGATCTACTCTATATCACTTTCCACTTCACGTAGATCCAGTTCCTGGTTCAGACTTATTCCCTTTACGTCCAAACATTAATCTGATTTCATTCGTAGCACGCCATTTTCACATAAAATCATTTTAATCCACAGCTTCAAAGAATTTAGATACTTACCTCGTGGTCCCTTGAAGAATCTTCTCTCAACTTCGTTGTAAGATACAGTCATGTCCATTGCGAATTCAGTGATAAATCCTCCCAGGATAATGTCAATCCAAAAATCAACATCTCTTGAGATGTTATTGCTAGTATCCTTGAGTTGTTGTATCAATTCAGGGCTCCACACAGTAGGCTCGTCGTTTCTAAAACAAGTCTTGTTCTCAGTCAACCTTTAAACCCACTCATATAGTTCATTAGCAAACGACGCAAAGAAAATCTCGTGATGTTCTGTGAAAAGATACCTTTGCAACCAGGTTTCAGTCGTCAATCGCGGATTTCTATTTTCTCGGGTTGTGAATTCTCGTTCTTTCTAATCTATCCAGTCTTGTATTTCCTTCTTTGATGGATGTCGCATCCACATGTCCCTCAAACAGATCATGGTCCCGACAACGAAACCATTTTTTGGCTTGTTTGGGCTTGACCCAAGTTCGGCTTGTACTTCACACCAAAAAAACCCTCAGACAATGGCCCTTTCGGCAACGACCTGCAAGCAGATCGCAGTCTCACCTGAGATGGTTATAGGTGGTTGCAGAACCAGGTTTCTACATCCTTGAGGCACTGTGTGAGGTGGCTTCTACTCACTTTTCTATATTTTACTTTCTCTTCTAGCATACATATAACTATTGTGTTATATCACTTCACCATTTACTTCGTCACATTCAGTTTAATATAAGCATATTACATAACAATATAAATTGCGCTAACAATTATTAACAATCAGTACTTTGCATCCACATATAGAAAGCAAACATAACACATAAACACATAATATCGCTCAAAACTTCTTCTTTATTAAGATGAGTATTTTCAGTACATTCAGCTTCTCGACCTGCGCACACAGCTGTAAGTGGTCTTCGCACTAAGCTACAGACACTTCCAAGGCCTTTGTGCACTCAGTTGCGAAGCCTTTCCTTAAGGCCCAAAACAGAATAAAAGATACAACACTTGCGCTCAATGTCTATCATCAGATATCTTCGACAAAGAATTACATCTCCTTATATAACATTACATCACTACAAAATCACAGTCCACATACCATGGGCTCGACAAAACAATCAACTAAAAACCCAATACCCATTACAAAATGAGGGGCTTCGACCCACCCCGAAGCCCCTAGGACTCTGCGCGATAGATATGACTTCGCGGTACCGCTCACTCCGCTCCTCAAAATGCGGAGTGTTTAACCAAAATTTGACCAATTTGGGTTGCGCCCAATAGGTGACAGTGCAAGACAGTGTGAGAAAGGAAGGACTGAAGTGTGAAGGCCGAGGAGAGCAAGAGATAGTGACAAGTGTCTTGGAGGAAAACTTGTGTCAAGTTTCTTTTTCAAGGGTCTTGGCATTCGTCAATTGAAGCATCTATAAGAAGAGATATATGGGTTTTCCCCTCAAGATGAGGGTTTTGGCCCAGGCTTGCGGCCTACATATTGTGTTATTGTTCTTATTATTTTGGTAACTGTTTTATGTATTGCTTATCATAATAACAATAATCAAAGCGAAAGAAGATAAAGTATAACACAAGCAGTTATCAAGTAAGAGAATTGAATTAATCACTGCCCTACTAAATTCTCAACATGGAAAATATTCACTCTACCTCTTGGATGATCTCCTAGCCTCTAGCAACTGAAACAACCCCTTTCCAGCAACTCGCATTGGGGTTTTTGGCTACAAGCACTAACTTCTATGGCCCTCTGCAAATAATTCGACCTCCTATCTCTTGCTACTCTAGCACTAGAGAAATGCTGGAAAATTCCCCAGAATCCTCCTCCTGAATTTTTTGTTGCTCCCTCTCTTTGATGCTCTCTCTCTGGCTCGAAGTGCGCCCTTGTTGAATCACTGCAACTGGGTAGCTCAATATGCCTTAGCTAACTCACTCTCCCTCTTGTGTCTTTCTCTATCCCATCGACTTGCTCTTATAATCGCTCGTTGGAGCATCAACGACCAATATCTAATCGTGATCGATGGCTAAAATCATCTTAGACTTGATCCAATTTACTTTTTGGAAGTCTCTGAGCATAAGTAGATTTCCTCAATTAATTCCCATTAATTAATCCATTTTCTTAAGTTAGGCAATTTTAATTATTGATCAATTAACTTAATTGAGTGGTCTCTAGGTGTTTTCTCCCGAAACCTTTTTTGGGTTTTGGAAATCTTGTGTTCCCTAGCCTCTTAGACACAAATTGAAACTAGAACACCTATCTGATGCTACCAAAATCTAACACTCCCTCTTAGTGAGGAAGGTGTTTTCTCTCCACTACAACCTGTAGTAGGGCAGACCACATTGTTGATGTTTGACCTTTCTTTCACCTCCTTTCTTCACATCTCAATTGATCTGAGTCCCTACCACTGGATATCATTGTGAAGAAGTCGACTAGCAAACATTGCCCATCAACATTGTGCATACTCTTATCTATGTCACACTTTTGTTGCTACTACTTTGATGTTGTTCCTACACTGCTGCAACTACTGCAATAATGAGTCTGAACTTAATTGATCTCCCTCTGAAATAGAACTAGGAAACCTCTCCAGGATGAAACTTCCTCATGGAATTTCACTATGTCTGGCACTGCACCTGTTATCCTGCAATTGAGAAATTCACACTGCCTCCTCAATCACAAGAATTTTCTGCAACGGCAATTGGAAACTTCATCTCTACAGATCTATTGTGCCTTTGCAACTTGCTCTACAATTGTCCCTTGAGTCTCTTACTACAACTAGCTCTGCTCTACTAAGTATTTGACTGTGTCGAATTGTCTTTGCCCCTCTCTAATATCTGACTACAACTAGCTTTGCACTGTCCCTCAAGATCTGACTGCACATGTTGACACTAACCCCCTTGCTACTGAATATTGTGGGCTCCCATAGCAAAGATAATGATCCATGTGAACAACAACTGGACCCTACCCATACTGGTAATTTAGAGCATCATGCTCCTCCTCCATTTGAAGGCATTGTTGTTATATCTCCTTTCGTGTCCCTAAATGGGACCTTTTTTGTCTTCCCTTTACTAGCAAGGGCTACATTCTCCTCTTCCTCCTCCACTTTCAATCCTTTGTTGTTGTTGTTGTTAATGGTACCTTCTGCAAGGCTAAGTATTAACTCCTTCTGAGTGAAGTCACTCCACAAGCGATCCCATCCTGGAAGTGTGTCTCATCCAGAGATTACTTGGACGAATGTACGCCACTCCTCGTAAAACCCATTTAGAGTTGTACACACCATCTCATCCTCAAAAGGTTTCTCCCCAACGGTTGCAAGCTCATCTCGAACATTCTGAAGTCTAGTGAGATAGGGAGTAATGCCTTCACCCATTTTCATTATATTGCTCCACAGTTTCTCTTTGAGAATCATTTTGTGATTCTCCTATGGATTCTCATACAAATTTTTTACAACATCCCACATATCCTTTGCTATATTTTTATCTGCGACATGCAGGACAACATGATGTCGAACACCATCCAGGACCGTTCTCTTAGCTTTATCCATCTCTTTCTTGAAGGCAGCCAATTTTTGTGGATATGTTGGCTCTTCCATGAGATTTGTCACGAACTCCTTCAGACCATGCTCATCCAACAGGAATTGCATTCTAGCCTTCAAGACACCAAAGTTAGATGCTCCATCAAGTCTGCCTTGATCCCTAAGTCTTATTGTGGCCAGCTCTATGAAACTCAAACAACTGGAGACTAGATCTGGAAATATCCTTCTCCTTCCTACTGGGCTTTCCCTCTGCTACTCGCACTTCTCTATGGAATGCACAGATCTACCTCCAGAAGTCATTCTCTGGTTAATATATTGCCTTCAGCTACTCACTAAGGCCACTCACTTTTCCTTCTGGATGTCCTTCTCCAGGAACTGGCACATGAATTGCAACCTCTGCAACTCGAACTACCTATCCTGGCAAACTCGCTATGGAAAATTACTTTTCCTGCTACAACCCTCAAGTAGAAATTATGGATCTCCTCTTGGAAACTGGATCTAGAAACTCTGAGAAATTTCCGAAATATCTTGTGTATTTTTCTCTTCCTTCCCTACGCGGATCTACAGCTATAACCCTCACTGCAAAACTTCTATGCACATATATCCTCTGTGAATCAACTTATCTGCTCACCGAAACTGCTTCCCGACAACCACACTACCTGCAAATTTTGTTTCCAATAAAATCAAACTTTCCCTACACCTTGCCTCTAGAAATCGATTTATGCCTAATAATTCGCACCCCTAGCTTGGCCTACGTAGATTTGAACCCTGTGCTTTAGAGCTCCCTCTAAAACTACACGATCTATCGATCTTTCACTTCTGAGTCTAAGATCTAATCAACAATGCTCTAATGCCATGTGAGATTTCCTTTAAATTGCAACAACTGGAGTTTATTCTTCTAATTGATCAGCAGTTTATTTGTTTTACGGAAAATAACAAATAAATCATACTACAATTCTTCACAATAAAAATATGTTGCGGAAATAAAATCAGGAACTGAAAAATAGATGCACACACATAAAAATCGACACAATTATTTTGGACTAAAAGTCCCCAAAAAAATGACGTATGGAAAGTTGATGCAGCGGACGAGGGTTTATTTTATTATTATGCAACAAATTCAGAGGGTGCAACAATTGGATGCCCAACTGGCAATCCTTCGGCAAATATACTGAAAAAATAATATGGAGAAAATTTCTCCCTTCTACAATCAATCCGGCCTCCACTGGCCTAATCAAACCCCACAATAGCAAACTCACTCTGCCTAGGATTTGCACTATTTGGCCTGGATAATTCGCAATGCCTGCAAATTGGCTCCAAGTGAATCGTCCAACCTCCCTCTGCCCTTGGAAATATTTTATCTACCTCCCGGATGATCTCCTGGCCTCTAGCAACTGAAACGATCCCTTTCTGTCAATTCGCATTGGGGTTTTTGGTTGTTCACACTGCCTTCTACGACCCTCTCTATAGATAATTTGACCTCATATCTCCTGCTACTCTGACACTAGAGAAATGCTGGAAATTCCCCATAATCCTCCTAAATTTCTGTTGTTCCCTTTCTCTGATGCTCTCTCTCTGACTCGAATTGCGCCCTTGATGAATCACTAAAACTAGGTAACTTGATCTGACTTAGCTAACTCATTTTCCCTCTTGTGTCTTTCTCCATCCCATCGAATTTCTCTTATAATCTCTCATTGGAGCATCAATGGCCAAGATCTAATCATGATTAATGGCTAAAATCATTTGTCTTGATCCAAGTTACTTTTTGGAAGTCTCTAGAGCATAAGTCGATTTCTTCAATTAATTCCAATTAATTAATCATCTTTCCTAAGTTAGACTTAGGAAATTATAATTATTGATCAGTTAACTTAATTGAGTGGTCTCTAGATGTTTTCTCCCAAAACATTTTATGGGTTTTGGAGATCTTGTGCTCCTTAGCCTCTTAGACATAAATAGAAACTAGAACACCTGTTCGATGCTACCAAAATATAACAACAACCACAAACCATATGGGGACCAAAAGGCATGACATTGAAACCCGCAACCACAAAGGGCCCACAAGGCATTACATCGCTACTATCAACAATGGACAATGCTACAACATCAAATAAGGACTTGTAACCCAAGGAAGCATCTACATTGGTAAACATTATGATACAAGAATGCCTCATAAACCACCTTTGCCTCAGAATTTCTATACATGTGAGATTATTCACAAGACACACATATAACCTTGCAAGATAACAGTCAACCTGCATCACACCTACCTTCACTAGATACTCAAGGGACATGTCATGAAACTAATTCAAAAATGTTAATATCTTTGCACAAAACTTCAAAAACTGAAACTATCTTCAAGGATTAACCAATGTGAATTGGACACCTAAGATTGATTGGATAATTATGTCTCCAAATGATCTGCTGCATTTAACATTGCAAAGGTGGGTGGCCTTGGAGCTAAGATATTCAATGGGAAGGCCTGAGGAAGCCTCATTTTACTAATCAATTGAATTAGTTTAGTTTGAAACTATCTAGAATAAATCAATATTGTAACAACAGAATCAGTTTCTTAGTTACATGTTTTCTGTTGATAGCATTTCCCATTCAAGGGCCACTGCATATATGCACTCAAAATATTTTCATTCTGATTTGAGGCTGGCGGGCTCAGACATGCCCTCAACAAACTACTTTGAACTAAATATTATTTGTGCTGTCAAAAATAGATGGTATAGACATTATTATCTTACTTTAACAGATTTTTCCAAGTTAAGTCTACTAAGGCCATTTTGCACTGGCAGCTAAATTAAGATCAGATAATTTGCAATTTTGCTTTTTCTCAGACAGAATTACGTCAAGTTAGATTTTGTCAAACTCCAATAGGGCTCAATAAATCTTGCATCTTAGTTTTATTTTTTACAAAATATATAATGATTCCCTTCAATATTCCTTTGATAGCCTGGCATAGGTTGCTGCTCAGTGAAGGTGCCTTCCTTCAAGTTCAGATATCAATATGTAGAAAAGAGTTTAGTGGCATATACAGTAGCCAAATATTACAACAATGCCAAGAACATTGGAATAAGGAAAAGCAGCAAAAACGGAGCATACTGTAAACTAATTTGAAAGGTCATTTGGCTGTCGGACAGGAAAAGGAAACAAGATCCAAGGGCCCAGCAGCCAAGCAGTCACCTGATTCCAAGGAATGGCTAAGTTGGCATGCCAAAACGCCCTTCTACATGAGGGTTGTTCCAATAGGATCAATCAAAAAATAAACTATCAACGTCCTTTTGCTGATAGGTAAAACCTTCTGTTTCCAAATCTGCATTTAGAGATTGAGATGTTAAATAAGAATGGTGGAAAATGTAGAAAATAGTAATACAAGGCCCAATATAATGGAATATGTTTTGCAGACTCTTGTACATATTAATGTTCATGATCAGAAGAAATATAATAGACTGTAAATGGTAATATCTATAAAATTATGCATCTTACACCAGTGTATGATGGGCTACTTGTAAAACCCTCTAGAGCCGCTTCTGCATGAGAAATAGAACAGACAATCTTAGAAATGGCTTAAAAAGAAGTTTAAAATGAGAAAATTTTGGAAATCAGAGAATCGTATGACAGGAGTTATGAGGCAAGACCATTTAATTTCGAGGTATGAGTTGCAATTCCACCAACCTGATGGAAAACGTATCATCACACCATGCGTATAATCCTTACAATTAACACTGAAATTTTTTCCTGTAAAGCAACCAGTATCTTGAGATGGAGAAATAACAAAACGACAGCGAGTGAAGAAAGGCAGAAAGAAAGAAGGCCTGCATGGAAAAGTAAGACTATAAACATTACTAAACAGGCTAGATGCATTTCATCTCAGACATGTAAACAGACAATAACAAAGACAACAGGCAACAGACTACATTTTCTGAATCCAAACATTTTTTTTTTTTTGTTGAAATGCTTCCAATGAACACAAGCAAGTAGAAACTATTCATGTAAGATATTACATTGTTGTAGAAGCACCTTCCAAGCTACAAAAATTCATTTAGTGAAGTAGCTATGACTGGGAGGTATATGTTCCATCAAAGTCACCCAGGACTTGCACCTAGGCCCATACACAATAAACAGTGTCATTGTGGAGACACACTGACTCTCGAGGGGCAAGCATGCCACTTGGGAGAATTGAACCCCGGTCAAGGCAATAACAGCACCCAACTTTCACCAACCAGGAAAACCCCAGTTGACAAACCCAACCATGTTTTATTTAACTTTAGAACACATTGAAAAAACTAAAATAAAAATTTAAAAGAATGACACACACTTTATTTTCTATTGCCTTCTACCTTGAGTATACTGTATAATACTTGATCCAAAGTCCTCAATCAGGTTTGCAAATGCATCCAGTGCATCTCCAATAACCTCTACTGAAACATCTTCATGCACTGAAAACAAAAGTATAAATTCTACACCATATTCAAAGTCCTGCAATATAACATAAAATATTACAAGAAACACATTATCCCACCATGCTTAAGTCGATACATTTGATTTGGGAAATAAAAAATAAAAACATACATGATGTAATGGTCTTCAAAGGCAATGCGCAAACTAGAATAGCATTTCAATTTTCAATTACCATCCAACTGTAACACATGAGATTGCTTTCAAACAAACCTCTCCTCTGCGAAATAAAGGTAAGATATCATCCTCTACTTCTGCCTCGTAGTCCATTGAAATTGACCCCTGTTTAGCAATTTGACACATAGCCATGCAACTCAAAGAACTTACTAATAGGCGAGTACCAATTTTGACTCTCATGAGCTTTAACTAGAAAGAGCCTATATACTTATGAACTCTTTATATTTCTAGTTTTCCTTGTTTACACTGAAAACATCTAACAATTGGACTATATCCTGGAACTACATCTGAAGATATGTACGGAACACAGCAGTCAAGAAAAGAATCCCCAAAATCAATCTGCAAAAGTAATGCATCAAGCAAATAAAATTTAAATTCAAGAATGAGATGGATAAGTGTTTACATGTCAACTCATACATGGCAATATGGAATAATATACTCATTCAGAACTCTTGATTGAAAGGTATTTTTATAGTACTCTGCCAGCACTTCTTTTGAAGGAAAACGCATACAGACCGCATGAGTACATCCTTCAGGGTTCTCTTGGACAATACGACCTGCAAGAATAAAGATATTTTCGTTAGAATTGTAAGAGGTCTTACACTTCAGACTACTTAAATTACCTGTTTTTCTCCAAGTATTAATAATAAGCATGATATAACATTGTATATCATGTAATGAATTCGTAACTATCCAAATTAAGTGCCCTAGAGTAAGACAGGTTCAGGGTTGGCAATTGCCTTTGGTAAAAATGGATGAGCAACAAACAACCAAACATAATCCATTAAAAATATACACTGGAACTTGTTAGGAGTCACAAGGTCCAGCAATTTATAACAGTAGTCTTATCCAAAATAGCAAAATGATTGTTAAATTTGGACAACTAGGTCCAAACTCCATCTTGTGATGCTCAGATGAAGATTCCAATATTTGTATTGGATTCCTCTTTCGGAGAGGTGTAAAATCGATATAAAATTGATTTTAATCTGATGAGCAGAACATTTATTTTGAATTTATTATTTATAATAAATTTAAGTGCAGGGCGGCCTTAAGGTTTTACAAGCCCAACAGATGTGTCACACACCTCAATGATGGATATAAATACAGTCAACGTTGGAGAGCATTTCACTCACTCAACATCACACATCTTCTCCTCTGATTATCTACGAGCATCTGAGAAGCAGTTTCATCTCCCACGTGAGAAGAAGGACGAAATCTACTGCAGCAAAAGGACGAAATTTACCGCAGCATATTTTCTGCAGTTAGGGTTTCTGGGGAAGTTTGACCAGCGTTGACTTTGGTCAACGCATGGTCTGTTTGAGCTGAAATTGTGGAGAGTTCGATTTTTGAAGGCCGTACTCATTGGCACAAAAAATCGAGGTCAAAAGGTTGACCGAAGTTGGAGCTGCGTTGACTTTATTGTTGCTGCCCTGCGTTGACTTTTTCTGGACTGAGTTGACTTTTCTGGGGTTGACTTTGAGTTGACTGGATGATTGATTTGAGGACTATTGTGACACATTTTGGGTTGGCCGACCAAGAAACTTTGCTAGTTGAAGCATCCTGCTGACCGCCGTAATGCACCAACACATTCTCTTGTTTCTGGTTTGTCTTCTATAGATCCACTGGTATGTTCTATCAGCATTTTTACTTAACTGTTTATGTGATTTCCGTTATAAAAGTAAAGTTGCATCAAGCATAGAACATCTACAAAAATTTACTTGGAATCAGAGCTGAGGTGAAGACAAGCCCTAACTTATAGCAATCACCAAAAGAGAAAAATGAGTTCCACAAGTTATTGCTTCAAGGAGGATGACAAGCTAACTGGAAGGGATGACTTCCATGCTTGGAAGATGATATTAGATCTCAAATTAGAAGACCATGATCTCATGGACTATGTATTGGGTAAGATACAAGAACCTCCATCCACTGCTACTGCTGCTGCTAAAACCAAGTATAAGAAGGGGGAGATCAAAGCAAAGCTAATGATCAGGGAATCCATACATAAAAGTCTGGTTGCCTACATATCTGAGCTAGGCACATCCAAAGAGATGTATGATAAGCCGATACAAATGTTCAAAGTAAACAATGCAAACCAGGTGCTATTCTTCAAGAATCAATTGAAGAATCTGAAGAAAGGCAGAGATGAATCTGTCCAAACATACTTTTTGAAACTGACTGAGATCAAGAACAATTTGTTGGCTATTGGAGAGACAATAGTTGATCGTGAGATGGTACTCACTGCACTTGGAGGGCTCCCATATGAATGGAAAGTATTCAACACTACCATTCTCAATAATAATACAATTCCTAACTTTGATGAGCTACTGTCAAGATGCATGCAAGAAGAGAGAAGAATGAAGGAATACGAAAATGACAGAAATGTTGCCTACACTGCTCATTCTAGAAAGAAGAACTCTGGTGGTCCTAAGAACAAAGGAAGAGCAAGGGCCCAAGGAAAGAAGGGCAAGTGTTTCACTTGTCATAGGCCTGGTCACTATGCTAGAGAATGTCCTTTCAAGAAGGATTCTCCCAATAGTGATGACAACAACAACAACTGGAGGAATGGAAATCAAAGAAACAATAGGTCCAAAGGAAAGAGGAAGGCTCCCTCTGGCGGAAACAATCAACCTTTCAAAAGGTCTAGAAACTCCAGGTATGAGGAGTCAAATGTTGTTGATAAAAAAAATGAATACATTCTTGTATCTGCCCTCTCCGCTGCATCCCCGCCCGACACTATGGATGTCTGGCTTATAGATAGTGGTGCTTCAAGACACATCACTGAGTTCAAGGAAGCACTTTCTGACATGGTTGAGAAGGATACTAATCTGGAAATTATCCTTGGAGATAATGCCACATATCCCGTGAAAGGGACAGGGACTGTGACCCTCCACTTGTCTCAAGGACAAGTCCTACATTTGCAGGATGTACTCTATGTACCAAAATTGAAGAAGAACCTTGTGTCTATA
Organism: Pinus albicaulis; assembly: GCA_034641835.2. Taxonomy (NCBI): domain Eukaryota; kingdom Viridiplantae; phylum Streptophyta; class Pinopsida; order Pinales; family Pinaceae; genus Pinus; species Pinus albicaulis. The sequence goes on along the minus strand of CM076581.1, from coordinate 868,426,893 downwards.
TCAGTCATGGAAGACAAAGGTTTCAATGTGGCATTCACTGATGGAAAGGTGCGCATGTGGAAAAAGAATCTCAAGGAAGCTATCGTGATTGGTTTTAGAGTTGGAACACTCTACCAAGTTGAAGGAAGTCCACTGTGAGCTATGACATGTGATACTATCCAACAAACTGAACTGTGGCACTGGAGGTTTGGACAGCTTCATTACAAGGCCCTTCCCGAAGCAAGGAAGGTGGTGACAGGGATGCTCGAATTTGGAAATAATCATGAAGATGTATTTAAGGGTTGTGCTGAAGGAAAGCACACAAGAGGACCTTTCCCCTCAAGTGTCACAAAGACATCTGATATTTTGCAACTAGTCCATTCTGATCTATCTGGTATGCTACCCATGACATCCATGGGAGGATGTTCTTACTATATGAAATTCACTGATGACTTCTCCCGCAAAACCTGGATATACTTCTTGAAGAAGAAGGATGAGGCTTTCATGTGGTTCCGTACCTTCAAAGCCTTGGTGGAAAATATGGCAGGGAAGAAGATCAAGATTTTGAGGGGCCAAGCCAGTAACACTTGAATATGAGTCAAATGAGTTCAAGGACTTTGCGGAAGCTAGCATTAAGAGGAGACTACTCTTGCCTATACTCTAGGCAAATGGCATTGGCGAGCAGAAAGAACGAACCATTCGTGGGAGCTACCGATGCCATGCTATGTGACCGAGGTCTACCAAAGTTTAAGTAGAGGAGAAGGCCTCATAAATCTGTTGTATACATTCAGCGATGCCCTCATTAGCCTGGACTCCAAAACTCCCGAAGAGGTTTTCACTAGTAAGAAACCTGACATCTCACATTTTAGAATTTTTGGATGTCCTATTTATTTTCATGTGTCAAAAGAAAAGAGAAGTAAGCTGGATGCTTCTGGGAAGAAAGGAATGTTTGTGGGCTACAACGAAACCTCTAAGGCCTATAGAGTCTATGTACCTGGTCAAAGGGAAGTAGAGATATGCCATGATGTCACTTTTGACGAAGATGCTTCCCTGAAGAAAGTAGTAGATCTTCCGAGATTTGAGGAAAATCATGAAGCAAGGCCTGGAAATCAAGAAGAACCGAAGGATGAGACAATGCCTGATGTTGAAGGACCAATGGACCCAATCGATCCATCTCCTTCACTGAGAAAGAGACCATCATGGCTCGGCGACACTCTCGAAGATGTCGAGGGACATGCTGCCCCGAGGGGGACATTCCGAGAAAGCAAGAAGCCGTGTAGATACCAAGGGTATCTAGCTGCCATGAGTACTATTGTACAATCTGAACCTGGATCTTTTGAGGAAGCCGTAAAGCATCAAGTCTGGAAGGATGCTATGCACGAAGAATATGAGTCCATAATGAAGAATGATGTTTGGGATGTGGTTCCAAGACCGAAGGACAAATCAGTTGTCACCGCAAAATGGCTCTACAAGATCAAGCATGGATCTGATGGAAGTGCTGAAAAGTTCAAGGCAAGATTTGTTTCCCGTGGCTTCTCTCAAAAGGAAGGAATAGATTATGATGACATATTTGCACTTGTGGCACGATATACCACCATTTGATCAATCATAGCCCTTGCTGCTACGCAAGGATGGAGTCTTCATCAGATGGATGTCAAGACCGCTTTTCTGCATGGTGCAATAAAAGAAGAGGTGTATGTAGAACAACCTCTGGGGTTTGAAGTTCAAGATCGGGACACTCATGTCTGCAGGTTGAAGAAAGCCCTCTATGGGTTGAAGCAAGCACCCAGAGCTTGGTACGAGAGGATAGATAGCTACTTGATGAAGCTGGGCTTCACTCAAAGTAATGCTGATCCAAACCTTTACTTCAAGGTTGTCCAGGGGAAGCCTCTCATTCTAGTGCTGTATGTGGACGACCTCTTCCTGACAGGTGTTGACCCTCTCATTCATCAATGCAAGAGGGAGCTCGTTGTTGAGTTCGAGATGAAGGACCTAGGACTGATGCACTACTTCCTAGGCCTGGAGGTCTGGCAGAGACCTGGAGAGATTTTCCTTTCTCAAGGAAAATATATTGTGAAACTTCTGGAAATATTTGGTATGGTGGATTGCAAGTCCGTGTCAACACCAATGGAACTCAACTTCAAGAAGTTGAGTGGCAGCGCTGCTGGGCCCGTATTGGCAAATCCTACTGAGTATCGTCAACTCGTAGGGGCCTTGATGTTCTTAGTGAACACCCATCCAGATATATGTTTTGCAGTGAACACTTTGAGTCAATAGATGGTTGAACCTCATCACTTTCACTGGGTTGGTGCCAGGAATCTTCTGAGATACCTTCGGGGCACGATAAACCATGGGCTGAGATACATTGTCGGGAGCGTGACACTCCGTGGATATACTGATGCCGATTGGGCTGGCAGTGTGGTGGATCATAAGAGCACATCGGGATGCTGCTTCAATCTTGGTTCTGCTTCGATTTCATGGATGAGTAGGAAGCAGAAGTTGGTGGCTTTGAGCACCGCAGAGGCCGAATACATTGCAGCAAGTATGGCCTGTTGTGAAGCAGTTTGGTTGCGAAAGCTCTTTAGTGAGCTGTTTGGACATGTGCTAGATACCATTGTGATACTCTGTGATAACCAGAGTGGGATTTGTATGACTGAGAATCCTGTGTTCCACGACAGATCCAAGCATATTGATATCAGGTACCACTTTATCCGGGATATGGTACAGCGAGGCGCCATAAGGCTCGATCATATAGGAACTGATGAGCAGGTCGCGGATATTCTCACTAAGCCCCTGGGGAAGGTCAAGTTCCTAACCTTCCGTGAGAGACTTGGTATCGTGGAACGACCCTATGATGTGGGTCCTGTTGGACGATGAGCTCGAGGAGCTCTGGGGGGCTTTGGGGACAACTTCTCGGAGCTATGAGCAACCACAAGGCTAGGCTTGCCAAAATTTGTTGGTGTGCTTGGACCCCACCATTGTGATTATTGAGTTGGTTCACCTCTCATTATCTGTGCCCCGTATGCATCCTACCCATTGAGTTCAGGGCTCATGGGAAGTACCTCTCATTTGGCCAATGAGGTGGGAAAAGCTAGAGACTAGTAGCAAATACTGATGGACGCATCAGAGATTGTTGTACTCTCTATCTAGGATGGCACGATCCAACCACTTGATCTGGGATCAAGTATAGTGAGGTTTCGGACCTCCGCCTGACTTCAGGTCAGATGAACCAACTTCGGGTTGGTTGGAGACTCTTTGTGAGTTTGATAGAGGTTTCGGACCTCAGGGCTGAATTTGTCAGCCAAGGGATGATGTCTTTGTGACTGACCCACTTCTGTTCTGAAATAAAGAGGCCAGCAAAGCAAGTTACGGCGGGATGACGCACGATGTTTGATTACACTGGTGGATGGAGTTCTCCCTAGTTGAGAGGGAGTGTTAAATTTGGACAACTAGGTCCAAACTCCATCTTGTGATGCTCAGATGAAGATTCCAATATTTGTATTGGATTCCTCTTTCGGAGAGGTGTAAAATCGATATAAAATTGATTTTAATCTGATGAGCAGAGCATTTATTTTGAATTTATTATTTATAATAAATTTAAGTGCAGGTCGGCCTTAAGGTTTTACACCCCCAACAGATGTGTCACACACCTCAATGATGGATATAAATACAGTCAACGTTGGAGAGCATTTCACTCACTCAACATCACACATCTTCTCCTCTGATTATCTACGAGCATATAAGAAGCAGTTTCATCTCCCACATGAGAAGAAGGACGAAATCTACTGCAGCAAAAGGACGAAATCTACCGCAACATATTTTCTGCAGTTAGGGTTTCTGGGGAAGTTTGACCAGCGTTGACTTTGGTCAACGCATGGTCTGTTTGAGCTGAAATTTTGTGGAGAGTTCGATTTTTGAAGGCCGTACTCATTGGCACAAAAAATCGAGGTCAAAAGGTTGACCGAAGTTGGAGCTGCGTTGACTTTATTATTGCTGCCTTGTGTTGACTTTTTCTGGATTTCGTTGACTTTTCTGGGGTTGACTTTGAGTTGACTGGATGATTGATTTGAGGACTGTTGTGACACATTTTGGGTTGGCCGACCAAGAAGACTTTGCTGGTTGAAGCATCCTGCTGACCGCCGTAACGCACCAACACATTCTCCTATTTCTGGTTTGTCTTCTATAGATCCACTGGTATGTTCTATCAGCATTTTTACTTAACTGTTTATGTGATTGCTGTTATAAAAGTAAAGTTGCATCAAGCATAGAACATCTATAAAAATTTACAATGATGGTATGACAACCAAAGAATAAAGGTATGCTGGACTTCAAACAATGCAAGAGGACTCTGAAATAAATCAAAAAATTTGCCACCAGATTGTTAGGTTTTAGAAATGTTTCATGGATGTGACTCGGTGTGAGGCAGCTCTTTGGGGACCAGCCATCTGATGTATTACTTTATGAAATAAGCAAATGCCAAATTATCTATGCCCAATGCAGTAATGTAATACAGAACTCAAAGATGGAACTGCAGATCAAACGACAAGACTAATGTTTTTGATCCACAGTTTGGATACCCTTCGTTATTTTTCTTGAATTTGTTTAAAGTAAAATATTGCACAAAGTCTGGATTTCCAAGGACAATTGTAGCAAAGAAGAAGATAGACAATATGTTGAAGCTTTTTGGGAAAAAGATATGCTTGCAAGTTGAATGCAAGCAGTTTCATGTGCTTGTCTGAGCAGCTCTTCCTATAAATAAAGTGCAGCAGTAAGTGGTGGACAGCAGCATCAACATCAAGGTCCATGATCCAATTTGCCTAGATTGTGATAAAGTACAGTAATGTTTTTTTTAGCAAGATATGTCTTATATTACAAAATGAAAACAAAAGTGGAAGTGTATCCACAATGGACACTATACCCTTTTTCTAAGAGAAACTAATGCTGATATGAAGTCTAAACAAGCTACAGAATCTAAAGATTGAGCTCCCTTAATCAACAAAGCACCCTTGGCCAATAACTGGTGACATATCTCATCATGCCAAATAGCACAAAATGTGGACAGAGAGCTAACCTCAAATTCAAAAACAAACTTACATAGAAACGTCCAAAGGGTGAAAAAAATGGTAGCTCTCTAACACTGGCAAATACCAATGAAAGGAGTGAACTAGATAGCTGCAGGCACCCAAGTTTGCTGCTTGCCAATAAACCCATCCCCGAAAGAGAACCAAGCAACAGTCATGAATGAATGTCCAATGGCTCCTAGTAAACTGGCACTTCCAAAAAATATGCTTCGCCATCTCAAACGATGACAAACAGGGCAGATTCTATCAAAAAGTCCACTCTTGACCAATCTGGCTTTAGAGGGGATCCCCCAGTAGATAACCAGACAAGCAAAAATTTGCAGCTTATAAGACAGCCGAATGGATCAAACAATACGAAGTCTGTGCACCCACCTATCCATCAAATCCACAAACACCCATCTCATATCGAGAACCAGGGCTAATGAATGCCATTGATGGAACAAGGAATAAAGCCAGCGAGAGTCATATTGCTGCGACAGCTTACCAAAACTCCAAACCCAATTCCTCCTAAACAGCTTCAACATCCCAATATTCATTTTAAACAAATTCTGTAGGCAAATAAGCCCTACCAACTCCATAACCAAATGTCAATCAGAGGAGAGGAGATGAAACTCCTAAGCCAAGGACCATCAACCCTTCCAATACCAGGTTGCTGCATCCCATTAGTCTACCCAAAAGAAGATGCATTTCCTCCTCAACAAACAAGCCTGAAGGAGAGGCAATTGTCAGCACAAAGTACCCAGTTCCCTCATAGTTAAGGATTATTACATTTTGATCTAATTTTTAGGCCTGTTCTGATGCATGAATCAGCCAAAAAAGGTTGTTGGATGCATGGTGACCATCACTAGCACAGTGTGCCTGGTTCCCTCATAGTTCAGGTTTATTGTTTTTTTGATACCTTCCTTTTTGCTTTTCAGTTACATAAATGTATTTTTTCCAATAGATTAGCTTAAATTTCCTTCCACTCAGTTGAATCCTTCTTCTATTTTTGAAATAAATCTTCCTTTGACTATTAATAGAACAAAACTGCCAAAGATTTATACAGTAAAGGGCAAGCTGTGCATGAAGCCATCAAGCACTAGTAAATTAAGGGCCACAAATGCAAGCCTCAAGAATAGATCCTGTTGCTGCACAAAATAGCAGGCCTAGTAAATAGGCTAAGGTAGAGGGCACAACAACACCTTGGGACTAAGGCCCACTGTCACTATAGCCTAAGTCCCCTTCTCTTCTCAGACTTTCATCAACGGGAGGACTCTCAGTGTCCCTCACTTGTGATAGATGTATCTAGGATTGGTTTGAAGTAAGGCAAGTAGGCTCATTCAATGGAAAGGTTCGATGAAAGTGTGGGCTTTGGGAGAAGCTAGGAAGACTTTCCAAGAAAAAACCATTGAAAGAAAGACTACACAAGACTTATGGTTGAGAAATTTTATGATATAAGAGTTCATCCAAGGTCAAGGTATATAAGAGAGAAGGTTGTGAATGATATACTTCAACATGTACTAAAGTACAAACCTTCAGAGAATCCCCAAATTGAAGGATGGATTCTAGTGTTCCCACTTGGTGTGATAGCTAGGGCATCAATTATAATGAAATTCCACGGTCGGAATTCATTCAAAACTCGTGGATGCCTAGAGGAGACACTAAGGAAGAGTCTTGTCCAAATGGAATTCAAAAATTCCGCATCCCTAAAATTTCGCACCAAACCCTATATGGGCCTCCTTATCCTTAAAGGGACGAAAAATAAAATAAAATAAGGTGAAATAAGTATGATTTTTGAATTGTATGTGATCACTAAGGACTTAGGACCAGTGCCTATCAATGGGGACGACTGGAGTCAAAAATTATCTTGATTTGGTAACTTCACTCTTCAAGGATGCCTAAAGAAGCAACTTCACTATCTACGGATGTAGCTACACGACAACTTTAAACTTTTATACTCAATGGAAATTGTTATGGAGTTTCAAGGAAGAAATTGGAAATTATCCTCTAGGAAAATTCATTCATTCATCATCTTATGAGTAACACGTGCGAAATTCTCCAACAGTATCAAGGCCTTCAACAATTTTTCATGAATTAGGGGACAATAATAACCATAAGACAACAATTCTCTTCATTAATTCAGAAATATAGCATTAAAGGACACTTACAAGATAATGATGAGTATATCCATCCACAAGAATGCCAAAAAGAAGCTCCAAGATAGAAAACGAACTTTTTCAAATATCAAAATGCATTAGCTTCATCCAAATCTCTCCACAAAATTGCATGCTGAAAATCCTCTAATGAGGTAGCTGAAAATCCCAAGTGTGATGATAAAAATGAGAGTGAGTCTCTCATATTTATACAAGACTCATAGGTTCGAATTTCTAATTATGAAGCCCCTAAAGTGTTAAAACAAGGTAGCAAACCCTTGGTTACAAGCCAACCAAGATAGCTTTACATTAATTATTATTTTATTTGTCCTTTAGCCCATGTAATTAATGCGAAGTGCTATCCAATGCTAGCACCGAGGCCTCATGTGCTAAGAATGAGGGTGAGGGCCTCCAAAAGTGATGAATAAGATGCCCTCCAAATGCTGTGAAACATCTCCAAACCCCAAGTTGGGCTCAGCGGGCTCCAAATGGGTCTCATGGGTCTCCAAATGGCTCAAGATCAAGTCGATGCTCTATCAATGAGGGCTAGAAGATGACACATGCCCTCCCATGTCTCTTTGAGTGAGAGAAAACCTCCTCTAGACCCTGGATCAACTGCCAAGTGTAGGGTGCAATGTGTGGTCGGTTGGGCAACGTGGTCCAAGTGCATCATCATCTCTATATAACTAGGGCATGAACAAGCAATGTGGTAGTGTTGAATAAGCCGATGGTGTGGTAATCAATGCTCTGGAAGACTGGAGGCCTATGGCTCTCAACACTCACCCTACAAGTGCCATTATGATCCTCTAGAGGGCTTGGATCTCGTACAGGGAAGCCAAGTCCTAGATGAAGACCCACTTGCAATCCTATATAAGATCCACTGCGTCTCCTCGCCTTCTAGTGCAATAATTCATTAGTATAATTGAGTAAATAGGCTTGCTAATCAAGGGAAAAATTGGACACTTCATAGTGGCATGCCCTTCCAAATGGGCTTTAGACATGTAATAAAGTTACCTTTCTCGACAAGAGAGTTAATGAAGGACCCTATTAGGTGGTTTCAACCTCTAAGGGAGTGACAAGTCCATGGTACATCCATCAGATGGCAGGTGTCATGTGAAATAATGGTGGAATGGAGTGGGGCAAGAGGGAAGGCTCTAGGCCACATGCCATGATACAAGGGCAGCTATGATAAAGGAGGCCCGCACCTTTGGTGTATGAATGTAGGAGGGAGCAATCGTGGTACATGAGTTACCACAATCTTTGTTTTTCCACCCTTCTTCACATGCCTTTTTCTTTTTATTGATTTTTCTTCTTTTTACTGCTCGGGGCTCAAGGGGATGAGAGCATGATGTGTAAGATGTTACAATGAATACCCCCTTAAGGTGGGGCAGTTTATTGCCCACCAGGGGTTGGGGCAATCATGGGTTCCTTAACGATGTAAGGGGCACTCATAGGGGCTCTAGGAACCAGGGTGACGACCATAATGATAGGGAGTAGAGCTCATATTTGACTTTTTCCCACACTAAATTTTATTGTCCCATCCATCTTTTGCATTTTATGGTACATTTCCTATTGTATGTGGCCATATTATGCTTTTATCTTTCATTTTAGCTGCATCAACCTCTGGGGCATCGTTCTAAGACCGACTCAAGATGTGGACAAAGGAAAGGGGAGGCTAACACCTTGTGGACCCAATGGAAAAATGTAGACCCAGATGGGGAAAATGTGGAAAGGTCTTGTAATGAGCATAGGGGGGTAAGATATATGGTATCGAGAAGTGGGACCACGCAGGCAAAATTAGGGTTTCCCATGTAGTGCCATTCCTAAAGCTAATAGCTAGTAAAGGATATCACACGAGACCAGGATACCAAATTAACCCCGAAGTTGAGGTAAGGGAATAAGAGTACATTCAAGGTCCTTTATTTCCATTGAATCCCCCCACCAATCCGCGCCCAAATGTGCCCAAGAAAAGCAAGAATAAACACCCAATTACATAATGAAAAATCATATCTTTGAGGTTGGATGGCCCACCGTCAAACATACGATCATAACAGATGAGCCAAGGCACACAACAATTGGCTCAGGTAGCAGGGAATAGTAGCACATCGAGCTATCAGGTGGCTTCAACAGGTTGCTCGCTGTCGGCTGAAGACAAATCTAGGAGAAAATTTTTCTTATAGGGGTCACCCACTAGTGGTGGGTAACAGATCCTACGAGCTACAACCCTAAAATATTTAGCAAAACAACAAGAAAAAACAACATACTAGCAATTCATGCTCCTTTTGCTTTTATTTTTTTCTCGTTTCGCTTCTTGACATCTGCTGAACTTTCTCCCTTATTAAGGGCATCACAATGCAGGAACATCAATGATCACCAATTCTCTACAATCATCTTCAGGAGCCTGAATAGTGTCCCTTTGATCAAAAGATTAAAAGTGATAAGAATACAAAGAGTATAGCATCATATCAAGATGCCAAGTAAACCCAGCATCTAACTGCAATATCACATTTATATGACGGGTAGAATATAAAGAAAAGGAGGTGGGATCCCAAAAACACACATTTTTGTTCAGGGATATCACAGCTTAAAAATGCAAGTCCAATTTGAAGGCATTTCAAAATTCACACCCAGCCATTTCTACATATGTTCAGTCATGACTCATGAGTCATCATTCTTGTGGGATTTCGGCATCATCTACAAGGCAACAAAGAGGTTTCTAGATAAGAGAAGATAATATAATTATATCAATGTCCGATGAATGGCCATAAAATAGGTCAATAGGATTGACTAGTATAACTAGTATGAATATAATGTGGGAGTACAAATACAACTCTTAGAAATGTCGAAAATAATGTAGAGAAAGAAACCTACATAGATATATAACCATGACAAGGGTACTATGTTACAAAATGCCAAGTGAGTTTGGAAAATTCAAGAACTTGCCAAGAGATAGAGAGAGATAGCACGATGAGGCCAATGATGTCAAGATATCTTGAGTTTGATGGTTGAGGGCGAAGGGGGCAAACAAGGCACTAGCTTGCTTTCAGAGTCCTCTAGAACAATCGAGGGGTTTGGCTATATGATCAAGGGGGTTGTACGAGCAAGGGATACTCCTAATACATGAGGCTAGAAGAAGGAAACTTTGAATGGATCTTTGGTTTCTCCTCTATGGTTGGGAGGCAGTCTTATAGGAGCGCGGATCTTTGGTTGCTCCTCTATAGTTGAGAGGAAATCTTACAAGAGTGTGGTACTCTACTCTGAGACATCTTGAGCTCATCACTCTAGAACTCTAAGAATGCGTGGCCTAATGCATGGACCAATGCTGACGAGACACTCTTGCTAAGATCGGTTGGCCTCCCAAAGGGGGAGACTGAGGAGAAACCTGGGATCTCACCATTATGTTGTCTAGAGCACTCTGGAACTCTGTTTGTCATTTGTTGCTATGATCTGAAGGATCAACAGGGAAGTATGAGGTGATTGTTTTAGTCATCTCAAAGTGAGGCAAGGCGTGTGGGAGGTGAGATTTGTGGTAGAAGATTTCTCTGATGAAGAGGGCTTAGCATATCTGGTAGCCCCCTGAGTCCTTATCATGGAAATGATAGAGAACACCCTTCTTGAATAGTGACATATGTCACCTAGAAACCCTCTCACAATGGTCAAAGAGAGTTCAAGAAAGGAATTCCAATCATTTTGAGGGATATATGGGGGTTTTCATGGCATAATCAAGAGTCATATAGAAAAGAAGAGGAATACCCTATTCAAAAAGATGATTCTTGGAATTCATATCACACATGGCATGAATAAGGACATTTGTGGGAAGCTCTTCATTTAGAAACATCTAGAACAACTCCTTTATGTCCTCTTTTTGAAGAGTAGATATCTTTCAACAAAGTCCCCAAATTGTTGCCAAACCCATGCAAGTAGATGCGAAGTGGTCACAATATTTCCAAATTGTGGTCATGACTCATAATAGAGATTATGATAAATATTGAAGGAGTTATGTTGATTTCAAATCTGCAGCCTCAAAACCCTAGGCGCATTTGATCATTTGCAATGGAGCACTCTACCTTTTCTTGAGTTCTATTGCTATTTATTGGAACATGAAAATTTGGTAGTTGCGATCGGTATTTTCATTGGCAAAGTGAAGGAGAAATTATATGTTTCCTATGTTGACCAAGTTGGCCTCAAGTGCACAATTCAGCCCCATTCAATGAAAGGGTTTGACCCCAAGGTCAAAACCCTCCTCCTAACTCACATATAAATAGAAGTTCATTGGATCTCATTTGGCACCTCATCCATCACATCATTCAATCTAAAACAAGGAGATTCGTCCACACGTGCGAAGGAAAAAAGAAGAAGATTTGATCTCCGTTAACCATCTATTTGACTTTTGTTTGACCAATGTTGACTTGGGATTATCTACAGAAGTTTGACCGAATTGTTGACTAATCTTGGAGGCCGAGTTCATTTGTGATTCGTTGACTAGTTTGACCAAATGTATATCTTTGTTATGGGATCGTTCACTGAAGGTTAACCGCAAGTCAACCCTGAGATTTGACCAAGATTTTGATTGTGATCATTGACTCTAATTTGACCAAATTTCAGCCCCTTTTGTTCATCTACCTCAAGCCGAAATTCAGCCTCTTTGTTGCAAACTTTGACTTTGACCAGCGTTGACTATCTTCTCTCTCCTTTGACAAGGCATGAATGAGCGAAAGGGGGTAGAACCACTAAATTTACATGGCCCTACTATAACACAATTTACACAAGTTCATATACCTATGTGAGGAAGCATTTATGTGGGTTATGCCAAGTGATGAAAAGAAGAGTAAAACATTAGGAGTCAAAATTTGCAATAAAGTGCCAACAAAACAAAGAAAAAATAAATCAAGGAAGACGAGGTAGCACAAAACAAATCCAAAAAAAACAAATGTTGAATCGAATACCTTGTACGCAATGTTTGGTGGTCAATTCCCATCTCCCCATGCTAGCAAATCCTCACCCATGTATTTGGGGTGTAGAACAATACCAAATTTCCTTAAGCAAGGTTGTAGAGATGACATGGATGCAAAAGTGTTTAGGGTTCTCTATGCATGTGGCATACCATTCAATGTTCTTTATTCACTCTAATGGCATGAAATGGCACAAGCCATCAACAATGCCCTTAAATTATATAAGAACACTTAATATGAGAGCCAAAACCTTAAGACTTGATAGGAAAAGAGCCAAAATCCATAGTGCCCTAGCATAATTTACAAATGATCGAAAATGGGGTATAGATTATATTTGATGACAAGCCTTTGATAAAATTTCTTAGTGAATCTTCTAATAGTGCGGTCTTCCTTTTAGCTCGTGACTAATCGAATTGTTACAAGGCCAATATTAATATTTTAGAGCCCTTAACTAAAATAATTTAAGAGATGGGTCATACAAAATCATTCAAGTCATTAGTGATAATGCTGCTAATTAAAAGATAGTGGGAGCAATCATTGAGGATATGCATCCTGACATATTTTGGTTGGGATGTTTGGTTCACACATTGAACCTTTCATTACATGATATTATTAAGTTGGGAGAGCAGGATTATAAATGGATTGATGCATTGTAGAAGAAAGAGAAGAGTATGATAAAATTTATTACCAATCATAATCATGGCCACCACATTTTCCACAATCACGCTTAGATGGAGCTACTGAAGACTGAAAAGAGTGGATTATTATCTTACCTTCAAGCACCCTTTCAAGCTAAGAGAGGAATTGGCTAGTATGGTCTCAAGTGATTCATGGTAAAATTTGAAAGACGGTGTTGCATCTACATCTGATAGACATGAATTTCAAGGGGGAGAGGATATCGTCCTTGGTATTCAACTTTGGGCATAGGTTAGTTATGTTATCATTTGTAATATGATTATGTTTCCAAATACAAATCAACCAATGATTAGGGAGGTGTATGAGCATATGAGCAAAATGCTAGACCAAATTAAAGACATTGTTGAGTATTGATCCAGATTGGATCATTATATTTTTTGTCATCCATCCCAATTCTTTCAAAGTGGAAAAAATGGAGGAATCAGCTCACAGGACCATTTTCACTGGTGGGACCCAGTTTGGCAAATTGGGGTATGAAACCTTCTGGGAGCATCTTGAGGCATCAAACGATGTTTTTTGGGGGTAAAACTTTGTCGCTTTAGTGTTGCAACTTTTTTCGTATTCTACACACAGACCTTTCCAACGGTGCAAGAATCGTATCAAAGTTTCAAACAGAATATGTATGCAAAAGTTATGTCACTCATAAGTTGACCTTCTTGTTTTCACCACCATAATTCAAGAGGATGCCACATCAGCCCCCATTATTCATGGAAAAGGGCTAGCCATGTGATTATAATGAAGAAGACTCTAGAAGATTCCATATTGTAACATTGGTTAAGAGTTGAGGTAGTCAAACCTAACCACTAGTAGGTTATTGTGTTGTGTTATAATCTGGTCACTAGGAGGAAATGGGGTTCCATTCTTTCGAGTGCATTTGTTCCATAGATGTACAAAAATAGATGAGAGGGATAGGAGATAGAGCACACACAGAGGATTTGTGCATTGTAGTAGCCCACAGACCACAAACCATACTTGCTTTGCACTCACAACCATTTTCTATTCAGAGAAAGTGAGCAGAGCAGCCTCACCTTCTAGCTGGGTTTTCTTCCGAAAGGGTTCCTAGGTCATATCTTGTGTCAAATCGTGGTTTGTGAGTTTTTATTTCACTATTCTCTATTTTCTGCATAATTTTAATTTGCATGCATACACAATTAACAGTAATCTATAGAACCAGAAATATAAAGAGAAATAAAACCCTAATAGTGTAGATTTCGAATTTTTTAAATATAGCTTTATCAGATCTGTTGTGACGAACTATCCAATGGAATATCCACGACAGTTTACGAATCAAGTACATAGATGAGATAAACATGTGGTTAAAAGGTAGGATAATATGAATGTTCAACTCCATGCCTTAGAATGTGTCCTTACACCTATTCTTCATCTTGGTTGACACAACCAGCACATGGGGGTAGGGTTAGAAGAAAACCACACAAACAACCAGCACATGGGGGTAGGGTTAGAAGAAAACCACACAAATGTCCAGACTCCAAAGGTATTGATTGGGTATATGTCTGCCTTAGGTAAGTTGGTCCCTAACGATGAGTGTGCTCAAGTATGAAGTGAATTAAACAAGTACAATAGTGAACATGAAGCCTTTGCTAATCCACATGCAACCAAAGATTGAGAATGGTTGAATCCTATCAATTGGTGGAACATGTATTGTGCCTCTACCACATACCTGCATAAATTGGTAGTGCAGGAGATTTTATACATTGTGAGCACTTCTTCTATAGAGAAATGTTGAAGCACCTATAGCTTCATCCACCATGTGAAAGAAAAACGATTAAAATGTAGATTAGACAAAAATCTTGGTTTATGTGCACTACAACTTAAGGTTGTATGAATATTGTGAGGTGGTGAAGAATGATAGAACCTAAGTTGCACGAAATGGGGAAACGGGTATGGGTACGAAACGGGACCCCCCCAAATTTTGGAAACGGGGAAATGCAATATATATATATTAGTACATTTAAGAAATATGTGCAATCTAAAGCATCCATGATAAATTATAAGTTATAATTTATTACATTATGATTAAATTGTCCAATGTCAATGCATAAACTATAAGTCTTTAAATTTACATCACATTTACTCATGAATGATCACATAATGAAAATAGAAATATCCAAAATCAGCCACGAGAAATTTCTAATTTCTTGTCTTGTGCTTGATTGGGAGTCTCCTCCTGCATAGTCAAACGACCTTAGTGCTCTTGATTAAATACAGGAGCCATACCCTAGTACCCTAGGTGTTCTTGATTATTGGGAGTCTCCCCTGCATGGAGGGCTTGGATCTCTTGATTAAATACAAGTTCCATACCCTAGTACGTGACAAAATCCAATGGAAACATTGCAATCCCCCCAATCCTGAAATCCTGAAAAAAATGATAAGTCTACTGGATTTTGAGTGAGATATAAAATTCTACTTTCTCCATATGAAATCCAATGAGGGCGAAACCACTCTCAAACATCCTGAGTCATTTCACGGTAATGTTAAAAATTTAAGTTATCTTTCAAATTCATCCTTTTAGTTTAAGAATTTAACATTACCATGAACTGCATATCAACACTAGGGCGATAGTCTTGAACATTAGGCTGCCCTAAAACAAAAAAATAAAAACGATTAAAAAATTAATAAAACACACAAACCGAAAAAAAAGGCTAAAAAAACAAATTTTAAACGTCGGAAACGTGCCTGTACGGCCTTGAAACGTGTTTCCATCCGTACTGGGCACGTTTCCCCAACGTGAAACGCCCAGTAGGGACAGAAACACGTTTCCAGGCCGTACAGTACAGTGAAACGTGTTTCCCTTTCGTTTCCAGGCCGTACAGTACAGTGAAATGCATTTCCGTTTCATTTCCGGGTTGAAACGGACCTCTATGCAATGTTTCCTGGAACATAGGATAGAAGTTAGAAGTTAGAACATATCAAAATTCAAACAACAATCCCAAGAAGGCTAATTTGAACAATGGAGCCAAAGCTTTAGAACACTTGGTGGATGAACTTTACTCTGATGGAAATCATGATGGTGATCATGCAACAAAGATGCCTCCCCCATCCACCACCCTTGTTGGCACTAGCAAGGTTTCAAATGTAGGAGGTAAGCTTCACACCCTCCAATGTTGTGTTGGGTTTGTCTATCTCATACTTGCATTTCAACAACACTTACACCTGCTCGTAGTCCAAACGTTCCTGCTACCCCTCATGTCAACATGGGTACACATACAATTTTTCTAGACACATTCAATATCATTGTAAGCCCAAGGTCACAAGTTAAAGCCTTGAAACATCCATGTGAGGCCTTGTATTAGGTATCCTTAACGCCATTTTTTTTCAACCATGGTCGGTCCCTTCAGGTTCATCTTTGGCTCCTTTCCTCCTGGATAGGATTGGAGGGCCTTAGATGGGATTACTTGAGGACTCATGATTTTAGAGGAAACTATTTATGTAGGGGTGATCACCATTGTATGTGTCAATCCATCCTGCATCAGCGTGCACCTATGTCTTACTACATGGTTATGTGTCTATTGGGTCTGTATGTGACCTTGGCCTTGGTGCAATATCCCTCAAATAGTTCTCACACATGGCAGTCTCACAAAGTCAACCTTCACGTTTCTGAAGGGTATTCACATTTCTCAATGTAAGTGGAATTGGAAGTCAAAAAGTCAATATGGTCCCATAATGTTCAATTTTATGAGAGGAAGACATGCCATGTAGGATTTTTCCAACAGTGAAGACTGTGGCAAGTTACAATTGGTCAAAGTTGGTTAACAAGTACTACAAGTTTCCAAGTGGAAAAACAAGGGCAACATTGGGCAATTTTGGGCATGCATCACGTTGAAAGTGTCCTACAGAAGAAGAGGAATGAAACCAAAATCTCGGTTTTCTCAAATTCCTCAAGGTGTTAGAACAAGCACAGAGGCATGATGACGTGGGAAGAGCAGTGATAATGTGGTAATGCAAGGAAAGATATGGGAAAATGGACAGAGAATGGAAGAAATCAGGCCAGGATACAACAAACCCAGGTGGTAAAATAGTCCAAGTCATCAAGGCATTAGAGATCAAGAGCACAGGGAGTTAGGTTGAAGTTTACAACACATGAAGAAACTTACAAACTAGTTGTTAGATGGGTAAGGTAGCCATTTGGAGGGTCAAAGTAATAGTTGGAGGCATCTTGGACCAAGAAGTTATAGAAAGGACAAGTTAGTAGCCATTATGAGGCTAAAAATTCATCCTTTGGACCAAACTGAACCATTTCCCAAGCAAATTGAGTTGTTTTGGACCAATTCCTTCCACAGGGTCGTTGGGGTGGAACGTTGCAAGTCAAGAGGAACATTGGAGGTTTCTTGAACCATTTTCCAACTTCTAGATCACAAGCAAAGGGGATGTGAGCTTTCCAAGGGAATCTTGAACCAATTCAACCCCTTAATGGGAAAATTTGTGATGTAATGTCATATTTTTGAAGAAAATTGCCAAGTCTCTTGTCGATGACTAGTAAATATTATTTTGTAGAGTCCAACTAGTTGTCATCTAGTCGTTGGACATTTTTTTATGAAAGGCTAGCCTTTCCTCTAGAAAAAAGTAGTTGTTGCTTCAAGAGATCAATGTCATTAATAAAAGAACTTGCTTGCAAACTATGTATTTTTTTTACATTGTTGGGTTGGATTTACTACCTTGTTTTTTGATGGCTAACTATGGTAACCAGTGTAAATCTAAAATAATTTCCATCCAGCAAGATTACACAAACATTGGACAATCGATCCATTGAGCATCTGCATAGCCACATGGAGATAAACTAGGGCATTTGCCTACTTTATTTCTTTGTTGCAGGTGGGTCACTTGGACAAAGGTTGGAACATTCTAGTAGGGAGCTTCAACCAAGAGAAGAATTTGTACTTACCCGAACAATCGAATGGAAGATTGCAGAATGCCACAGTAGGGGCCACTCCTAGTAGGATCCTAAGGGTGGAAATAATTTTAAGTCAAAAGTGGGGCCAACTTCTCTTCAAAGACCAATTTTATTTCCCTAATCAAGTGCAAGGCTCACTTAGATGCGAATGTGTTTCACAACCCAACATACGAGGTAAATTTCTTATGTTAAAAGTTAAGAAAAGTACAACAACCATTTTATATACAAAAAAAAAGAAAATATTTTCATTTTACGATTTAGTTTAGGATAATCAACTTGCTTATTCTCCAATTTTTATCATAAGAAAGAAAGTTTGTTTCCCTTGGAGTCATTGAAAATAAAGTTATATCTTAGCCGAGGTTTGATACATTGAGTTTGAGTCATTATTGCATATCTTTTATCCTTTGTATCAAGTGTTTATCTTGCATATATGCATGTTTTTATTGTTGTTGTAGAAGAAATATGCAATATTTCCAAGTTCCACGCACTTGAAAAATTAGTATTTTCATTTGAAATCTTGTAATTAGGCTCTAATATTAATACACAATGTTGATCAATCAATTTAGAGTAATAATAAGTATTTTCAAATGTTATTTAATTAAATACCTTGCTGAAAATATTTTGGACGTAGTACCCAGAGGGATTTAATCTTGGAACTGCAAAATCCAATTTCCAAATTACTAGAAATTGTAATTTTCTATTGTCCAAGGCTTAGAAGTAATCCACCAAGGTCAATTTAAAACCTCGCTTTTCCACCCCTGGATCATTTATCTAGCAGTACTTTGGCATTAATTAGGTGGCACCCCTAGATCGTTGATCTAGAAGTGCTTTGGCACTAATTGGGTGGCATTTCAAGCGGAAATTAGTTGTTGTCCCTGCGATTTACTACACATTTTGCAATTTGCAGTTACAAGACAACAATCAAATTTATCTTAGAACACCTATAACCAATGATCCAAACATAAAAAGTTAAAAACAACTCTAGATCTGGTCAGCACATTTTCTCTTTACCAATTTTGATTACTTCGATACCATATCTAACACGGTCGAGTGTAGTGTTTTGATGATTTTTGTTTTTTGTGTTGGAAAATGTAACTAGGTCTGGTCTTCATTTAATCTACTTGAATCATCTTGTAATGTACTTGTCAAAAGAATAAAGAAAAGAATTTTTATTATTATTGTTGTGACTTATTAAAGCATGGGTTTCATGCTTGGGTCACCTTATTTTAGGTTAAATTCCCCATTGAGGACTTCTAGGATTTATTCTGAGTTAATAGAGTCATTGTACATTTAAAGAGACGCTTCTTGGGCTTTTGAATCATGTAAAAAGGTTTAATATTGAGTAAAATATGAATTATGTGACCTCCAGAGTCCACACCAAGTCGGCCTAAAGGGGATCATGTCGGCCTGAGAGACACCTATTCGACCTCACCTGGAGCCTATAAAAGGAAGGAAATCAAATTCATTTGGAGCACATTCTCTCACAACAAGTTCGATATCTCTTGTAGCTGAGAAAAGTTCGAAGACTGTTGTCGGGAAGCCGAAAGAAGTGTGAGTTTTGGGAAGTCTAAGGAGAAGAAGAAAAATGAAATTTTGGTGCCTCTCTCTATTTCGTGCCCTAGATTGGGAGAT
Organism: Pinus albicaulis; assembly: GCA_034641835.2. NCBI lineage: Eukaryota > Viridiplantae > Streptophyta > Pinopsida > Pinales > Pinaceae > Pinus > Pinus albicaulis. The sequence goes on along the minus strand of CM076581.1, from coordinate 868,407,509 downwards.
CGAAGTCTTCCAAGTTTTTCTGCTGCGGGAAACCATCTGTTGTTGGATGTTGCTGCCTAGTCGAAGTTGTTGGAAAGGGGTCGAGATCTGGGAGGCTGACTTGGTGTGGAGGGAAGGTTTGGTATATGTCTAGGGTGAAGAGTATCAAAGAATAATATTGAAAGGAAGAATTATCTTGATTGGGTTTTCCCCTCGAGGGGGTTTTTCCCTGGCATAGTGCCTACATTTGGTGTCTATTGTTTTATGTGTTGTTGCTTTGGTAATTGCTTGATGAAATAAAATAAAGAAAATATAAAGAATCGTAATAACAAGAAACATCACTAGTAATTATCAAGAATAAGAAAATATTTTTGCCTTTCTGATTTTCTAACATGGAATAAGAGCTTTGGTGAAAGAAGGAATAAAAAAGCAGTCTTCAACACTTAAACAAGGAACAATTCAAAGGATCATCTCAGGGAAGGAATCTACTACACACTAGGAAGATGTCTAACACAATCAAGGGAGAAAACTAACTTGAAGGAACCTCAAACTACAGATCCTAGAAGAAGAGAATTGACCTCATCATTGAAAAGAATAAGGTACTGGACTTGGTCAAAGGAAAGGTAAAGAAGCCTACAGAGGATTCCAGTGATCGTGACAAAGTGAAATTCAGGGAACTAGAATTGGTGGCCATGACTCTGATGGTAGAAGGAATAAAGGACAACCTTGTCCCATTCATAGCCAACATCGACCATGTTCAGAAAATGTATGAAGCCTTGTCGAAGTTATTCACTATAAAGAACATCGGTCAAGTAACAAGTTTGAAGAATGAGCTAGGGACTACAAAGATGACTAAAGAAGACACAGTGGCCTCCTTCTTTGTGAAGATAGCAAGAATCAGGGATGGTCTTTTGGCCATTGATGAAATTGTTCTAGACAAAAAACTCGTGATAACTGCCCTATTAGGATTGCCACCTACTTGGGGTGCTTTTGCTGCAGGGCTTGACAGTTTGAACGAAGCTCCCACCTTTGAAGAACTACGGACTACCTACAATCAGGAAGAATTAAGATCTCATTAGCTGCCAATTCTGAAGGAGTATCAAATGCCTACATTTCTCAACATAAAGGATCTCAACATAAAGGAAAGAAATCGAAAGGACCAATAAAGAAAGTTGATATATCTAAGATAGAACGCTATCAATGCCATAAAATGGATCACTGTAGAAGTGACTGTCCCGACAATCCAAGAAACAAGAACAGAGAAAGAGATCAAGCCAACATTGTTGAAGGAGACCCAAAGAAATTCAAGCCCAAATAATTTGACATTAGGTACTTACACTACTAAGTCCTTTGCTTGTAGCCTTAGATATCTTATTTTATGTTTTAAAATTTATAGGTTTTTAAAATATTTTTGGAAAAGACATTTTATTGTTTTTATAAATTTATAGGTATCACTCAAACTTTGGAGGGAGCCCACAAAAACTCCCAAAGATAAGTATCTCATTTCCTTTCAGTTTTTGGTTTCATCTACTTACTTAAGTTTTGATTATATTAAAATTTAATACTAATCACCTTTCTCCCTCTATAACCTTGATTAGGAAAAACATCTGCTTTATTCTCAAGGAGTATGAAGGAGGACCTCTCAAGACAAGGTTTGTCAAGAAACAAAGGTATGCTTTAAAACATTGACTTATTTATGATAAGTGTTCATTCATTTGACAATCTATTACTAACATTGTTGTGTCCAGCTATAGTGAATCACATTGATTCTTATTTGGGTGATTCATCACTTGAAAAATATACCCACGCCACTCATATTCTTAATGGATTTTGTAGAACCCTAGACAAGTTCTGGAAAACTCTAACCTAAGGGTATGCTATTATGAATGTCTAAAAACATAAACTGCTTAGGGTTATTGTGAAATGTTATTTGAAGTTTTTATTGATAATGTCATGTTTAGGATTTTGCTATGATCAGGAAAACCTAACTTGTTAGGGTTGAATGATAAGGTCTAAAATCCCGAACCCTTGAAATGTTGGCTTTGCTATGTTCCTTGTTATGAATATAATTCATAACAAATATAATAAATAAAGTTATTAATAGTTAAATAGGGATTATGTAAGTAGTCATTAAGTTAGTGAAAGGGCATGTCTAAAAGACATGCCCATTCATGAAAGGGCACCTGCATAGGTATATAAGCAGGGCCTCATTCTAACATTTTATTATCATCTCTTATACATTTTATATATAATATATTATTATTACAATACCTCTTGTGTATTTTATAACTTAGGTCAACAAGCCTACAGCTTTGTTGCTCCATTTGGTATCAGAGGAGCGATTGTCTCGCCTGGAAGGAAGCACCTACGCCACTGTTGGTTGCCTTCAGCTATTACATGCAGTACCTCGAAATCGTTGCAGCTCGATGTCTTCATCAATAACGATGGACGATTTCAACAAAAAGTTAATCGATCTTGAGAGTAAGATCAATAATAATTCCGATAAATTCACTAAAATATTAATCAATCTTGAGGCTAAGGTTACACGAAATTCTGACAACATCAAAAAACTTCAAGACACAACAAATCAGATAGAAAGACAAATTTGGCTAAACCATAGAGAGGCCACAGACAATCATAACAAAGCAATGCAGAAGATAAACGCCATTTTGGACAAGATTAATGTGACGCAAGAACCAATATTTCCGAATATTGGACATAATCAACTGAACAATTCAGCCAATTCAGAAGATAATCATGAAGAATCATTACGTTCTGCAAAAGATCAAGTTATGAAATTTTCAAATTATAATGAAGGTGATCTTAAAAACAAAGATGAGCCTACTAGCCAGGAATCTGTTGAAGTAGTTGAAATTGATGATGATGAAGATAATGTGGAAGAAGACTATCTTGACAAACAAAAAAATGAACAATATCATAACAATGAGGAAGATGCAGAAGAAGACATTAATGATGATGAAGAAAACCATGATCAAAATGGTGAGAATAATGCACAAAACATTACATTTAATAATGGAGGAGATAAACTAGATCATAATGAAGAAGATCCACCTGAAGATGGAGATGATTTCAAACAAATTTATCCCCAACTACTTCAAAGGGTCAATGAGTTTAACTTCGTTGTTAATATCTTATCCGCCATTAAAATCCACAGTGTAAATGCTGAAAGTAATGATGTTGGATCACCTTCCTTACAATCAAATTTCATTTTTTATTCTTTTTGTGCCATTTATGCCCACAATGTGAACGATGATGTGCCTCGTATCAAAAGGAATTCATTTCCTTATGAAAATAATTCTAGTTTTATTAATTCTAATAATCATTATAATTAATATGCCCTCAAACCTCGAAGTAAAAATACAAGGGAAGCCTTAGCTTTAAGAGTAGTGATATGGGAAGATTTTTGTCTTAGTTATGGAAAGAATGGTGAAAAGTTTGAAATAAATGCATGCGAAAAAAAGAAGTTACATACTGCCTCCCACAACACCTGAGGATGTTGAAGTGAATAATAAGACTCTTGTACTTGATATCAAGCAAACCCTAATCCTTGTAATCGGAAAAGAAGACTATGGACCAACAGGAAAGCCTACCCACTTCAATTTTAGCAAGGATATTGATGATGCATTGTGCTGCAAAGCACTCCCAAATGGAAATTTCGAAGTTGGAGTCCTTATTGCTGATGTTACAAATTTTTTTCTCCTGGGTACACCTCTTGATGAAGAAGCTTCGGAACGAGGCACATCTGTTTACTTGGGTGAGCGGACAATAGATATGCTCCCAAAACCACTTACTGAAGATATATGCTCCCTCCGTTCAGATGTTGAAAGATTGGCCTTTTCAATTCTTTAGGAAATGACTCCTTCAGAAGATAATGTTTCTGTGAGATTTACCAAAAGTGTTATTAAGTCATGTGCAGCATTGTCTTACATTGAGGCTCAAGCACGGATGGATGACAGTCGCTCGGCTGATCCTATAACAGTCAATCTGCGCAATATGAATTCATTAGCAAAGATCATGAGGGCCAGACGGATTGAGAGAGGAGCTCTGACTCTTGCATCTGCAGAGGTTAAGTTTGACATAGATACCGAAACGCATGATCCACTTGATATTGGTATTTATCAAATTCGTGAGGCAAATCAAATGGTTGAGGAGTTTATGCTAGCTGCAAATGTTTCAGTTGCTAGGAAAATATTAAAACACTTCCCTCTGTGTTCACTTCTGAGGTGTCATCTAAGTCCAACGCCAAAAATGCTTGAACCTTTGTTGTGCATAACAGCATGTGTCGGAATTGAACTGGGTATTTCATCTTCAAAAGCATTAGTTGATTCTCTTGATCGGGCCGTGGACGATGATCCATATTTTAACAAGCTGGTCCAAATTCCTACAACACGATGCATGACCCAAGCAGTTTATTTCTGCAGTGGAGATCTCACTCCTCCGGAATTCCATCATTATGGTCTTGCCTCTCCCTTGTATACCCATTTTACATCACCAATTTTCCGATATGCAGATGTTATAGTTCACAAATTACTTGCTACTTCCTTGGATTTGTATAAGTTACCTGTTGTGTTTCAAGACCAGAGCACTCGTATCACTGTTTAAAACTCATTGACGACAAAATCTAGGCTTTTGGTTGCAGATATAAATATTGGTCATGCGGATAGTGTAAATACACACGTCCTAGTTTCCAACGGAGTGCATGAGAAAAATGACGTGTGGACGCGACTCTAGTTGAAGCGTTGAGCGGAATTGGGCCTACCTATTGCTCTTATAGATAAACAAAAAGACTTATAATAAATCGTAAAGTACTTTATAAAAAATTGTTAAAGTAACTTTATTATTTTATAAAGTTACCTTAGATAATAAAAAAATTATTAATTAATTAATTTAATATTAATTAAAAAATAAAAATAAGAAGAAGAAGAAGGGTTCAAGACATCATTTAAAAAAAAAAATTTAAACAAAAACCTTAGTTTCAAAGACAATATTACAAGAGAATTCTACAAGATAAGGTACTCTATATGATAAGGTACCAATGCTGAATGACATATGCCAAGAAGATAATTCCAAGCAAAGAAAATTGTCGAAAAATTAAGGTTTGAGGCCAAACCTTTTCAAGAGGAAGGCAATGTTATGAATATAATTCATAACAAATATAATAAATATAGTTATTAATAGTTAAATAGGGATTATATAAGTAGTCATTAAGTTAGTGAAAGGGCATGTCTAAAAGACATGCCCATTCATGAAAGGGCACCTGCATAGGTATATAAATAGGGCCTCATTGTAACATTTTATCATCATCTCTTATACATTTTAAATATAATATATTATTATTACAATACCTCTTGTGTATTTTATAACTTAAGTCAACAAGCCTACAGCTTTGTTGCTCCATTCCTGTATTGAAATCCTAACTCATTAGGGTTTGGTGGAATGTGCAAGCAAGGCCCTTATAATGTCTTAGAAATGATTTCCTTGGAATGTGTGTGTATGTCTGATCAAACTCTGGTCCAATCAAATTTGTTATTGATATGTTATGAAATGAAATACCTTTGCTTGATGATGAATCCATAGGCATGTGAAGATATGTCCTTTTTGGTTGAAATCCTAGCTTGGTCTGGGACTATGTATGTCTAATGTATCAATGTTGTCAGACATATGATATGCCTTTGCATGATTATGAATTCCTAGATACATGTGTTGACCTACTTATTAATGGTCATAAGTCTTCAAATTTAGTATAAATCCTTGTCTAAGATTCTAGGATGATAATTGGAAATCTAGGGTTTTGCAGCTAAGCCCTAGTAGTAGTTAAATTCTCTAGTATGTGTGATATAAAAATCTAAGATCTATTTATATAATGATTGTTGAGGTTGTGAGAATGAAATTCTAGGGTTTTGAAGTTCAACCTTAGTAGAAGTGAAAATCTCTGATGAATAATGATAATATGAAGGTTTGAGATTTGTGTAAAAATATGGGTTTTGATTGGATTTGATGGTTGATTGAAAATCTAGAGTTTGCAACTAAGTCTAGTGAAAGTTGGTCATATTAATGACTAAGCTGTGATTGAATTTGATTAATTCTCTTGTATGAAATCTAGGATTTGTATAAATCTCTAGTGGAAAGTCTAACATATGAATTTTAAAATTTGTTAGATATCTTGTAGATCTATATTTAGATTGGTTCTAGGGTTTGCTACATATTGCAGTAGGGTGTGTTACACCTTTGAAAGGAACATTGAAACTCTAGATAAAATAAAAGTTGTTATGAAGTAGTCTAGGGTTTATGACAAAGTCCCTAGCAAAATGTTGAAGAGCATGTCTCTCTTGTATGTAATTAAGTTTGGGTATCTGATATGTCTAAAGTTGAAATGCTTCCGTGATTCTGATATGGCTAACTTCATGCTTCTATAGATTTGGTTGTACTTGCTATCTAAGTTGTGCAGGTACACAATCTTCAATATGGTGAAGATGCTCGTTGATGTGATAAGCATGATGAGGATGATGATAACTCTAATGAAATTGTTGGAAGCCATGAAAGATTCTTCAATAATGAAAAGAAGAAGTTGAACTCCCAGAGGAAGCCTGAATAAAAGAGACCTCCCTAAGATTAAGACGAAGTCTGGATAAATATGCTCCCTGATTGAGAGGGAGGACATAGCTTGTTTTTTATTGATGAATTTCGGAGGATATGTTGTTGCATGAGAAGTAGGAGAAGGAAAGTGTATGATGAAGGAATCTTCTGCCAAAGATTCGGTTGATATTCCTACTATGAAAAGTTGCGAAACAACATCAAGTTGTCTGAAAAACCCCGAGGTTTGTATTTGTTTATGTACATATGAAAGTATATTATTGATTAGGGTTGTGCTTGTACAAGAAAATCTCTCGAAGGATTTGATTGCATGTTGGTTACCAATCAGTTTGATTGGGAGAGATTTCTCATCCTTGATCTGTTGGATCAAGGAGTGTTGAGGCTTTGTGAGTGAAGCATTGCATGCGAGGACATCTGGTTGGCACTTTGTGTTGATGTCTAGGTCCTGAAGTTGGAAAGGTTGTGTTGATTAAAGAGCTATGTTTTTGGATACACACCTGGATCTTTGGGTGGGTGGTTAGCAAGTAAGCCTAATGGTACCTAGAGAGGCTGAAAGCTTGAGTCCATCTTAGTCCCACCCGGATAGATTGCCCTGGTCAGGAATCTAGCCTGTGGCATTGCGGTGCCTAAATTGTTGAGAGACCAATGGATAGATTTCCCTAGTCAGGAATCTAGTTCATGGCATTGCAGTGCCTAAAGTTCTTCATTGTTCATATAGTATGAGATCTTCCATTGTACTTGTATATAATGAATACCTCCCTAGTTAAGAGGGAGTGTTGGAAGATGTATCTAGGTTCGGTCTTCATTTAATGTACTTGAGTCATCTTGTAATGTATTTGTCAAAAGAATAAAGAAAAGATTTATTATTATTATTATTATTATTAAAGCATGGGTTTCATGCTTGAGTCACCTTCTTTTAGGTCAAAGTCCCCATTGAGGACTTCTAGGATTTATTCTGATTTATAGATTCATTGTACATTTAAAGAGACCCTTCTTGGGATTTTGAATCATGTAAAAAGGTTTAATATTGAGTAAGATATGAATTATGAGACCTCCACACCAAGTCGGCCTAAAGGGGATCATGTCGGCCTAAGAGACACCTATTCGACCTCACCTGGAGCCTATAAAAGGAAGGAAATCGAATTCATTTGGAGCACATTCTCTCGCAACAAATTCGGTATCTCTTGTTGCTGGGGAAAGATCGAAGTCTGCTATTGGGAGGCCAAAAGAAGTGCAAGTTTGGGGAAGTCTAAGGAGAAGAAGAAAAGCGAAATTTTGGTGCCTCTCTCTCTGTTTCATGTCCTAGATTGGGAGATCGAAATCTTCCAAGTTTTGTTGTTGTCGGAAGTCATCTGCTGTTGGATGTTGATGCCTAGTCGAAGTTGCTGGAAAGGGGTCGAAGATTTGGGACGCTGACTTGGTGTGGAGGGAAGGTCTGGTATATGTCTAAGGTGAAGAGTCTCAAAGAATACTATTGAAAGGAAGAATGTGTTGCTTCTTTGGTAATTGCTTGATGAACTAAAAGAAAGAAGATATAAAGAATCGTAATAACTAGAAACATCACAAGTAATTATCAAGAATAAGAAAATCTTTCTGCCTTTCTGATTTTCTGACATTATGTTGGAGACTTACACAAAAAATCAATAGGAAATACCATAATTAACTCCTCCACCTCATGCCTTGACCCCAAAGAAGGCGTCAGTCTTCACTTTGTTGGTTGAGGTACTAACTATGAATCCTCCCTCAGCCTTTTCGGAAGAAGTTGGGCTTAAAGAGTGGAGGTTTGGGCCAAGGTGACAGTGGTCCCTCACCATATGTGTGCCCATCTTAGTATTGAAAAATGTAACTAGTGTCGGTCTTCATAATTGTATTTGAGTCATAATGTAATGTATTTGTCAAAAGAAAGAAAAAAATTATTGTAAAAGAAATTGACTTATTAAAGCATGGGTTTCATGCTTAGTTCAATGTTTTTAGGTCGAAGCCTCCATTGTAGGCTTCTAGGGTTTGTGTCAAGAGTCCTTGTCCTTTTCATTATGTAAAATACCCTTCTTAGGATTTATCTATCAAAGAAACAGATTTATTTTGAAGTAAATTAGGTCTTTTAGGCCTCCTCCACCAAGGAGGCCTCAACCTGGACAAGTCGGCTTAATTAAGAGGCAGAATCCACTATATAGAGGCAGCGACTCGACCTCATTTGGAACACATTCACAACAAGTTTGATCTACAGTTGTTGGAGAAGAAAAGAGGGTGTGAAATTCAAGGAAGAAGGAGAAAAACCCTAATGAAGAAGAGGAAACCCTAGTGAAGAAGTTTGGAGACCATTTTCTCTCTCTTTGACTCACACGTGCGAAATTCTGAAGTTGTTGGGGAGGCCAAAATTTCAGATCTACAATAGGGCCGAAATTCTAAAAGGTGGGGGTCGAAATTCTGGATTGTTGTTGGGCTAAAGCTATTGGACAAGAAGGGACTACTAAAGTTTGTTGAACCATATTGGAAGGCTGACTTGGTGGAGGAGGAAGGTCTTTTGGTCAATTCTAAGGTCTTGGTTTGTCTCAACTTGATTTGAATCTACTAGTGGAGAGTTTGACTAGGTTTTCCCCTATATAGGGGTTTTAGCCTTGGTTGAGTGCCTATATCTGGTGTCGTTGATCTTCATGTTTTGATTTGATGATTGCTTGATGAAAAGAAGATAAAAGAAGAACATAAAGAAAATTTAATAAGACTATAAGAATATCACAAGTAATTATCAATATAAGAGAATCTTTCTGCATTTTTATTTTCTAACATGATATGAGAGCTAAGGTGAAGGAGGAAAGAAAAAGGCAGCTTGAAGATCTATTGAAAGGGTCAAAGAGAAAGATCATATATGAAGAAGAAGACTTATTATCTAGTAAGGAAAATTATTATAAAGTCTATGGAAACCTCAATGAAGACAGAAAATAAGCTAGAAGGAGCCTCCCACAACAGGTCAAGGAGGAAGAGGATAGATCTTATTCTTGCTAAACATAAAGTTTTGGATTTTGTTCAAGGAAAAGTTACGAAACCTACAAATGATGCAGGAAAGGAAAAGTACAAGGAAACTGATATCTTAGCCATGAATATAATAGTATATGGAGTGAAGGACAATTTAATCCCATACATATCCAATATAGAATCTGCACAAGAAATGTATGATGCCCTTTCCAATTTGTTTACCATCAAGAACATTGGTTAGATAGCTAGTCTCAAGAATGAACTAAGAAAAATAAAGATGACCAAAGATGACACTGTATCATCATATTTTGAAAGGATCTCTAGAATAAGAGATGAACTCCAAGCTATTGATGAAGTTTTACCAAAAAAAGAACTCATGATTGCTTCACTACTAGGTCTACCAAAATCTTGGAGCTCTTTTGCTTCAGGAATTAGCAGTTGGAAGGATACACCAACCTTTGAACACATGTGGAATGCAAGTAGTCAAGAAAAAGCTCGCATCTCATTAGTAAGACAAAAAGGAGGATGAAGAAACCAACACTTCAAATGCCTACTCTACTCATCACAAGAAGAACAGAGTGTACAAGAAGTTCAAAGGAATAAAGAAGAAGGTTGATCTATCAAATATTGAATGCTACAATTGTCATAAGATGGGACACTACAAAAGTCAATGTCCTGAAATCCAAGAAATAAGAAGAGAGAAAGAGAGCATGCAAATGTTGTCGATAAAGCTCCACCCAAGAAAAACAAGACTAAAGAATCTGAAGTCAAAGACTAATACTATTAAGTCTTCTCTTACACATCCTTCTAAGTCTATTATTTTAAGTTTTGTACTGTTTTTGTTAGGTCCCTATATTACTAGTATAGTCCATTATTGTTGTTAATATAACCCCCTTATTGTTATTGTTGTACCCCTATAACCCCAATATTGTTATTATTGTGCCCTTACATTATTATTGTTAGGTCGAGTAGGATTATATTGTGACCCTGTGGACTCCTATATATAGAAGAAGGTTTTGTCATTTGTATCATCCAAGAATTGTTTATTTATGTAATGTAAAGGAGGTTTCCCCCTCGAAGTGGCTTATTTCTAAGGCGTTGATCTCTCTTTTCTTCTATTTTGGGAGCTGGTTTCATAACATTTGGTATCAAAGCTTTTGATTCTAAGGTTTCACTGCCCCAAACAGGTCATCGTGGCATTTTCGCTATAACGTTTTTTCTACGAAGGTTCCGACGCTGAAATTTTTACAGAGCAAAGCCGAAATCCTGAGGAACGTCGTGTAAAAATTTCAGATCTTAGTTCGCAATATTTTCGGAGATATGATCTGTGGAAGTTAGGGTTTTTTTCAGGCTCCTGAATTTCACCTAAAACAGGTCATCGTGGCATTTGCGCTATAACTTTTTTTCTACGAAGGATTAAAATCTGAAATTTTTACAGAGCTAAGCAGAAATCCTGAGGAACTTCCTGTAAAAATTTTAGATCTTGGTTCGCAATATGTTCAGAGATATGATCTGTGGAAGTTAGGGTTTTTTCAGACTCCTGAATTTCATCTCAAAGAGGTGACCATGGGAAAATCGTCAGAACTCTCTCTCCGAGCGTCGGATTGGAATTTCGTAAAAAGTGCCCGCCAGTACACGCACTGCAGTTTCCTGTGTAACAATTTCAGAGTTGAAGGAGGAAATAGAGATACGTGGCACGTCGTACAAGCTTGCTCTACTGAACCAGTCCATAATTAGGTCATTGGGGGAGATTGGGCATAACTTTGCCTTAAAGAATCCAAATCAGGTCAGACCTATGGCATTCGAAAGAAAATTCAGAGGGCTACTACAGGGCAGAATTTTAGATATTAAAGATCCAAAATCACAAAGATAATTCAGTTTCAATATCGAGCTCTTCAAAAGCAAGAAAAAAGTGTGTATTTTTTTTTCGAATTGCATAAGTCTTGTGTGAAAAATCAGTTTGAAGTGATTCCAAGGGCATATTGAAGCATAGATATCAGTATTGGGTTCTAAAATGCCACCTAAAAAGAATTCAACACCCATTGAGCCTTCAGAAGGCTCTACTATGACTCATGAAGAGGAAGAAGCATAACATAACATATCAAAATTACAAGAGAAAGTGCACCAAATTTCGCTCTCGCAAAGAGCAACACAAAATGAAATGGAAGTTTTGAAGAAAGGTGTGGAAGCTAAGAAGGATGGTTTGAACAAAGGCGTGGAAGCTAAGATGGACAGTTTGAAGAATAGCATGAAAGCTAAGATGGATGGCATGGAAGCTAAGATGGATGAAAAAATGAAAGACAACATGGAAGACATGAAGAATGATCTAAAAGCAGACATGGAAGTTTTGATGCAATGTTGCAGGAAACGTCCCCCCCCCCCCCCGGCTCCAACCGCCGAAATGCGGTCCGTATGGAACCGTATGGGATCCGTACACCAAAACGTGTTTTGGAATTTCTGAAACGCGTTTCGCAAAAAAATTTGCGTTTCCTGGAAAGTTAGATCCGTACAGCCGGATCCGCGTTTTCCGTATGGTGGATCCGCGTTTCGTACGGCGGATCGCCGTACAGAAGCGCCGCAATTCCTGTACGGATCCATACGGTTCGCGAGCAGTTCCGTACAGCGCCATATGGATCCGACTTGCGCACTTAAAAAAAGCGTATTTTTTTTTTTTTTTTTTTATTTTTGGTGTTAGCTCGATTAGTTAGTGAGTTAGTCTTGGGTTAGGGATATGATGAAAAGCTTATAAGCTCTATTCTTCCTCTTATAGCTATTGAGTTAGTCTTGGGTTAGGGATATGATGAAAAGCTTATAAGCTCTATTCTTCCTCTTATTTGCTCACTTGTGTTTTTGGAGAACTTGGGGAAGAGAGGAGAAGAAAGCTTGGATAAGAGAAGAGAGAGAGAGGAGAAGAGAGCTTGGAGAAGAAAGAGTTGAAGAGATCTTGGAAGAGTGAAGGAGGAGGAGCTTGGAGGACTAAAGAAGGGCTTCCATCTACAAGAGCTAAAGAGGTAAGTGCAAACCCCAAACTCTCTCATTTTTTTTGTCATTGTTTTTTGTATTTTCTCTCCTCCCTCTCCTACACTTCCCCATTCTTTCTTCTTGTACATTTATTTGCAAGTTGTCCACCATCTATATTCATACTCAAAGATGATGTTTCTTTGGGTTCTATGTATCATTCCATTCTTGGTTTTGATGATGGTAAGGGGGAGTAGAAATAGAAGACGAGAACATGAAGAAGAAGAGGAAAGTGGTCACCATATGAGTGACCCAATGTATGATGAGGAGGAAGGCTTTGAAGAGGAAGGGGATGATGAAAACATTGAATCACAAGATGGCAACGCTGCATTGACACCCTTGTGGAACTATGTGACCAAACTTGAAAGGGGAAAAGGTGGTGGAAGCTACAAGTTTTTGTGCCCTCATGGTTGTCATGGAGGAAAACCATATAGCAGTTCATATACCCGTGTGAGGACGTATCTTTGTGGGGTGATGGACAGTGATGAAAGAAAGGGTGTTGTGGGGATAGCAATTTGCCCAAAGGTTCCAGCTGAACAAAGAAGAAAATACATCCAAATAGAGGAGGCTGCACAACAAAAAAATAAAAAACAAAAAACTAAATCTGAATTAAGTGCAACCTCTAGATTTGGTAGCTCATCTACTCGTGGTGTTTCTGCAAGTTGTGGAGGTAAAAAAACAATAGAAGATTTCATTAATGTTGTTAGGAGGGATGATGTGGATGGAAAGATAGTCTGATTTCTTTGTGCTTGCAGTGTACCATTCAATGTGCTTCGCTCTCCCTATTGGCATGAAATGGTAAAGGGCATCAATGAAGCCCCAAAAGGATACAAGTCCCCCAACTATGAAAAAGCTAGAACAGTGTTATTAGAAAGAGAAAAAGGAAAGGTTCAAGCAACTTTGACATGTTTTACAAATGAGTGGGTGGATAGTGGGGTATCCATTGTATCAGATGGGTGGACAAATATCAGAAACCAACATTTGATAAATGTTCTTGGTGTTTCTGCTACTGGTGCAGTGTTTATTGCATGTCATGATTCCTCCTCTGTCAGTGCAACTTCCCAAAACATTGCAGATCTCCTATTGCAATCAATCAGAGATGTTGGTCCTAGCAAAGTGGTTCAAGTGATCACAGATAATGTAGCAAAGTGTAAGGGAGCGGGTAAAATTATTGAGCGTACTTATCCACACATATTTTGGTCTGGGTGCTTGGTGCACACATTGAACCTTTTGATGCATGATATTGTGAGGCATAAAGAATGTGGGTGGATTAATGAGCTAATTACAAGAGAGGGAAGAAGCTCATTAAATTTATCACAGGGCATACAAGGGTAAACTACTTCTATGGCACTTACTCCAAGTTGCAGTTGCTTAAACTTGCAAAAACCAGATTTGCAAGTTATTACCTCACCTTTAGGCGGCTAGTGAAGGTGAGACAAGCTCTAACTAATGATGTAAAAAAAAACAATTTCCACTCTACAATTTAGTATAGCAAAATTGCTAATTTTACTAAGACCCAGATTTATTCTCTAACTTGATGGACTTGATTCCTTATTCACCACTTAATGTGCAATTCCAATTTCCACTCTAATTAACACATATAACAATGAGGCTTATCGCAGCTTTTATGCAAACTTCATTCCACAACCACTGACGAAATCCTTTAGGGACCATTGTTATACATACAACAATATCAAATCGCTGTATTGCCAAGCATGGAATCCATTTTGTTTTTAAAAACAAACAAAATAAACCCAACGCAGTCTTTATGCTTGAACCCATGTTCATATAAACCAACACAGCTATCAAACGACGTAGCCAAGCAACATCTACCAACACAATTTCTATCCCGTTTTAAATGTTATGCAGTCCATGTGATCGTTAATAATAGATGGGACGTAACACAGGAAATGATTGTATATATATAAATTTACAATGTAACCAAAACCATTTACTCTGCATTAAGTGTTTGCCATTAAGCCATCGGCAATGCTTCTGCGTTGCGGTCAAGCCAGCGGATGCTATGTAAATCCCTACGCATATGCCTAACGCATTGTTGGCGGGGTGTTGATCTTTGCGTTAATGTCCCTCGATTCTCTGTTTCCCTTATGCCTCAGTCCAGCGCTTTGCTTCTTTTTTCGTCTTTTGTGGTCTTTAGTTCAATTTGATGGAACTGCTATTGATTTAGTTCAAACAGTGTTGTTTATACCTTACTAGCGTTCATAGGATACACACTGTCCCTACATTCACCCATTCACATATGTACATATATAATTTGCAGATTCTAACAATTAAAAAAAAACATACCAGACCAACCCAAATTACATTACTAACGCATGGACTGAATAATTCATTAATTGCCTTTGCGTTTTGCAATTTACACACTGGCAAACTTCTCTCCCCTTTTCCTCCCAATTTCCCCATTATTTATACTTGAAATATGAAATTGTTCCTCTTAGAATAGGTTTCTTCTCGAATTTTCTCAACAAATCAATACATCCCTATTTTTAAGTGCTTATCCCTATGTTGGCTCTATATCCACGCAGGGAAATAAACCAATTCCTAATTTTATTCCTAATTGATTAAAAATACAAAACAAACTAACTATTCTCATAATAAATAACAATAATAATAAAATAAAATAAAATACTACTACTAATGTTTATTTCTTTGGATTAGCCACAACATGTGAACAAAACATCACATTGTTGGCTAAGTCCCCAATGCTCCTGGATCAGACTCCCGGGGAAGAAAACTGATCTTGTAATGCTTCGGAATCGATTCCCAACTTCTGTAGCTCTGCTGCAATCATCCAACTGGCGTCTTCCCTTGGTTGTCCTTTCCACTTGACTAAACACTGATAATAGGTTTGGCTCCTGGTTTTCTTTGACACTCTCTTCTCCAAAATGGCTTCGATTTCCCTCTTCCTTGCTTTGGGCATCTGCTCTTCACAATTTACCGTTGGGTTTTCTTCTGTTGTGGCGTCCCCTTGTGGTTCTTCTCCTGGTTCTTGGTATAGGTACAAATCTGCAATATTGAAGATTGGCGATATTCCAATTCCTATTGGCAATTTAACTTCATATGCATTTGAAGAAAATTTCCTTACAATTTCACATGGTCCTATCTTCTTCAATTTTAATTTGTTATAAGTTTTAATAGGAAATCTTTCTTTTCTTAAATATACCATAACCAAATCACCCACTTGGAATTCCTTTTCATGCCTCCTCATATCTGCTCTTTGCTTGTATTTGCTACTACTTTCCTACAATTTGCTTTTGACATCTTCCTGTAGTTCCTGCATCTGTTCTGCAAATTCTTCAGCCTTTGCGCTCCTTACCTCCTGTTTTCCTAGATCTCTGAGTTCATACACACCTCTTGGATGCATTCCAAAAACAATTTGGAATGGACTCATGCCAGTACTTCGATTTGGAGTGTCATTGTAAGCAAACTCAGCCTGAGCAAGGGCTAAATCCCATTGTTTAGGACTTTTATATACCAAGCTTCTCAATATGTTTCCCAGACTATTTATGACCTGGGTCTGTCCATCCGTTTGAGGATGATATGCTGAACTGAAACTAAGGTTGGTACCTAGTTTCTTCCACATAGTTCTCTAGAAATGTCCCACAAACTTGGTATCCCTGTCAGACACAATGCTTACAGGTAATCCATGTAATCTTACAACTTCTGAAAAAAACAGATTAGCAATATGTGTTGCATCACTTGTTTTCTTACATGCAATAAAATGAGCCATTTTAGAAAATCTATCCACAACAACATAAATGGAATCATTTCCCCTTTGAGTTTTTGGCAAACCCAAAACAAAATCCATACTAACTTCATCCCACGGTCAGTCGAGTATTGGTAAGGGCTGATACAATCCTGTATTCTGACTTTTTCCCTTAGCATGCTGACAGATCATGCATTTTTCCACAAACCGTTTAACATCAGTTTGCATCTTCGGCCAGTGATAAAAAGTATTTACCTGAGCAAAGGTTTTGTCTTATCCAAAATGCCCGGATAGAACTCTACTATGCTTCTCCTTGATTATGTTTTCCCTCATAGAACATTTAGGAATATATAACTTATTACTTTTGAATAGTAATCCCCCTTGGATTAGGTAATCCAACCACTGGCTTCTGTTATGGACTGCTGGATTTTCTACGACTGCATAAATTTCTTTAAACTCAGCATCATCTTTATACATGTCAACCATCTCCTCAAACCCTACAACACCAACTTGCAACTCCTGTATAATTAAGTTCACCCTGCTCAAAGCATCAGCAACTTTGTTCAATTTACCACTTGTATGTTTGATTACAAAAGTGAAACTCTGCAAATATTCTACCCATTTGGCATGTTTCTGATTTAACTTTGGTTGGTTGTTCATAAACTGTAATGCATGATTATCAAAATATAACACAAACTCTTTTCGCAACAAATAATGTCTCCATTTTTTTAAGGCTTGTACAACAACATAAAATTCCTTGTCGTAAGATGAATATTTCTTCTTTTCTTCATTGAGTTTTTCACTAAAGTATGCTATTGGTTTCTGATCTTGGCTCAGAACTGCTCCAATCGCAATTCCACTAGCATCAGTTTCAACCTGGAAAACTTTCTCAAAATTTGGTAAAGCCAAGACTAGTTTTTCAGTAATTTTTTTCTTTAGCAATTTAAAGTTTCGATTTGTTGCTTCTGCCCATTTGAATGGTTGATTAGTTTCTCTGATTGTTTCTATAATGGGTGCACAAATCTGACTAAAACTTCGAATAAATTTTCGGTAGAAACTTGCAAGACCATGGAAGCTTCTTACCTCAAATATGCTTCTAGGAGTTGGCCAATTCACAATTGCTTGGATTTTCTCGGGATCCATTTTCAACCCTTCCTTAGAGACTACAAACCCCAAATAAATTAGTTCTTCCTTCATAAAGCTGCACTTCTTCAAATTTATCAACAGTTTTTCTTTTTGCAAAGTCTTTAGAACTAATTTAAGGTGTTCTAGATGCTCCTCTTTACTTCGACTAAAAATGAGAATATCATCAAGATAAACAATTACAAATTTACCCGCATATTCTTTCAAAACTTCATTCATTAACCTCATGAAGGTACTAGGTGCATTAATAAGTCCAAAAGGCATTACTAACCATTCATACAAACCACTGTTAGTTTTAAATGAGGTTTTCCACTCATCCCCTTCTCGAATCCTTATCTGATGATACCCACACTTCAAATCTATTTTAGAAAAATAATTCGACCCACTCAAACAATCCATTAAATCATCCATTCGTAGTAAAGGAAAACGATACCTAATGGTGATTTTATTTATGGCTCGAGAATCTGTGCACATGCGCCATTCACCTCCTTTATTTGGACTGAGTACTGTTGGTACAGCACATGGACTGAGGATTTCTCTGATTAATCCTTTATCCATCAACTCTTGCACTTGTCTTCCAACTTCGGCATTTTCCTGCGGCGTTAACCAGTAGGCTGCTTTATTCGGCAAGCTGGCTCCAGGGATTAGATCAATGTGGTGACTAATACTCCTGATGGGCGGTAACTCATTTGGCAACTCATCCACAACAATATCAGCAAAATCATTCAACAGATTTCGAATCTCTTCAGGTAAATCTTCTAAATTTGTAGAAGTTAAAATTACCTTGGGTCTCCCAACAATAGCAAAATGCATCTCCTCGCCCTTCTCGACTTCTTGCAACAGGGTTTTTCCACTCATCAACATAACGTTGTTTCCAAGTGCTTCCTCATCAGCTTCAATTTTCAATGGCAGTAGTGTATGCTTGTTCCCATCTTTCTCAAGAGTATAAGTGTTTCTTTTGCCATCATGTATGGCTTTTCGGTCAAACTGTCAGGGCCTTCCTAGCAATATGTGACATACATCCATCGGCATTACATCACATAAAATAACATCCTTATAAGTACCAATCTGAATTTCGACTTTACATTGTTCAGTTACAATAATTTGATGGCCTTTTTGGAGCCACGATACTTTATAAGGAGTGGGGTGTACTGTTTTCTCCAACTTCAATTTGTCCACCATCTCTGTAGAAACAAGGTTATCAGTACTACTGCTATCAATTGCCAATTTGCAACACTTACCCTTTGACTTACATACAGTTATGAACAAATTCTTTCTTTGAGCTGGTTCTCTGGTTTCCTTAGCTGCTTTAAGCAATATCCTTTTCAACAACAAGGATTCTTCGGCTTCAAGTGGTTCCTCTTTGGCTGCAGTCTGAGGAATTTCTTCCTTTGTTTCAACAACGTTCACATTTCGCAGGGTTGCTGGTTTATTGTGAGGACAATCCCATTGCACATGTCCCCATTCACTACATACAAAGCACTGAACATCTCTTCCTCGGCCTCTACCTCTGGGCACAAACTTTCCGCGACCAGAATCTCCTCTTTGTGGTGATCTATTACTCGAACTCCCTACCTCATTCTGGGAGTGTTGAAATCTGGATTTAAATGTTCCCCTTCCTTTTGCCGGACTCTTGCCTCTATTTCTCTGATTTTGTTTGTCCAACATCTTTTCTTCCGCCCTCAAAGCTACTTGATAAGCATCTTCAATCGTCTTCAGATTTAATAAACTGATCTCATCATGTATTTCAAATCTCAAACCATTTATATATCTAGCTACCTTTTCTATGTCATCTTCAATATGACCCGCTCTAATACTCAGCTTATAAAATTCTTCAGTCTATTCTTTGATAGTCATGCCCTTTTGCTTTAAGTTTTGCAATTGTCTAAAAAGATTTAATTGATAATCTTTCGGCATGAACTTACCTTTCAGTTTACTCACCATCTTATCCCACTGCTTGATTTAGGTTTCCCTTTTCATTCCCTAGACAACTGCAATTCATCCCACCACAGGGCTGCATGACCCTTCAATCTCGTGGCTGCAAACTTCACTTTCTTCTTGTCATCGACTTCTTCATAGTCGAAATATTTGTCTAATGAACTGATCCAGTCCATTAGTACTTTCACACTAAGATTACCATTGTATAAGGTACTTCTACCTTTGGTCTGCTACTGGCCTTTGCTAGCATCTTCATAACTTTAGCTGCCTCGCTTTCTTCCTCCACTTCTTCTTCGGTGGTCTCTTCTTCATCGGCACTAGCAACTCCATCATCAGTTGCCCTCCTCTGAGTAGTTTCCATTATGGCCATCCGTGTCCGCAAGTGCCGGATTTCGTCTGGCAAAACTGCGTTTGCTATAGGTCTTCCTCGACCTAATCCCAGCTCGGCCTACTCCAGCTCCTCTTCTGGGCAGCATTCCCTGCAATGCTCAAGAACAACTCAATGCTCCAATACCAAAATGATGTTAAAAAAAACAATTTCCACTCTACAATTTAGTATAGCAAAATTGTTAATTTTACTAAGACCCAGATTTATTCTCTAACTTGATCGACTTGATTCCTTATTCACCACTTAATGTGCAATTCCAATTTCCACTCTAATTAACACATATAACAATGAGGCTTATCACAGCTTTTATGCAAACTTCATTCCACAACCACTAACGGAATCCTTTAGGGACCATTGTTATACATACAACAATATCAAATCGTTGTATTGCCAAGTATGGAATCCATTTTGTTTTTAAAAACAAACAAAATAAACTCAACGCAATCTTTATGCTTGAACCCACGTTCATATAAACCAACACGGCTATCAAACGACATAGCCAAGCAACATCGACCAACACAATTTCTATCCCATTTAAATGTTATGTAGTCCAAAAATGCAGTCATTGCTGTAGATGGGACGCAAACACAAGGAAATGACTGTATATATATAAATTTCAATGTAACCAAAACCATTTACTCTGCATTTCTAGAAGTGTTTGCCATTAAGCCATCGGCAATGCTTCTCTGCGTTGCGGTCAAGGCCACTAGACGCTAGCAATCCCTATGCATATGCCTAACGCATCGTTGGCAGGGTGTTGACGCTACGTTAATGTCCTCGATTCTCCGTTTCCCTTATGCCTGCGTCCAACTTCTTGCAGCTTCTCTAACTTACGTGTTGTGGTCTTTAGTTCCAATTCCAATTGAACTCTGTCATTTGTTTGCAATTCAAACAACCCGAGGTTGCTTTTGCCACCTGCGTTGTTCCAGATACACAATGTCCCTGCATTCACCCATTCACATATGCACATATATAATTTACGGATTCTAACAATTAAAAAAAAAAAACATACCAGACCAACCCAAATTACATTACTAACGCATGGATTGAATAATTCATTAATTGCCCTTTGCGTTTTGCAATTTACACACTGGCAAACTTCTCTCTCATTTTCCTCCCTATTTCCCCATTATTTATACTTGAAATATGAAATTGTTCCTCTTAGAATAGGTTTCTTCTCGAATTTTCTTAACAAATCAATACCTCCCTATTTTTAAGTGCTTATCCCTATGTTGGCTCTATATCCACGCAGAGAAAGAAACCAATTCCTAATTTTATTCCTAATTGATTAAAAATACAAAACAAACTAACTATTCTCATAATAAATAACAATAATAATAAAATAAAATAAAATACTACTACTAATGTTTATTTTTTTGGATTAGCCACAACATGTGAACAAAACATCACATTGCTAGCTAAGTCCCCGATGCTCCTGCATCAACTAATATGGTCACCGCTGAATCATGGGAGGAGATTAACACTGATAGAGATGGTGCTAATGCAGCAAAGGACACTATTCTTGACATGTTATTTTGGTCACAGGTTAAATATGTTTTGTAATTCACCAAACCAATTTATTACATGATCAAGTTTGGGGATTCAGATAAGCCAATAATTGGGGAGGTGTATGAGAAAATGGATAACATGTTGGGGCAGATTTGTTAAGTCCCTATATTAATAGTGTAGTCCCTTATTATGTTAGTGTAGCCCCCCTTATTGTTATTGTTGTACCTCTATAACCCCCATATTGTTATTATTGTGCCCTTACATTATTATTGTTAGGTCGGCTAGGATTACATTGTGGCCTCACTAGGATTATATTGTGGCCCCATGGACTCCTATATAGAAGGAGGTTTTGGTCATTTGTATGATCCAAGAATTGTTCATTCATGTAATGTATTGGAGGTTTCCCCCTCAAAGTGGCTTATTTCTAAAGCATTGATATCTCTTTTCTTCTATTTTTGGAGCTAGTTTCACAACACTTGGTATCAGAGCTTTGGATTCTAGGGTTTCGCTGCTCCAAACAAGTCATCGTGGCATTTTCGCTATAAATTTTTTTCTACGAAGGTTCAGAAGCTGAAATTTTTAGAGTGCAAAGCCGAAATCCTGAGGAACATCGTTGCAAAATTTCAGAGCTTGGTTCGCAATATTTTCGGAGATATGATCTGTGGAATTTAGGGCTTTTGGCAGGCTCCTGAATTTCACTTAAAATGGTCATCGCGGAATTTTCGCTATAACTTTTTTCTACGAAGGTTCAGAAGCTGAAATTTTTAGAGCACAAAACCAAAATCCTGTGGAACATCATTGCAAAATTTCAGAGCTTGGTTCGCAATATTTTTGGAGATATGATCTCTGGAAGTTAGGTCTTTTTCAGGCTCTTGAATTTCATTTCAAAGAGGTGATCGTGGGAAAATATTCATAACTCTTTCTCTGAGCATCGGATTGGAATTTTGTAAGAAGTGACTGGAAGTACACGGACTGTAGTTTCCTGTCTATAAATTTCAGAGCCAAAGGAGCAAACAGTGACATATGGCAAGTCGTACAAGTTCGCTCTACTGAACCAGTCCATAATTAGGTCATTGTGGGAGATTGGACATAACTTTGTCTTGAAGAATCCAAATCAAGTCAGACCTGTGGCATTCGAAAGATAATTTAGAGGGCTACGTCAGTGCCAAATTTCAGATATTTAGGATCTGCAAGTATAGAGATAAGTCAATTTCAATATCGAGCTTCTCAAAAGCAAGAAGAAGGTGTGTATTTGGTTTTTAAAATTGCATAACGTTTGTTTGAAAAAGCAGTTTGAAGTGATTCCAAGGGCATATTTTAGAATTTTTATCACTATTGGGTTCTATAATGCCTCCAAAAAATAATTCCATACCCATTAAGCCCTCAAAAATCTATACTATGACGCATGAAGAGGAACAATTGCAGTATGAGATATCAAAATTACGGTACCAAGTGCAACAAATTTCAATCTTACGAAGAGCAACCGAAGATGACATAGATGGTTTAAAAGCAGAAATGGAGGCTAAGTTGGATGGTTTGAAGGATCAAATAATAGCTAATATGGATGATAAATTAGTGGAAGATCACATCGATCATCAACAACAAGTTCTCCAACTCTCAAAGGATAACCTAACTTTGGTGCAAAATCTAATGAAACAACAGGAAGATCAACCTCACATCGAAAGAATTTATGAAGCAGTCACAGAAACAAGAACTCGACAAGTACGAACAATTTCAAAGTATCTCAGCAAGTGGAAGAAATTACCTGTAGAAGATTCCACATGGGAGGATGAGAATTTTATATAGAAGCATCAAGAAATAATCAAGCGTTGAGGACAACACTTGTTTGAAGGAGAGAGGCATGTTAAGTCCCTATATTAATAGTGTAGTCCCTTATTATGTTAATGTAGCCCCCCTTATTGTTATTGTTGTACCTCTGTAACCCCCATATTGTTATTATTGTGCCCTTACATTATTATTGTTAGGTCGGCTAGGATTACATCGTGGCCCCATGGACTCCTATATATAGAAGGAGGTTTTGGTCATTTGTATGATCCAAGAATTGTTCATTCATGTAATGTATTAGAGGTTAGCCCCTCGAAATGGCTTATTTTTAAGGCGTTGATATCTCTTTTCCTCTATTTTTGGAGCTGGTTTCACAACAAGATTAAAGACATTGTTGATCCTAGAGATACCACCTTGTACAAATATATTCGTGCAGAGGTGGAAAACGATGGGATATGCTAAATATTCCATTGCATGCATTAGCATATGTATTGACACCTAAATATTATAGTCCATCATGGCTTTCAACAACAGCGCCTGGGGGGGCAAGTAGGAGAAAACCACACCTAGATCCAGAGGTCCTACAAAAATATATTCTTGCACTAGATAAATTAGTCCCTGATGAGGAGGAGGCAAACTTGGTACGGAAACAGTTGAGCAACTATACACTTTCCACTGGTCCATTTGGGAGCATGCATGCTATTAGAGATCGAGAGAGTTTTTCTTCTATTGAGTGGTGGAACATGCATGGAGGTGCTACTCCACTTCTACAGACTTTGGCATTGCGGGTGCTATCACAGGTGGTAAACACTTCTTCTGCAGAGAGGTGTTGGAGCTCTTATTCTTTCATCCACAATGTTAAAAGGAACAGGTTGAGTTTAGACCAGGCAGAGAGCTTGGTTTATGTTCATTACAACTTGAGATTGTTGTCCCATTACTGTGATGATGCAAAAAGTAACAGAGACCTTAAGGTTTGGGACAGGTATCCAAAGACCAATTTGGAGGATGGAGTGTTGCGATTAGAGCAATTAGAGGATGCTCTTATCCATGATGATGATGATCGACTTGACATGCCACCCCCCACTGGTCCCTTGCTTCCAAGGTTCCATAGTTCAACACCAACAGCAGGGGCTTCGTCTTCATCAATTACAGTGCCATTTCCACAGCTTCCACAGCCACCATCTTCTTCATTGCCACCACGTGGAGGCGCACCATCACGTACTCTTCGTGGTGGAAGGAGGAGAGATGAGTAGATATTTCAGTGTTCACACTTTACTACTTTTGTCATAGATTATCATTAGACTTGTAGGCTTGTTGTGAATTTGAACTTTTTTGTCTTGGTGGTGGCCAAGTGGCCTATTTTGTAAACATTATTATTTGAATTTTGGACATGACTAATGTTGACAGTTGCTCACTTATAATATGCTTTATGTTTTATAATATGGTTAAATGTTTTATGTTTATCATTTATGTTTTATAGTATGCTTAATTTTTAAATGTTTTATGTTTTAAAATTTATAGTATGCTTAAATGCTTTATGTTTATCATTTATGTTTTATAGTATGCTTAAATGTGTTATGTTTTATAGTATGCTTAAATTTTTTATCATGTTTAATTATTTGATGTATGTTTGTAATTGCTAGGATCTAGAATCTAGATTCTAGATTCCTGATGCTCGAATAATTAATTATTGATGTACAATGGAATCATGGATGTCATATCTATCTTGATGTATGTAAGAATATACATGTTTTCATGTCTTCTACAACTAATATGGTATTTGAGATTGTCATTTTGAATATAAATGCAAAAAAATATTTATAAATAAATAAATAAATAAATATATATATATATATATATATAGTAGACGCTTCCGAAACGCTTCGCTTCCTAAATTTTGAAAAATGACGCTTCCGCGTCCCCGCTTCCAAAAAACATCCCCGCTTCGTGCAATGTTGGTTTGATGACAAGATTAATACAATAAATGATTCCTAATGGCGGAAAGATAGTAGAGAAAACTCATGATGAGAACAAAATAAATGTTAATCGTGATTTCATAAACTCTAATGTTGGATTGAAGAACCACCATATTCCAAAGATGGATATGAGGAAGTTTGATGGCAAGGATCCCATAACATGGATACTACAGATAGAGCAATATTTTGATCTCAACATGTGCAAAACACACAAAAGGTACGCATTGCAACTTTAAATTTAGAACAAAATACATTTGTATGGTATCGATGACTTTGCTCCCGTAAAAAAATTGTCACTTGGTCAATTTTTACGGAGGAAATAATAGCACATTATGAGGATACAAAGAGAAACACCTTTTTTAGCCAATTGATAAATCTCAAACAAAAGGGTTCAGTGGTGGAGCACATTAAGGACTTCCAAAAATTGAATATAAGGGTAACTAATATCCCAGAGGAACACAGGAATGATGTCTTCATAGGGTCTTTAAAGGATAACATCCAACATGAAGTTCGCGTTTGGGAACCTGATTCATTGGAGAAGGCATTCAGGTTGGCAAGAAAAATTGAATGTAAAATTATGGCGACAAGGAAGCCTACCACTCACATCTATAAAGATGGAGGTGTTGCTACTCCTAGACTTCCACAATCTACAAGGTTGACACCACAACAATTGGAAGAAAAAAGAGCAAAAGGGCTTTGCTACAATTGTGACAGCAAATACACTAAAGGTCATCAGTGTGTTGAAAAGAAATTATTTTACATAGATTCTGAAGAGGAGGAAGAAAATGAACAAGAAACTTCAAAAGAAGAGGATATATATCAGGAACCAACCCTAGAAGAACAAGAAATGAGTCTGACCATATCGTGTAATGCATTGGCAAGAATTACCACTCCTCAAACTCTCAAGATAGAAGGACATATCAAGAAGAAAAAGGTAATAGTGTTGATTGATTCGGGTAGTACCCATAATTTTATTCATTGTAAGGTATCCAAGGAATTGAATCGAGCCTATACCCGCACCAAAATGTCAAGCATGGTTGCAATGGAGTAACTATAAATTTCTCTGAAAATGCCATAATATCAAGCTAACCATGGGGGAATATGTATCAATAGTCCAACGTTTTATTCAATGGGAGGTGTTGATACAATAGGAGTACAATGGTTACAATCTTTGGGGACGGTAGCTTTTAATTTTCAAGAAATTTTCTTGAATTTTTTTTTGGAAGGAAAGGAAATCGAATTACGAGGTATCACAGGGAAGCCAGGAAAGATAATAAGCTCTAATGTCATGACAAATCTTCTGAAGAAAGAAAAACAATGTGTAATTGCACAATTATGTTCACTAGAAGTTCCAACATCAAAATCATCTATTTCTCTAGATCTCAAAAAAGTCTTGGACAATCATTCCAAGGTGTTTGATACTCCCAAAGAACTCCCACATATTCATGCTCATGATCATGCTATTCATTTGATTCCAGGAAGTGTTCCTCCAAACATCAGGCCTTACAAATATCCTTGTTTCCAAAAGAGCGAAATTGAACGTATGATTGCGTAAATGTTAGAGGCCGGTATAATTCAACCTAGTCAAAGTTCTTTCTCTCGGCCCAGGTACACAAGAAGGATGGATCATGGTGCATGTGTCCCGATTATAGGGAGCTCAATAATCTCACCATTAAAGATAAATTTCCCATTCCTGTGATTGATGAATTATTGGATGAATCACATGGAGCAATTTATTTTACCAAGTTGGATCTTCGTTTAGGATATCATCAAATTAGAAGGAAGACTGAAGATATTCCGAAAACAGCATTTCGAACTCATGAGGGTCATTATGAATTTTTGGTCATGCCTTTTGGCCTTACCAATGCACCTTCTACATTTCAAGAGTTGATGAACTCCATTTTCAAACCCTTCCTTAGAAAATTTGAGCTAGTATTTTTTGATGACATACTAATCTACAATAGGTCTTGGAAGGATCATGTTCAACATGTTGACAGGGTGCTTAATCTATTGGAGGATAAACAACTATATGCAAAAACATCCAAATGTTTCATTATTTTACAAGGAGTGGAATATCTCAAGTCATATTGTATCTCAATACCTGTTAAGGTAGACCCTAACAAAATTAAAGCCACTAAGGAATGGAAAGTCCCCACAACCATAAAGCAGTTGCAAGGATTTCTCGGGTTAACAGGGTATTATCGCAAGTTTGTTAATAGTTATGGGAAAATAGCAGCACCTTTAACAACATTATGGAAGAAAGATACATTTTCATGGACTCCTGAAGCAACTAAGGCCTTTGAACATCTTAAATAGGCAATGTGCCAAGCACCGGTCTTAGCTATGCCAGACTTCACAAAAAACTTTATTGTGGAATGTGATGCCTTGGGAAATGGACTTGGCGTTGTTTTAATACAAGAAGGAAGACCCATTGCTTTTGAAAGTCATCCAATCAAAGGAAAGTATTTACATAAAGCTATTTATGAGAAGGAAATGTTGCGATACTACATGAACTAAAGAAATGGCGACCTTACCTAATGGGAAGACACTTCAAGGTAAAACTGATCATGATAGTCTTAAACACTTTTTGGAACAAATACTATCTTCATAAGAGTAGCAAAAATGGGTCACAAAGATGTTGGGTTATGACTTTGAAATCATATACAAAAAAGGGAAACTAAATGTTGTTGCAGATGCACTCTCAAGAAAGGATGAAGAGGTGGAAGCATTGCTTTGTGCCATTTCTATTATCTAACCAGATTGGATAACCAAAGCAAGGGATGAATGGAAGGAGGACGAAGAAGTGTGGACACTCATTCAAAATTTGCAGCAAGATCCTAATACATCTGATACATTTAGTTGGAAAAATGATTCCTTATGGTACAAAGATCACTTATATATTTGCAAGAATTCCCAACTAAAACAAAAGATTCTTTTGGAATTGCACACTTCTCCTTTAGGGGGACACTCGGGATTTTTAAAAACTTACCACAGGGTGAAGAAAGAATTTTTTTGGGATGGCTCTCAACTGATATATTCAAAAGTTTGCATAAATGTTCAGTTCATCCACATCAAAATAACGAGACACTAAGACTCGGGTCTTCTACAACCTTTATCCATTTCAAGTCGATTTTGGGAGGATATTTCAATGGATTTTATTACAGGTTTACCTTAGTCACACAAAAACAGTGTCATCATGGTGGTAGTTGATAGAATTACCAATTATGCACGCTTTTGTGCATTATCTCATCCATTTAAAGCAAAGGTCAAACTGTTACCCAGCATTTCATGGGAAACAATTCAAAAGCTTCATGCAAACTCAAAGATTACCGTAAGGACAGAGATCCCATTTTTACCAGAAATTTTTTTGGACGGAATTATTTTCTTGTTTTGGGAAGTAATTAACTAGCTCATACCATCTTATCATCCTCAATCGGATGGTCAACCGAGATAGTGAATAAATGTTTGGAAGGATATCTTCGTTGTTTTGTATCTGATAAACAAACACAATGGGTCAAGTGGTTACCTCTCGCTAAATGGTGGTATAACACTTCCTTCCATACTGTAGCGAAAATGACCCCATTTATGGCACTTTATGGATATCATCCACCATCCACCACATCTTTAAGAGAAAATTCTAAGGTTCAAGCAGTGGAAAATCACATCGAGCATCAACAAGAATTCCTCCAACTCTTAAAGGATAACCTAAATTTGGCACAAAATCGAATGAAACAACAGGCAGATCAACATCGCAACGAGAGAAGTTTTGATGTAGGAGACGGGGTATTTTTACGGCTACAACCATACAAACAAATGTCCCTCAAGCAAGCTAAGAAGGATAATAAATTATCGCCAAAGTAGTACGGTCCTTACAAGGTGTTGCAAAAGATTGGTACTATGGCATATAAATTGGAGCTTCCTTCTTCTGCACGAGTGCATCCAGTTTTCCATGTTTCATGCTTAAAGAAGGTTATAGGGGACAAACTTCCAGTTCAAACAATATTGCTAGAACTTGATGAGGAAGGAAAAATCATATTGGAACCTGAAGCAGTCACGGAAACAAGAACTGGACAGCTACGAAATCGATCAATTTCAAAGTATCTCATCAAATGGAAGAACTTACGCACTGAAGATTCTACATGGGAGGATGAGAATTTTATACAGAAGCATCCGGAGCTACTCAAGCGTTGAGGACAACACTTTTTTGAAGGAGAGGGGCATGTTAGGTCCCTATATTACTAGTATAGTCCCTTATTGTTGTTAGTGTAACCCCCATCATACTGCTTACCCCCGTAACCCCAATATTGTTATTATTGTGCCCTTACATTATTATTGTTAGGTCGACTAGGATTATATTGTGACCCCATGGACTCCTATATATAGAAGGAGGTTTTGTCATTTGTATCATCCAAGAATTGTTCATTTATGTAATGTAAAGGAGGTTTCCCCCTCGAAGTGGTTTATTTCTAAGGCGTTGATCTCTCTTTTCTTCTATTTTTGGAGCTGGTTTCATAACAGTTTTTCTTTTATGTTCTGATTTCTAGAGTTCGTAGATCTAATATATCCTGTTAAAACTTTTTGAATTGTTTAAAGTTGTAGGTATCCCTCAGAATGATTGGATTAAGAGGTAGTCCTCACCATTTTACCAAAAAATGAGTATATTGTTCTTTGTTTCATCTTTCATGTTTGGTTTCCTCCTCGCATCGAGATTTGTTTGTATTATATACTCATAATCCTTTCTTTATATTTTCCTTGATAGGAAAGCTTGCATAATACACAAAGGTTATGGAGAAAACTTCAAAGGATAGACTTGAGTCATGAAAGTAGCTTTGTTGCTAAAGAAGCACTTCAGAATGATACTCTATGAGGTTTGATAAAGAACAACTCAACTACAAATTTTGTTGCAAAAGGTATGATCACTCTTCTTTTGAAATTTGTTTTACACTACTATCATCTTTATGCCTAGGGTTTTGAATCATAAAGGTCATCTTAGGGTGATTAATCATTAAATTGAATCTACCCCCGTTATACTATCTCTTGTCATTTGATCACTCTTGTGAAACCCTAACATTTAGGGTTCACTGTAAAACCCTAGCCTCTTGATGCTAAGGGTCTATCCAATGTTGCATGACTCGTACTCGTATAAGACTCGCCTGATTATTGACTCAGCAACCCGTATAAGACTTGGGAACAGCGCCTATAAGACTCGTATAAGACTCGGCAAAATATAGAAAAAACTTTTTAAAAAAATATGATCTCCTTAAAAGAAAACAAAATATGAATTTTGAGTGGATCCACGGGCTTATGTGGGTCAGATGTGGGTCCTCACGGGTTCAATATGAGTAGATGAGTTCTATGCGGGTTTGGACGAGTATGGGTAGAGACCGTGGGTCCTATGCGAGTGGCCTGTCCCACTATAGAACCCATGAAGACCCACGGGTACTCGCGGGTCTTATAAGAGTCGTGCTACACTAGATATGTCAATGTTGATTATGAAACCCTGGTCTTCTTAGGGTTTGTTTATAAAGTCTAGAAACCCTAGCCCTTTAGGGTTTGTCTAAGTTATATAATGAAACCCTATATTTTTAGGGTTTGGTGAATTAGGATTTATAAACAAAACCCTTCTAATAGTTATAGAAATATCCTAGGATGATTGAAACCCTAGACTAATTAAATTGTTTTATATTTAATTTTGATGTCTTTACCTAATAGATATTGATATGAGATGCTAGTGCATGATAATGAAACACTAGATATGTATATGCAAGTATGTTATCTTGATTGTTGATGAAATATAGGGTAGAGGTTGATATTCTACAGCATGATAATAAAACCTTACAAGTATATTGTTTTCGAATATTGATATGATTTAGTTTTGATGATAAAATCTAAGGTTTGCTACAAACCCTAGTAAAGTTTGACATGTAATTCTAAAAGCATATTGTTGAAACCTTAGATATATAGTACTATGATTGGATTGTTATTTGATTGAATTGTTGATATCTAAGGCTTTATGTATTGAAGATGGAGTCTAGGGTTTATGACAGAACCCTAGCAAGAAGTTGAAGTCTAGTATGTAAAAATATGTAACCCTTATTGATTATGAACCTAACTAGGTTTAGGTATTTAATGTCCAAATCTTGAATGTTTTGATGCTTCCATTGTAATGATATGATTTTGATATGGTTGACTTCATGCTTCTATATATTTGTATTTGGTTGTACTTGCTATTAAACTTTTGCAAGTACATAATATTCAAAATGTTGATATTCATAATTGAATATGATAATAATATTGAGCATGATGAAGGGAGCTATAAGAATGATGATGATAAAGATGACCTTGATGGCATGAGAAAGAAATGAAGCCTTGAAAGTTGAAGTCTCTCCAATGCTATAAAAGAAGGAAGTTGTTGAGTTAAGAGGGAGCTTGGTTAGAAGAAAGGCTATATCTCCCCAGTTAAGGAGGGCATATTATGATAGCCATAGTGAATACCTTGAAGAAAGAATGAAAATGAAGAATGAATGAAAGTACTACAGATAGATTTGCAAACAAAAGACTTAAGAAGTATCGAGGTTGTATTTGGTGCTACTGAAGAAATGAATGAAGAAAGCTTCCGACAAGTTGTATTTGGATAACTTGATGACCCCGAAGGTTTGTCTTTACTTGTTTATATATTTGAAGGTTTATTACTGATTGGGGTTGTGATTGTGCAGGATCTCTCCGTAAAAAGGTTGAACGTTTGAAGCATGCTTGGATTGGTGGATATATATCTGATTTTATTGATAAAAAGAGATAAAGCATCTTGTGGCAACAAGATGCTTGGGAGGACATCTGGTCAGCCTATGTGTTGATGTCTAGATCCTGAAGTAGGGAGGGTGGCATTGGTCTTGGAGCTCCGACCTTGGATACGCACCTAGATCCCTAGGTTGGTGTTAGAGCTTAAAAGCCTAATGGTACCTAGAGTGGCTAAAGCTTAAGTACACCTTAGTCCCGCCCGATTAGAGTACCCTGGTCAGGTATCTAATCTATAGGACTACGTGTGTTGTGACTCTTCATAGAGCATATCATTTTGAGATCTTCCATGTACCTTTGTATATATGTAATTATAAATACTTCCCTAGTTAAGAGGGAGTGTTGAAAAATGTAACTAGTGTCAGTCTTCATAATTGTATTTGAGTCATAATGTAATGTATTGGACAAAAGAAAGAAAAGAAATTTTATTGTAAAAGAAATTGACTTATTAAAGCATGGGTTTCATGCTTGGGTCAATGTTTTTTTAGGTCAAAGCCTCCATTGTAGGCTTCTAGGGTTTGTGTCAAGAGTCCTTGTCCTTGTCATCATGTAAAAGACCCTTCTTGGGATTTATCTCAAAGAAAGAAATTTATTTTGATGTAAATTAGGTCTTTTAGGCCTCCTCCACCAAGTCGGCCTAATTAAGAGGCTGAATCCACTATATAAAGGCAACAACTCGACCTCATTTGGAACACATTCACAAGAAGTTCGATCTGTGGTTGCTGGAGAAGAAAAGAGGGTGTGAAATTCAAGGAAGAAGGAGAAAAACCCTAGCGAAGAAGAGGAAAGCATAGCGAAGAAGTTTGGAGACATTTTTGTCTCTCTTGGACTCACACGTGCGAAATTTTGAAGCTACTGGGGAGGTAGAAATTTCAGATCTACGGTAGGGCCAAAATTCTAGATTGTTGTTGGGTTGAAGATATTGGACAATAAGAGACTATAGAAGTTTGCTAAATCATACTGGAAGGTTGACTTGGTGGAGGAGGAAGGTCTTTTGGTTAGGTATAAGGTCTTGGTTGTCTCAACTTGATTTGAATATGCTAGTGGAAGAGTTTGATTGGGTTTTCCCCTATAAAGGGGTTTTAGCCCTGACTGAGTGCCTATATCTAGTGTTGTTGATCTTCATCTTTTGATTTGAGGATTGCTTGATGAAAAGAAGATAAAAGAAGAACATAAAGAAAAGTTGATAACACTGCAAGAATATCACAAGTAATTATCAATATAATAGAATCTTTCTTCCTTTTTTATTTTCTGACACTTAGCAAGTTGCATGAATCTTTGCAACACTACTACTCTAATCAGTAATAGTTCCCAGCTCATGGGTAAAAGAAATAGATCGTAGAATTATTTGACTTTCTCATTTAAACTATAGTATCTAGAACTTAGAGTCCTTTGTGTTTTGTCTCCATTGTGGCATATTTTTATAAACATTATATGATAGTTTAAGTTTGAAATTTGAACCTAAGTTTGAATTGTTGACTACATATTACAAACTCTTTGGTCATGAATATGATGTTCCACTTCATTTCGTAGTTGAGGTTATTTGTTACAGTTCATTGATAGCAAATGTATCTGTTGAAACTTGAAATTTGAAGGTTGACGTTATGAATCATGATTGATCATTTTATGACGATCTTATAATTTCTACACGATTGGTGTTAAATGTGAACTAAATGGTTGATGTTTTAATGATCATCATTATTGTTATAGTTAAAATCATTGTTTTCATATTTTCTAAAAACAATTCGACATTTTGCATGATTTTTTTGAATATATATGCATCAAGATATTAGAATATACATTATATAAAAAACATTCCACTCCAGTAAGCTTTGAAAATTTGGTTCGTTGTGCTCCCACTTCCCACTTCACTTAGCTCCAAATAGCCTTAGTGTTGGAAAATCTATCTAGGTGGCAGTTAAACGATTTTCCTTTTTGTGACATTAACTTGTGATATTTTCATTATTAGCATTTGATCTCTTATGTATCTTTTCGTATCATCAAGATTAATGCCAAGCAAACAAATAAAGGAGAACACAAGATATAGGCACGCTACCAGGGCAAAACCCCCCTCAAGGGGAAAACCTAGTCACAAAATCATTCCCTCATTAGATTCAAGACAAGACGACCATGACCCTGACAAACTAATCTAGACTCCCTCCATCAAGTCATCTTTGTTCTGCAAACCAACACTGTGTGAGCACCAAATCACTGTGAGACCTTCTGAAGTCATTGTAATACCACCAAACTGGAATGGCACCAAGATTGTAAGATCCTTCTTATTGAGGTAGCACCGAACTATGGTACTCCCACTGAAACTGTGAGACCGAATTGTAATGTCATTAAACCCTTGTCACTGTAATTACATTAAGATATCCCTACTAAGGTTGTTCTGAACCGTTATTATTGAGGTAAGACAGAACCCTTAACGTTGTACCGAGTTGTGGCTCCTGTGATAGTACTGAGACCCTCTTTTTGTGGTGACACCGAGACCTTAATCATTGAAGAAGCACTAAAACTTGCCTTCACCAAAATCTCCGAACCTGCAACTATTTCCGAGTTCTGTGATATCCGAATTACAAAGCTAATCCTACAGAGGAAACTAACAAATAAAATCTCGTGAGAAATATCTCACTCCTCCACGGGAATCCGGCACTGACCTTAGCTCGAAATGAGTTTCTCTGTGTTGCTTCTGCGCAATGACTGCGTCACTCTATGCAGAGTATGTGTCACAACTAATGTTTCCCTCTCTCTCTGCATTGGATCTCTCTACTGACTGGAAACAACGCCCTTCTAGCCTCCAGAAATCCCTCCGGTGACTGACACTGAACCCTGACTGTTTCCTCAACAGAAAATCGTACTTCCTCTGCAGCTTTGCGCAGTCCTTGCGTAGCCTCTGCGTGGTTGGCTCTGCGCTGCTTTCTGTGGCCTTTACTACCTCCTCTGCTTTTCACTCTCCGGATCAAGAAACTCTTCCAACCGGAAATTATCTTAGCCCCTCTTTGCAAAAATATTCTCGATTGATTTTCTCCCTGAGCACTACTCACTAAAGAATTTTGATATCTAGATTTTCTCTCCCGATGTGTCTTCCAAATGATCCATCAAGTCCTTATTATAATATTCTCGTTGAGACTTCAACGGCTGAGATTAAATCGTTAATCAATGGCTAAGATTAACTTGACTTGATCTCTAACTTTTCTAGAAGATTCACACTTTGTTTTAATTAACATCCATTGATTATTATAATTTCCTAAGTTTAGACTTAGAGTCTCATTAAAAATAATTAATTATTTCCATAAAACACAATCTGAGTGGAATTTTCCAAAATCCTTTCTGGGTTCTTTGGAATACATGTGCCTAAGCCTCCCTACAAATTTTGAGACTTAGAGCACATCCGATGCTACCACAAATCAACAAATTCTTCCTTCATTAGATTCAAGACAAGACAACCATGACCCTGACAAACTAATCTAGACTCCCTTCATCAAGTCATCTTTATTCTGCAAACCAACACTGTGTGAGCACCAAATCATTGTGAGACCTTCTGAAGTCATTGTAATACCACCGAAGTGGAATGGCACCGAGATTGTAAGATCCTTCTTACTGAGGTAGCACCGAATTGTGGTACTCCCACCGAAACTGTGAGACCGAATTGTAATGTCATTAAACCCTTATCATTGTAATTACATTAAGATCTACTTACTGAGGTTGTTCTGAGCCCTTATTACTGAGGTAAGACAGAACCCTTAATGTTGTACAAAGTTGTGGCTCCTGTGATAGTACTGAGACACTCTTTTGTGGTGACACCGAGACCTAAGTCATTGCAGAAGCACTGAAACTTGCCTTCACCGAAATCTTCGAACCTGCAACTACTTCCGAGTTTTGTGATATCTGAATTACAGAGCTAATCTAAATTTTTGTGGTGGTCATTTGAGCGAAGGTTACACCCCTTTATATAGTTGTTCGTCCATAGAAAATGAGCCGACATGATACACATGAAGAGATGTGTTTATTATTTCAGACCGACATGAACTTGATGAGGAAAACCGACTTGTAGATCATTTGTTTCAGGCCGACTTGAGAATGTTGGAGAGGAGGATAACTTGATGGAGGAGTAGAAACAACAATTTGACTTTGACTTAATCCTAAAGCCTTCAATGGAGGCTTGACCTATAATCATTGACCCAAGCATGAAACACATGCTTTAACAAGTCAATTTAACAATAATAAAATTATTTTCTTTTGACAAATATATTACATTTTTTACTCAAGTACAATAATGAAGACCAAACCTAGTTACATTCTTCAAAACTTAATTTGGAATACGACCCCTCTTGAGAAATGGAATGGAAGGTGTTGAGATTTTGGGGTAGCATCAGATGTTCTCTAGCTCCCAAATTTTGTGGAGGAGTTGGAGTAAATGAGATCTCCAAGACCCAGAAAGCGTTTAGAAGAACGCAGAGGCAACAAGAGCCACGTAGGGCTGACACGGGCCCAGTCAGAGCAGCGCAGGGGCAGCGTAAGCCCTTTTAGGGTGACGCAGGCCCTTCTAGAGCAGCGTAGAGGTTGACGCAAGCCAGGAAGGCTGACGCAGAGGGCTGAAGAGCAACGCTGGGGTTTCCGGTGGGCCATAAAGGGCTCGAGTTCTATAAATCTCGTTTGAGGATGTGAATCAGCCATATTTTTTGTCTCCGAGGATAGAGGTATTTCTTGTCGTATTTTTCTTTGTAGGGCCAACCAGTGTTGGTGCCTAGAAATGTTGTATTCAGATTCTGAGTAATAATGAAAACCCTCCAGAGCTAGCTGCACCAGTTTTCCTACATTGGGTTTTTTCGGGGACATTTGTCTGAAAAATCTATGTGTCACTTTGTCTATGAGCATGTTATTTAGTGATTGATCTGTATATGTAGGTTGTTATATGTATTTACTTCAATGTTAATTCTGAATATTCAAATTAATAACTTGTGTATGTAATCAAGTAGGAGAAGTAAAATTGAGAATTAACAGTAGGATTTCTTAGATTAAGAAATTTTCACATGGTATCGGAGTGATTGCAGATCAAGTTGGATATCCAGCAAATCGGCTGAAGAAATATTTGCTGCAGGGTAGCAGCTGAAGCGGTAGAGAATCTGGAGAGGGCAGCACAGCACCAGAAGGACGCAAAGGCAACAAGAGCCATGCAGAGGGCAACGCAGTCCCAATTGGGTGACGCAGAGACAACGCAGTGCCTTCCAGAGGGACGCAGGAACAGCCTGCGCTGCGCAAAGGTTGTGCTGAGCCAGTCTGCTCACGTAGAGGCCAGCCTAGGTGACACAGTCCAGTTTCGAGTGTTGTGCAGATTTGTCGTGGATTGGAAGCAGAGCTTTAGATCTTCAGCAGTTGCTGGTGGGGTGGAGATTTTGCCGGTGCAGAATCATGCCTAAGCTAAGTTGACAAAGAGCGGGAGGAGAACAGTTGCTCAACAGATTTCATTGCCAAAAGAAATTTGAGGATCGATCATAGGGTGATCTAAGAGAGATGATTCATTGCGTTTAGCAGATTTCCAAGGAGGAAATCAGTTGTCAGAGGGAGCAGAGGGTTCAACAGATCCGAGGACCCAAGGACCCTAGATCCGAGTTTCTGTTGAGGGTTCAACAGAAGCAGGGAGAGGAAGATCTGCTCTGACAGATTTCGGACCAGATGGCGCCACACGTACTGCATGATCAAGATAGGTTGGATAGCCTGTCCAACTTTGCTATCTGGAAGGACAGAATCCTGCTATTCCTAGAGGCATATGGCTTGCGGGGGCATGTAGAGAGTGTCTTGGCTACACCAACTGATCCTATTCTCTTGGCGAAGCATAATGAATCAGTGGCACATGCCAAGCGCTTCATCATGGACGGGGTTAAAGATCATGTGGTACCACACATAGCCGAGAAGAAGACGGCGAATGAGATGTGGAAAGCTTTAACCACACTGTATCAAGGGAAATTCGTCCAAAGGAAGATGTTTTTGGAGAACCCATTGAGGTTATTTATGATGACCAAGGGAGAGGAAATCAATCCTTTCCTCTTCCGGTTGCAAGCGATTCGAGATCAGCTGACTGCCATGGGGGTCAAGGTGGAGGATGATGTTATGGTGAGGACTACTCTAAATGCAGTCACAGAGGACTGGGAAACTTTTGTCCAAAGCATCTTGGGCAAAGTGGACCTTCCAAACTGGGACGATATGTGGGCTATCCTCCGACAAGAGGAGATCCGTCGAATGACCAAGAGGCAAACCAACACCGGATCGAGCAAGGTGAAGAAGGAGGAAGAGGAAGATGCAGCCCTGACATCTGAGAAGCAGCAAGGGAAAAAGAATCGTGATCTATCTAAGATCAAATGTTTCCAAGGTGGCGAACTTGGACACTTCGCCAGCAATTGTCCTCAAAGGAAGAAGGGCAAGGAAGCTTCTAGTTCCAAGGCTGCGGTAGCAGACGATGGCTCCGATGATGATGTAGCCATGAGCGCTCATGAACCACGGAGGTGGGGCGATATTGATCTGTAGAGCAACTACAGAGTGGTGGCAGGATCCTTGAGTAGCCCAACTATTGGATCACATCCGAGCTACGGGATTCTTAATATAGTAGCAAAGAATGACTGGAGCAATGGGTGCAAAGATCACGAATGAAGCAGAGGCAGAGGCTGGGACGTTGTAGAGGGAGCAACACAGAGTAGAGGCAGCAGCAGTGTAGAGAGGCTGATGTGTCTTCAGTAGCGCAAAGCTACAGTAGCGCAGTGGCTTCAAGAGGACAGCGCAAAACAACAGCCTGAGGAGCTTCAGTGATGAGATGCAGCACGATTGACTCGTCTGTCATTGGGCAAGGGTCCTTCAGTTGTTTACTCGTAGCAACTGAGTTGCAATGCAGCAGTTAGCAGCACGATGCAACAATTTGAGAGGGAGTTGCAGTACGCATGTAGCAGTGATGGTGGCAAAGTCATGGGCAACAGTACAGAGAGCAGCAGCAACGCAGTGATGAAAGGCAGCAGGCCAAGCATCAGCGCGGAGACCGATGCCAAAGATCAGAGCAGTGCTTCGGGGTGAAGTATATTGCTAGAGCACATTCCTCGCTAAGAGGGTGTGTTGAGCTTTTGGGGTAGCATCGGATGTGCTCTAGCTCCCAAATTTTGTGGAGGAGCTGGAGTACATGAGATCTCCAAGACCCAGAAAGAGTTTAGAATAATTCCATCAGTTTTAAGAGATATTTAATTAATTAATCTTTTTAATTAAGGACCCTAAGTCTAACTTAGGAAAATTAAAAGATTAAAGTGAATTAAATTAAACATGTGATGAGAATGACTTAAGTGACGCGGATCAAGCAGCTTCTAATCTTAGCTGTCGATTAGAGATTAGATCACAATCGTTGATGTGTCAATGAGAAAAGTATAAGAGAAGGGCTTGGGGTCAATTGGAGAACACACACATTGGCAGAGCACTTAAGCTAAGTTGAGATTCTAGGGAGTGGTTTGCTCAGAATTTTAGAAGTGTTTCAGCTGCAGCGAGGGACAATATTGGCAAGGGGGATGGTTTGATCCCAGGCCAAGAATACAACGAAGACAGAGAAGCAACATACAAGAGAAGCGCAGAGGAAGCCAAGGGCTACGCAGAGGCAGCAGCGGGCCACGCAGGGCTGACACAGGCCTAGTCAGGGCAGCGCAAGGGCAGCATAAGCCCTTTTAGGTTGACGCAAGCCCTTCTAGAGCAACGCAGAGGTTGACGCAGGCCAGGAAGGCTAACGTAGAGGGCTGAAGAGCAGTGCTGGGGTTTCCGGTGGGCCAGAAAGGGCTCGAGTTCTGTAAATCCCGTTCACGGGTGTGAATCAGCCATATTTTCTGTCTCCAAGGATAGAGGTATCGCTTGCCGTATTTTTCTCTGTAGGGCCAACCAATTTTGGTGCCCAGAAATGTTGTATTCAGATTTTGCTTAATAACGAAAATTCTCCAGAGCTAGTTGCACCGATTTTCACGCATTAGGTTTTTCCTGGGACATTTGTTCGAAAAATCTATGTGTCACTTTGTCTATGAGCATGGTATTCAGTGATTGATCTGTATGTGTAGGCTGTTATATGTATTTACTTTGATTTTAATTTTGAATATTCAAATTAATAACTTGTGTATGTAATCAAGTAGGAGAAGTAAAATTGAGAATTAACAGTGAGATTTCTTAGATTAAGAAAAATTCACAGAAGGAAAGCTGCAATTGGTATTCTTAGAACGTTTGGACATATAGTGTGGGCTGATTTTTCAAATGAGAAGAGAAAGAAGCTAGATGCAAAGGATAATGTTGGAAAATCAGAAAGGCAGAAAGATTTTCTTTAGGTTGATAATTACTTGTGATATTCATTAGAGGAAATTTCAACCTAAAATTGCCCATGAAATTTTCATGTAATTTCCATGTCATAATGTGTAAACCAATCAAAATCCTTTAAATTTAAAAAGAGGTACATGTAAATATTTTGGAGGGAAAAGAAGAAATAATTTTTTTAATTGTATTTTTGGCTTATCTCCTTATAGGTTTACTCAAATTTCAAGTGTAGACACTCGTTAGATGCAAAATTAAATTATGCGTCCAACGAGCACCCATTATGCATACATCTGAGAAGACCCACATTGATAAAAATTGAAGATACATTAAAAAAACGTGTTCAACATGTTTTTTTAATGTATCTTCCATTTTTATCAATGTGGATCTTCTCAGAAGTATGCATAATGGGTACTCGTTGGATGTGAAATTTAATTATGCATCTAACGAGTGTCTACACTTGAAATTTGAGTAAACCTATAAGGAGATAAGCCAAAAATATAATTAAAAACTAGTTTTCTTTTTTTTCCCTCCAAAATTCATCTCTTATTTTATTATTTTCACTATATTTTATATTTTTCCTTAGGAGGCCACTTGTAGGCTAAAATTTCCTGTAATGCTTATGTTCTTATAAACTTTCTTGTGTTCTTTTATCTTAGTTCATCAAGCAATTACCAAAACCATAGCACAAAGATCAAAGACACCAGATGTAGGCGGACAGCAAAGGCAAAACCCCTATCTAGGGGATAACCCAGTCAATAACTCTTCCTTCAATAGTTTCACGAGATAATCGAAGACTCTTTGACCTAGACACAGACTTCCTCCAATCACCAAGTCATCCCTCCCTTCTTCTACAGATGAGAACCTTCTAGCAACAACTTTGACCTTGCAGCAACAAAACTTTGACCTAGAAGCAACAGCAAAAACTTTGACCTAGTAGTAGAAGAACTTCAACCTAGTAGTAGCAGAACTTCGACCTTGAAGCAGTTGCACTTCGATCTAGAAGCAACAACACTTCGACCTAGAAGCAGTAACAGGATTTCGTCCTTGAGACAGTAGCAGAAACTTCGACCTTGAAGCAAGAGAAACTTCGACCTCCAACAGTAGCCCAATAACTTCACACTTGTGAGAGAGAGATGACCCAGAAACTTCAATTTTTTCCTTTTTTGCAATTCTTCTCCTTCTTTTGTAACTTCACACTTTTTCGGCTTCCTTTTCTTGTATATCGAGCTTGTGTGATTGATATCCTCCAAATGAATCGAACTGCACTTATTAATAGCCTCTTCTGTGGGTCGAAATACCCTAATGTAGGCCAACTCAATCAAGTAAGGGCCAACTTGGTGTGGAGGTGACAAATGACTTATTTGACTCAATAAAAATTCTTTTTACAAGATTCAAAAGCCCAAGAAGGGTCTCATAAAATGGAAAATGACTTTAATGACTCAAGATAAAACCTAGAAGTCCTCAATGGGGGCTTTGACCTATAACATGATGACCCAAGCATGAAACCCATGCCTTAATAAGTCATAATAATAATAATAAAATTTTAATTTTCTTTCTTTTGATAAATACATTAGGACTCAAGTACAATTATGAAGACCGAACCTAGTTACATTCTTCAACAGATAATGCTTATATTACGGTGGGCTACTCTTTTAAGTCAAAATCTTACAAGTTTCTTGATCCAATCAAACAAGTAGTTGTTTGCAAGAGAAAATATTGTCTTTGATGAGTAGGATTTAGTTATTACCCTATTGAAACACCCCCCCTCACCCTTTAGATTGTTAAGCCGTGATCCACTTGAAATTCTAACGAATTCCAATAGACTAATATACCCTGATGATTTTATCAAAGCCCCA
The DNA here is from genome assembly GCA_034641835.2 of Pinus albicaulis. Classification (NCBI taxonomy): domain Eukaryota; kingdom Viridiplantae; phylum Streptophyta; class Pinopsida; order Pinales; family Pinaceae; genus Pinus; species Pinus albicaulis. Next base: position 868,365,482 of record CM076581.1, on the reverse strand, counting down.
AAAGGTTCTCTAGGGTCTGGATCATAAACTTTTTCATTTTCACCCATTCAATGAAAAAATTGCTAACGAAGAGAAATCAAATACTATTTCATTCTTTGGTCATAGTCATCATAATTATGAGAGGGGGGCCTTTGATTTATTATAGGAAATGCCTCTTTCAAATTCTTTATTGGAATCCTGGTGATGAGAAAATGTAGGTACAAATCATAGTTCAAATCTTCCTGGACATTTGTAATGACCAACCTTGGTTTGTTGCATTTCTTTTTGGCCAACCACATTTCTTTCTAGCCTTCCAAGTTTTGCAAATGGATGACAATATCTTTCCTTCTCAACCTAAATACATGATGAACTTGTTACCCCTCATTTCAGTAAGGGTACCTATATGCATATTTTCATTTGGAAACACCATTGTAAGTCTAGAGAATGCAAGTCAAAGCCTTGTAAGCCATGTGACATTATGTCTTATGGTATCCTAGACCTATTATGGTTGGCCATGCTCGATCCTTTCAAACTCCACTCCTAGGTCCTTACATATTAGATAAGAATGGAGGGCTTAGGATGGACCTACTTGAACACATGGTTTAGAGAAGCCACTGATTTTGTAGGAGTGATTTGTAATATTCCTAAATAGCTTTCAACTAGTTGGAATATTAATGTTTGCTCTTGTCATTAAGATAGATGAATAAGAGGGTAGGGAGTCCCATAAATCTCTTTAGTAGGAATAAAACCACTTCTAATGTGAATGTGGATCACCTTATCAACTGAATAAAGCACTCTTAAGTGTGAATAGAAGTTGAAGCATGTGGATGGGGTCAAGTTTGATCAAATCAACAGTGCTAGTATGGAGGTAGTGGAGAGGTATTGAGCGATAGTGCAGTGTTAGTGGGAGGGAGTCTCCATGAGAGTAGCATCTTTAATGTGTGGGACCAAGGTTGAGGAGGCTCACAAAGCATATCAGGAAGGGGATGGCAGCCAGAGAGGGCATTCTGATTCTTGTTTATGTTTGGTGTTTTAGTCTGCTATGTTGTTTAGCACAAGGGTGTTTCCGAGCGGAAATCCCACCCTCATCCTCGTGGGACTTCGAGTGCCCACTCAGAAGAGGTTCCTTTGAGCTTCATTCCACCATCCGGCATCAAGCCAAGCTTCCCCCTTCATCAGCAACGCAGTCTCCTTCAGGAATTGCATTATTTTGCAAGGTAGTTGCAGTGGAGGGTCAAGTACCCAAGTTGGTGAGCCTATTTTCCAGTGAGGGGAGAAGCCCTTCATTCGAGAGACCTATTGGGAGGCTCCTTGAGCTTCATTTCCACCATCCGGCATCAGGCCAAGCTTCAACCATCTTCAGCAGCACAGTCTCCTTCAAAAACTGAATTATTTTGCAGGGCAATTGCAGTAGAGGGCTTAGTGCCCAAGTTTGTGAGTTGGTTTTCCAGTGAGGGGAGCAGCCCTTCATCTGGAAGATCTATTGGAGGAATATCAGCCATTTTTTATATCAGATCAGCCACCTCCTATCAGTTACACAGTTGCAGTGTGTTATTCAGCCCTGGGGCTGCAACTTTCCCAGAAACCCCTTTTGGGTTGTCTTGGAAAGGTACTAGAAAGCCTAGATCTTTGATCCCGGCATTTTCTAAGCATTATATCAGCATTTCTTTGTATTTTAAGTTTCACCCTATAGTTATTCTCCATAGGACTGTGCAGTCATATGTTCTCCGGCATTTTATGTAGCAGCAACATTTCATATTTCATGTACTGGGTTATTTGAGGATTGTTTTGCCTAGCTTGAGTGTCTTTTTCCTCGAGATCTTGTACGCATTTCTCTGCTATGATATGAAATAAAATGGCTCTATGATCTGCTCCTATTGATGTATTGATATTTTACTGCATTTTCCAGTTTTATGTGCTATATTCCTGTTTTTCCTAATTTGGAATATTACATGATCGCACTATGTAGGGCTAGTCTAGCCCATGTCTTGAGTCCACCTATGTCAATCCCACATGATCATGTGACATTGAGTTTGCATGTATTCCTTGACCTTTTATAATTTTATAATCCTCAACATGGTAGTCTCACAGTTCATAGTGTTTCACATTTCCCAAGGTAGTTCACGAATCCAAATGCACAAGATCCGAAGGTCGCAAAAACCAAGAAAAGTTCATCATGCTTAGAAAAATATGTACTTGACATGCCATGTGGAAATTTGGTCAACATGTGAAGGCATCAAAGAGATATTCCTTGTAAAAGGTGGCCATCCCCCTCTTTGTGGCACATGTGGGCTAAGGAAGACATATTGCAGTCCATACTTGTCCAAATGGGGTATGTCTTACACCAAAAGTCATCTAAAAATTATTCCAAGCAAACTCATGTGCCCAAATTCTCAAATTATGCAAGGTGTCGAAGATCTACCATTGTAGCTCAATAAATGAAGGGTTGACCCATATATGTGAGGTTGATCCATTAGTTGGAGGAATTTGATGGCCCTCAGTATTCCAGCAACAATGTTGTATCCCTGAAGGTCCTAGCGTTAATATGTCAACCTGGGGTGCATACAAACTTAAGAGGTATCACACACTAATATGCAAGCGGCAAGCCACATTCCTTCTTACTATTCAATGCATCTTATTTGATGAAAAAATGCATCCTTGATCAGGTGAAAGGGAGAATCATATGGTGAAGCAATCACTCAGCTAAACTAACTTACAGAAACAAAACTAATTGCAGAAAACAAATTTGCAGAAAGTAAATGTTATGCTAGTTTGTTGCAGCAATGAATATCCTATTCTATTCTTGCAGAAATGTGATCCTAATCCTACTTTTGCAAAAGAAAAAGCAGCAACAACAAAAGAAATCAACGATGTAGTAAGCAGAAAAGTGATCCTGTAGAAATAATTGTCTCTCCCTTAATTCCCTTGTTCACTAAATCATATCAGCAAATGCTTTTTTAGGTATTTTCAAATGAAAGGTGCATAACCATGGAAAAGAATGCTAAACAGAAACTATTGGGACTGTTCCTATAGGAAGTTCTATATTGCTATAGGAAAGTCCTGCAGTCCTTCAGGAACTTCCATATTTGAATTTAATGCAGCAACTTAATGGTGGAAAGCCTAAAACTTGTAAAGAAATATAATTTTATCATATATAATTCATGAGATAAACTCAGCAAACTGAAAAGACTAAGTCCCTATCTTTTACAAGAACATACAAAATGCATCACTCACTAAACTACTTGCAGCATAAAATGAAAGACAAGAACAGTATGGAAATTAAGCATGGCAATGAGAAAGAGAAGAGTACACAAGGGTGTCTCTAGAGATCTTGTGGGTGGGCCCTCCCCAAGGTACTCAAAGACCTAATAAAAATCCAAGAGTTGTAGCTTGGCAAGAAAGATTGTCCTTCCATTAGCTTAAAACAATATATAAATCTGAATAAAGAAAGTTGCAGAGCTACAATGTAATCAAAACGAAGTTCTTGCTCTTCTCCTGAGGCCTGGCCCTGAGTCTCCTTATACAAAGAGTTCACAAAATAGCCTCCTCAATAGGAGGGTTGATTTCCCTCCAAAAATCCCTAAATCATAGTCAATTTGTCTACTGGGATCTGCTGCGCAGCTACATCTATCCTTTACTGCTGATATAGCATGTACTCGAGTAATTTTGGAGTTCCATATTGGCAACCAAGAGAACAAGGTCCCTATTTTTATCGTGGGATGCTGGTGGGTTGCTCAAAGAGGACTCGTTGCTCCAAATACCTGTCAAATAAATGTGCTTATGCTTCCAAAGGTCATGAAAACCAAATGAACAAGTTCATGAATGCATGTTTCTAATGTACTTAATGGTTGTAGATGGGCCTTTGAGTATCCATTGCTAGGTCCCATCAGTATTCCAAGAGGGAATCACTCCTAGTTGGATTTGGGCACTGGTACATCTTAGGCTAGAGTGAGGACGACTAGTCTTTTCGATTCCAAACTCATGTCTTAGACCGAAAATACAAGGCTGATTTAGAAGGGGTTGTGATCACAATGTGGCATCGGGAGAGGAAATTTGTGATGCTAAGGTAAGCCTCACCTCACCAAACACATAATAAAATATAAAAGAAATCCAAAATTCTTTTTTATAGAATATAAAGGTATAAAAATCAGAAATGTATAAAATACAAAAATATTTCACTAACTTGAGCTTGAATTCTTTTTTTTCAGCTAGTTTTATCACTTGGGCTATGCTTGAATCTTATCCTTTGACCCAATAAAGATATAGCTTGCTTTTTTTGTGTAGGGAAGCTGATTTAAAGCATTTCAAGGGGCAGTACAATGGTTTTAAAAGTCTACAAATTCAATTTACAGCAGCAGATTTTGCATGGTAAGCGAAACCCTCACCCAAGGGTTTGATCCTCAAGGTAAGTACTCATAAAATATTGATATTTTTTCACTCCTGAGCATTAATTTATCATTATTTGAAGTGAATAAACAATTTCCAACTTGCTGGAAATTAATTTTCTGAATAAATTTCAAATCTGGGTTTTGACACCATGGGGATTGGACCCCTTTAGTGAGCAACATTTTCCAGATTGTAATATATTTTAAATTATTCACTTATTCTTAGTGTTGGGCTACTTTTATTGACATACTTATCACCCTATCATTTCCACCCTTGGATCCAACTTTGAACAAGTATTTATACGCTTGTGGGTGGCTCCAAAAGGGGGTTTAGCTTGCTGGTTTTCATCTTTTCTCTGTAGTTTTGCAAGTATGGAGTTGCAGTACAACAAACTAATTGCTCAACTTCAACCATTTACCAAGGGCTACAGCAAGGTATCCATCTCAAACTTGTTAAGGACTCCTAACACTCAAATTTTGTGCTATTTTAAGGCTTTTTTCCATAATTAGAATGTTATTTTCTTACTGGTTTGCATTTTCTGTAATCGAATTTTCATCTTCAGAATAGCAAGATTCTTGAAATTAACTCCTAGACTCCATCACCCAAAAGGTATTTTTAGTAGGAACTAGTCTACCAACCTGTGTTGGAGGGTATTTTGTAGGGAATCCTCCCATGGCTTTGTAGGGGTTGGCCTAAAGAGTGACAGTGGGCACTTGTCCCCTGTGGTGCCACCTTAGTATCTCCTAAGGGCCTTAGCAAGACATACTAGTTTGGGCGGAAATATAACCTATTGAAAAGACTCAAAATGGAAAACTGTAAATAGTGTGCTACACCTTCCCAATCAAGAGTGAAGTTAACTTAAGAGTGTGATTCTCAGAAAATTGATGCTACTCTCAAGTATTTTATTGATAGCCTCATATATTTAATTTAAAGTTGGCCTTATATATCCTTTGCTATTAGCATTGTCTCTAGGTTCATGAAGGATCTAGAAGATGGCCACCTAAACACTGCAAAATGGAGTGTTTGTTATGTCAAGGATACTATTCAACTTAGTATCAAGTATTGCAATACGAATATGAACTAGTTAATCAGGTATACCATCTTGGATTGGGTTGGAGATGAAGATAACAGGAAGCTAACTTCTAGCAACGTGTTTCATCTTAGATATGGACCCATAGTCTAGTCTTGTCAAAACAGAAAAGTGGTTTCTCTTTTTGACCATCAAGGTTAAATATAGAGGTGTAATCAAAGTTGGCACAAAGACAATGTGGATTCACAACTGAATATGTGAGTTTGAATTTCCCTTTGATGAGTCAACTCTAGTGTACTGTGAAAATCAAAGTGCCATTCGAGTAGTTGAGAATATTGTTACTGATTGTAAGATGAAGCATCTGGAGGTTTATGTTCATTATTTGAAAATTGAGACTATTGGTATAGGAAAAGTTGTTATGTCTCTTATCTATTGTGAAAACAGATTATTAGATTGCTAACATCTTTACAAAGCCATTAACAAAATCTAAATTTGTGCAATTTCAATTTATTGTTGGGCTTCAAAAAGTTACAATTATGGGGGAGTGTGCATAGCTCACCTCCTGGAGCTCCAGAGAGTTGTGTTAACAGGAGGGTGTTGTAACTTGTAACCAACGTTGTTGAAACTAAAATGGTTCTGCAAAAATTGACCAGTCCGACCACATCCTTTGGTCCAAATCAAGCACTCAATAGGAAATAGTCGGCTCTGTACAGAATATGATTTGTTTTCCTAAACCAACCAGGCATCATACAGTGAGTGTGTGGGGCCAGTAACCGCCCCAATTAAAAAAATAAAAACAAAAAAATCCGATGTTTTCTTCGCCATTAGTCAAGCTATTGTGGAGTGGGTATTAACTCATAGATGTGCCAGGGGAAAAATGGAAATTGCATGGAATCCGCTTAGAATGTCTCTTGGACAATGGTCCTAGAAGACGAAAAACCATGGAATATCATCTTTGTTTATGTATTTTGGTTCAATTATGCCAAGTAAAAAAAATGGCTTAATTATGAATTGTGTTATATGCTATTTTGGTCATATGCACCCTTAATTGATATATACATGAGAAAACATTTTGTATAATGGTTTGGATTCACATGGATGTACATCAATATATATGTTTTCTATCAAAATTTGACTATTTTGTGTATTTTTTGGTAGACTATTTTTTATTCCAGATATTTAGTAGTTCCTATCCGATTTCGATTTTTGGGGTCAACTGGTTCATTCACAGGTCCAATTCTGATAACAATGTGGTTGGAACAACTAGTTCATCTCACCTCTAGATCTTCTGGAGACAGTTGACAGTCAAAAGTCAATCTCTAGTTGACTAGTTGGTCAGATCAACCAAGGCAGTTGACTGGTGCGAGGGTCAGGGTATAAAATATAGATCTTAGGCACTGCCTAGGCAATCAAAGTTGACTATTTCTTCCACAATTTAAGGGAAGTTTGTTATACTTTGGCCATATATAGATGATCCTTTGGATCAATCTATAATGAGAAATAAGATCTTAGGCACTGCCTAGGCAATTAAAGTTGACTATTTCTTCCACAATTTAAGGGAAGTTTGTTATACTTTGGCCATATATAGATGATCCTTTGGATCAATCTATAATGAGAAAATTAAGTGTGATCAAGTGTGATAATACAAATTTTTTTCTTCTATATGTCCAGTTATGCTCACTTGTGCTTCAATATTGGAACAGTACCTTTAGACACCATCTCTTCTTGGAATACATAACGCTTCAGTTTTACAATTCCATAATTCTCCATCAGCTAAGTGCATGACACAACTAATGCAAAAAAATGTGCCAATGAGACCTTGGTTCACTGCTTAGGTTAACAAAGTGTTAATTCATCCACCAAAGTTGTGTTCTTGTTGTGGTCTACCCAACCCAAATGGCATGTTAAAAAGAGAAGGAGCTGAATGCAAGTCCCAAGCAAATTCGGTAGAATAGATACCCCCTTTAGGGATGCATCTAAGTCAAAGTAAGCTTGCATTACAGAATGCAGTTTCGTTAAACATGTTTTTGGGAGCAGCTTCCAAAATAAACAATAAAACATACATACATGCAATATATATATATATGTATATAAACCAATGAGAAAAAAATATTTTACTACTGCCCATGAAAACCCAAACTTACCTCATTTTACACTCATTCTTACATTTAGAGATTTTGCTGGCTATACCCTACTTGTTGTTGGAGACCTCTGCACATGATTTGAAGCTAATTTCAGAGGGAAATTGATTTGCTTCTTGTCTACCTGTCGGAGGGCCTTCCTGAAGTTGAATACAAGCCATTTGCTGACAGATTGTAGTGTATTCACATATTTTTGTGCCTCAATATTTACGTTGTTATGAAAGTCTAACAAAACTGAAACTCATGTATCCCAGAACTTGTATATTTATGCATCTCAATGTGACATTGCCTGTTTTCACCCTTGCAAGCAATAGAAATCAGAAAACTTCTGTATTTAGCCCCTAATTATTTGAAATTTACTAATTCCACTGCCATGCATCAATATATATTTTTTCAACTAAATTACGAATATTTTCTGTATTTCTTGATTTTCAAAGTTGTCTCTGAGTTTTGTGATGGAGTCGACTCCAAGTCAAAGGGCTCATCAAGTCCAATCCAATTCCAAAGTCCTACAATTTTGGATTGAAGACTACTGGCTGTTTATAGGTACCGTGCTGATGTCACTAGCAGAGGTGAAGTGCAGTACCTACATAACGATACCTAGGCATATTTTCGATTTATGTGAAAGTGGATGAGAATAAACTAAATGCTTTAGTCCATGTCAGCTTTCTCATAAGCTGTGTTGTATCTCAATCAAGATTTGTGCAAGAATACTTTGGCAATTATTTTAATTTTTTAGAGATTATACTTCGTATTGGAACATCTCAACAAAAGTATTTTACAATGTAACTCATTCTATTTCTATTCTTCTTAATTTCTACAGGTTATAGAGTGGCTCATGGAGCATATGAACCAAAGTCATTGTAAACCCTAACCCCTTAGATGACTCGGAACTTTATTGACACGTCAAGATTTGAGTATTATAGAAAAAGAAATGTATAAGAAGCTCTTAGTAACATATATACTATGTCCAACACAGTGACAAGGCAAATGGAAATACAAATTCATATTGTCTAGTTTTTAGATACACAAGGAGAACCCAGCATACTATCGCCTATCTTTTACACAAGAAGTTCGCATATTGGATTTGCGCCATTACTCAAAAATGGAAATATCTCCGTTACACAACTCTTTCTGTATTGATTATTGAATAGCTATTTCAATATTTATAGATCTATGCATACCATATATTGTTGAGGTTAATCCGGAAAATTACAAACTGCAGGACATATCTAACAGAACAACCATATTGTAAACAGCTTACCCAACGAGATTGCAATAATGCCTCTCATGTGATACTGGGAAGTGTAAAGAAAATCTAACATATCCTTCTCTTGCTCATCTGAGAATCCTGCCTTTGTTCTAAATAGGACAATATGCTCCACAACTTTCCTGCCAGCAATTGAAAGTGCCCTCAGCACCAGATAAAATCAAATTTTAGAAAGCTAAACTTACGAAACAGATAAAGCATAAATTACATCAGTGCTCAACTAGACCAAATACAATAACCATGTTGATCTGAATGCTTTATCGGGATATACAAACATATCTTGCAGTTCGTGGCATCTTTGCAATCAATTCTATTACAAACAATATATGTATGTATGTACAAATGTACAAAACCAGATGTGTCTTGAATGAAAAGAAGATGTTAAAGAGCCAAAGTTGCAAGGAATCCACTGTAACTCTCCAAGGTGAAGAATGGAACTCAAACTTAAAGTATTACTAATCTATTTGCATTTGCAAGTATTACATGCATTTAACTGGCATTACTTCTTCCAAAATGCTTTACTGTCTGTTAAGTTGTTAACGCTTGAAACTGGAATGGTTCCAAGGCAACTGGAGAACATACACTGTCATCTCATACAATCTCTCTGCGGTTTAAGTTAATCCTTGCTAACCATGAGGAATGCTTATGCAACTTCTAAAGATCAAAAAATGCTGCCAAATTGCAACACATACTTCCAAGTAGGTAAACCACCAAGAACTCTTCTCCTTATGCCATGCGCTTTATTTTGATGAAAACAGTATGTGCAATTAAGGATACTCCCTATAATTCTCCTCCTCAAACCAAATATAGCTCCTCATGCCATGCACTAGGGCTATAGATGAGAATAAAATATCTAATCGAGGTGATTTCATAAAAAATAGGCCTCCATGACTCATTTTCTTTACCTCCTAACCAAAATTGCAAAATTATCTGAAAAATAAATAATGTCAAGCCCCAATGGTGGATGCTCCTCTAACTGGCCAAAATAGTAATGCATAGCAGCCAACAAGTCACATTAAAGCTCTTCAACTATAGCACCCCATCACCAACAAGAATAGCAGAACAATGTCCAAATCTCACTCCAACCATCAACCTCAAAAATATGAGGTATCAAAATGTAACAAATCCCTAAAAGCTAAGAGCATTTAGTATGGCCTTAAATTTTGCATCAATACTCTACACCATACTGGGTACTCGAAAAGATAAACACCCTGCCTGAAATATCATCCACCTGCTAAAAATAAACCTTCAAGATTATAGTTGTGGATTTAACTAAAATTCAAGGAATGGGATAATCTCCAAAGTGGATCCTCAAAAATGTAATTTTACTGCTATTCTGAACACCTTCTGAAAATAGAATTTTGTCAAAAATAGCAACTCCTCCAATTCACTCCAAAATTGAACCATAAGCCTATCTCCCCAATGGGTATCCAAATTCATTGCCATCTACTACTGGAAAATACCAAGTTTATAAAAACAGAAACTCCTAAAAATAGTCTAATCAAGAATTTGAAAGGGTCCATCTGAATTAACTCCATCCCCCATGCATGCTACCTTAATCTGCACAGGGAAAATTGCTAAAACTAGAATTCGGAAGCCTGAACTGAAAAAAGTTGCTAATAATATCACAATATGGACTATCCCTGAAATACTGATCTCTGAATACTCCCCAAGATTCATACAACTCTAAAGTAAGGCTGGAAAAATGATTTACAACAAATAACCCATAAGGGTAAAGTATTCACAATCCATTGATGCTGAATGATGGGCTCTGTAATGTTGAGTCCATCCCATATAAAATCCACGAACTGTTGATGCCAAATGGTGAACTCTAGCATTGAGCTCACACCAAATAATATCCATGAACATATGCTAGAATGTAACACTCGGATTTATGAAGAAAAATTTAGTGTCAACACTGTCAACTCAATTATACTAAGAGTGATTACTCCAAAGAGAATGAAATATGAACTCCATTCATATCCAAATTCCAATGCAACTGACACATTAAACCTTTGGAACAACAAAATTTCAACCTCGAAAAGCATTCTCAAATGTAAAATATTGACAAAATTTTCAGTATGGTAAGAATTGTTTACACCAACAAATTTTAGAGAGCTAACTTATATAGTAGAAATCAAAGGAAAATGCTTTTATGGTCACTTTTTCTTTCTGAAGACCTAGTACAAATCAACAGCTAGCAGGAAAAACCTAGTTGTAGGTTGCTTTCATTGAGACAGCTGGCAATCAAGTTTCAACAGCCACTTATACTATCCATTATCCATGAAAAAACATTTTTAAGGAAGAAAATAATTGTTTATGTTTGTATTCCCAACAATCAACCATATTATGCACCATATCAAGAAGATGGTTGCAATGATCATTTTAAATTGAAAATAACATTCATGAATGGTGAAAATTAATAATTGCATAAAAGGCTATTTAGAATAGAAAAGCATCAATAAAGGTAGGCACCAGTGATCAAAGCCATCAAAAAAGTTTTGCATGCTTACTGATAAAATATCCAGTTTCATATTCATTACAAAAGCTTCACAAATACAATCACAAAACATGGGTGTCCAAGGATCATCATAAACATAAAAATATGGACAATTAACCAGAAAATCCTAGTATCAAAGCACAAGGATGTAACATAGATGTGTTGGGGGCGTGGGAAAGGCAAAGAGAATCATTCTAGATTCTGTGAAGAACCATCTGATCCCTCACATCGCAATGAAGAAGACGACAAAGGAAACGTATGATGCCTTGACTGCCTTGAACCAGAGAATGAATATTTCCTACAATATGTACCCAAGAAACAAGCTTTCTGCCACCTGCGTGAGTGACACGTACACCATGGCTAGCTACTTGATGAAGGTCACTGAGTTGAGAGATCAATTGGCAGCCATATTGACGAACGCTGAAGATCAGGAGTTGGTTCCCATTGCACTGAAAGGATTTCCCGCATCATCAAAATCATTTCTTTATGGTATTTGTACTCATGAGAAGTTGCCCACCATTGAGAAGCTTTGGGACAATTTCACACATGAAGATACGAGTTCAGCCAAAGAGAAAGAAGTAGAAGACCTCGCAAAACCTAGAGAGGTAAAAGCCAACCACAAGTGATGAAAACAGAAACACAAAAGTGCCCATAAGAGAAAGATGCCAATCACAAGAGGGAACACCAAAATTGTGTTCCTAGGGATATTGCACTTTGTATTTCAGATCAAGAAGAACATAAGATGAGATGAAAAATGAGAGCTTGAGTATGTATTTATACAGAGTCAAGTGATGCATCCCTTAAAACAGCTTCTTATGGCACCAGAAAACAAGAGCAAATATTCCATGAGGGTTATTTAGTATATATATCATGTTTGACTAGGTCGCCCTTAGCCATAAACCTAGTATACAATAAATGAAATAAGATATGCCTTTAGGCATAATTAGAAGTATATAATTATACATATGAATGGTCGTGGTCGGGATTAAAGTTTTAAACCAATAGTTCCGACATTCCACTCACAAAGTGATTCAATGAAGAGATATCATCTTTGATGAAGTTATTTCTCATGGTCTGCCAAGATCTTTTCCACAGCTCCTTGTTGATGTTCATCTCTTGATGACACTTAGCATATCTTAGTGTACCTCTCCTCTTTCTAGTTTTGATAATGATTGTCCTTTTATGAGTGTTTCCTGAACACTTCTTCTAAAATGATTTAATAAACAAATATCAATGATGAATATCTATGACTCATCCATTCTGCCAAAGTCTTCTCTCCTTTCCTAAATGCTCCAACAAGCATTCCTCTAGTTGAGAAACTTCACGATGACCTCTTGACTTGTTCCCCTACTCCAGCTACTTCTCCAACCAGTTCATGACCTATACCCAAGTGAGCCGTATCCACTCTTATGACCTCCCTTAATCTCCTTTCACCTAATGGAAAACTATGACATTAACAAAAGTCTCCTATTCCGCATGCCATTCTCACCAAGGTTGAGGAGGATCCTACCACATATAATCATGCTAAAATTTCTCACGAATGGAAAGTTTCTATAGTTATGAACCATGCACATCAAAAATGATAACAAGTCAATGAATACAATCTGCTTCGAGGGTGGAACCTCTTTTTACAATATATACAAGACAAGACAAGATGTGATGATCCTAAGACTAGGTCTCCTTGGTATATATAGGAGACAAAGGGTATGATTATAATAAAAGGGTACAATATGTAAGGTTCTGGCCTACATAATACTATAATAATAGAAAAGTAATAACTCAATATCTAGGGTTTAATGAGGGGTTTTAGGGTTAACATGGGGCTTGTCTAGGGTTTAACAGCTATGTTCACTAATATGATGCTCTTATCAAATCAGACTTGAGAATTGGTTCCCTTACCTAAGCGTAAGAATGTTATTGGTTGCAAATGGGTCTACAAGACCAAGTATGATGCCAATGGACATGATGACAAACATAAAGAATGGCTATTACTAAGGGTTTTTCACGATAAAAAGGTATTCATGACTTTGAGACTTTTGCTCCAATTGAAAATGGACTCAATCTAAAAGATATTACCTATAGCTACTTCATTGAATTAAGAAACTCACCAAATGGATGTCAAAAGTAACTTTCTTTGTGGAGAACTTTAGCAAGAAATCTAGATGCAACTATCACCAAGATTTGTGAAACATGTACCTACACCATTAGTTTGTGAACTCGAGAAATATATGAATGGGTTTAAGAAGGCATCTCAATCTTGGTATCAGAAGATCCACAACTTCTTTCACAATTGTGAATTCACTACCTGTGAGGTTGAACCGTTGAACATCATTTCTATTGTTCATCATTGTGATAGTCAAAGCCTCATCATTGTGCTATATGTGGATGATCTCATCTTGACTAGTCATATATCATTCATGATCAATTAAATGAAGATACAACTCCAAGACACCTTTGAGATCGTTAATTTAGGCATGCTTTATTCTTTTCTAGGACTCCAAATCTCCTAATCTTTTGGGATTTCACTCTCTCAATTGGATCTCTTCCATTGTTTTAGGATGAGGAATTGTAAACTAGTTAACAAGTTAATACCCATATTTCTTCTAGGATGAAATTTCAGGACAAATGTCCTTCACCCTTAATTGATGCTACTTTCTATCAATCTTTGGTAAGTAGTTTCCTCTACTTTACTCAGACTTGGCAGGACATTGCCTTTGTTTTCAATGTGTGCTCTTGATAGATGCAAGAGCCTCATGAGAGGCATTGGCAAGCGACCAAAGAAGTTATGATCTATCACAAAGGCACCATCCACATGGGCATCCACAACTCAGTGGGGGCTTCTATTTGTTTTTGGGGTTTCTCTAATGTTGATTGCATTAGTGATCTTAATGAATTCCAACTTCTAGATATCTATTTACTCCTGATTATGGACTTGCTACCCACCAAAAGTGGGTGACCCCATAAGAGAAATTTTTCTCCCATCATCTCTTCCAGCTGGCAGCCACTAGTAGCCAATGATGATGTGCCATTAATATATTTGCCACCTACATCAGTCATATGTTTCCTCGCCCATTTGGAAAGAGTGCACGTTGGAAGGTGGGTTTCCAATCAAAAGGTACTTAATTCATTTTGCAGTCCGGTGCTTATGCTTGTTTGTATCTTGGCCATTAAGCATGGATCATGGGGTAACCTGGAAGGAAGAGGGGTTTTGATAGTCATTTTGTTCCCTTGCCTTAAATTAGAGGTTAATCTTTTACCCTAGTCCAGTGGGACCTCACATAATGGCCCAATGGGTATAGGAAGGGCACTATTTGGGAAACCTTGATTGAGATAGTGTAGCCTGATCTCTCCCTATTCCATACTTACCACTTTCCATCTTACATTACAAGCCCCTATTACACCTCCATCCTTCGGGTTCAACTGACCACTAGTTCATTTGGATTTGGCAAAATTAAGCTCAAATGCCTTTAAGCTAATACACCATTACATTGTTCTCTCTGATTGTAATAATCCTATTGTATTAGTTGTCTTACTCGCTAAAAGCGTGATATGTCGACCATGATTAATATTGTTGGGGATTCGTGGGGGGTACAAGTTATGCAATATGATGAGGAAAGACAACTATTTGGATTCGTAATTATATATAATCATGGGGATATTCTATTCAACAGTTTGGGCCACATCTATATATCTATACATGCAAGTTGAATGCGGCTTTCTTTGCTTCCCCGTCCATGCCAAAGAAATAAATGTAGTATAAAGCAGAAAAGAGAAATGGCTTCATTTCGATAATCAATCAAATTCTCTCCAGCCTAAGATAACGCGGTTAGGTTAGGAGTGGGCTGGAAATTTGGCTTGGGAGGGAGATGTAGCTAAAACAAACAAAAAAAGCATATGATAGCCACAAGCAAAACAAAAGAAAAATCAAAATGCAAGAGATGGTGAGGACATCCAAATTAGCTCATGGGCAAAAGCCAAGCATGAGCTCTACCTCACTCATTATGGCCATCACATGGTTCCTAAGCCAATGTTGGCCTATCATCATAAGATAAAGGAACTCTTGCAAGTCCCAACCCCTGATGGGCGATGAACAATCCCATCATCAAGGGGGTAAATAACTGCTATACATCATACAAAGCAAGCTCTCATTCCTTGAGCTATGAGCAGTAATACAAAGAAGAATCAAGAAAAATTAAAAGGCATAAGAGGGGTGGATAAACAAAGTCCGATTTGGTGACTCATTCATCCACAATTTCTCCCTCGTCAAATCCATACACCCAGGATGAGGATCCCCATTACGATGGTCCCTTTGACCATGGCCCATGGCCATGAAGTCTTTTCCCCTTTGTTCCATCATTATTCACATGGCACCAATCAATTGAAGGGTACACCGAGGACATGTCAATTCCCCTTGGTGGTTGATAACACCTAATAAGGTATTCTATTAGCCACTCCTACCTAGGGAGGTAACACCGTTACGTGACCAAAGCCACAATTTTGGAAGGGAAGCCTTGTATGAAGTGTTAATTTTCCCATTACTTTCAAGCTTGGTTCACTTCTATGCAATAATGATTAAATGTACATAATGGTGAAAGTTGCAGCACTAGATATTGTGTGCAATTGGTAGGTGGCTACATCTATAGGTCTGGGAAACTTAACTGGGGTCTAGGTCCTCTAGAGGGGCAAATTGACACCCACAGGTGAGGCATTGAGAGCCATGGGACTCCAAGTAGTTGCAGAGCATCACTTGCATCCTTGGGCACCTCCATTACCCACTGCATTCCAGCACTTTGCCCCACATTGTTGAATTTTATGGGATGATGCATCTAGACGAGCATGCACCCAACCGGCTTGGCACTGATTAGATGGGATGGCAACTAATCTAGGGCCCAGACGACGATGGTCTCACACATCGAGACATAGGAGGGTTAGCAGCACCTTGAGAGTCCTCAATGTTGGAGGAGAGACAAGCATTTTAGCCACTTGGAGACCCATGAGACCACTTTTGTGCCCCAAAGTCAAAATTGGGGTCCATAGAGGGAGATTAAGAGATATCTAGGGGCCAGCCCCTAGAAGACATTTTAGTGAGCTTCTACACACTTCATGGCACCCTTGACCCTCAACGCTTGCCTAGAAGAGTCCTACGCTAGCACGACGTCAACATTATCACTATTTCAAATCACACTTGTGGGTTGTTTGAGTTTATTTACATGAGTTACTAGGTTGGCTTGTGACCTAGCTTGTATTAGCACATTATTTTATGATTTTTAGGGGGCTTGTAGGCTAAGATAGAATTTGGCCTCCTCATATAAATAGAGGGATACTTCTTTTCATTCTCCATCACATAACTTCGATTTTGCTAATTGAAGTTAGCGAAGGAAGGGTTCTACTAAACTTAGAAGTGCGCTAAATTTGGCAATGAAACCCACAAGTGAAGCTAAGGCGCAATTATACTTTCTCTTAGTTTTGACTTAGCAAAATTCTCTAATTTTCCTATAGTCAAAAATAGTAAATCGAACTCAAGTCTGCAGTCCAACTTGAGTTCAAGAAGCCAGTTCGACTTGAGTTCAAGGAGCTAGTTCGACTTGGGTTCAAGAAGCCAGTTTGCTTGAGTTGAGAGCTAGTTCGATTATATAAGGAGGAAGGGCATAGACTTGGTAATCACGTGATTATGCACTGGAGAAACGTGTGTGTTTGAGCTCAACAAAGAAGTTTCCAATTTAGCGCGTGAGAAAGATGTCGAATAGCCTCAAGAGATTTCTACAGCTAGAGAAAATCACTTCTAGGGCCAAGTTGGCTTGTGCAAAGAAGTAATCTTAACTTGTACAGTTTGTACAACTGCTCATGCAAGAGGGAAAGTTGATCAACGGTGCGTAGATCGGTGTGTTGAGGATCAACAAATTGTGAGGGAATTTTTTCCCAGTACCTTGTAATCAATTTCTGAGATTTTGCTAAGCAGACTAATAAAAACACACAAGTTGGCAGGTTTTCCCCAGTTGGGGTTTCCTAGGTAAATTTTGGAGTTTTATTTATTGTGTCCTTGTGTCTTCGTGATTTTATTTTTCCACTACTACTATTTGTTAGAATACTCGGCATATTTGGTAAAAGAGTTTGAAGTTCAGTTTTTAGTTTCATTGTCTCATAATTTTTATTTAATTAGCAACTAGGTATTAGAAAGCCAACACGGCCTCTTGATCTATTTTTGACCTTATTTTCTTGGGATAATTTGGAGCTAAAACATCTTTCTTTAGAGCTATTCTTTGGAATCAATGATGGAATCCTTTTGCATGCTATTTTGTAAGTGTTACTATTGTTGAAGATCTTTTGTTTTCTATGTCTAATGTATGGAATGTTGTGGATTCTAGTTTATGTTATTGTGCCCTAATTGTTGAAAATAAATTGATTGTTATCTAGATGAACCATTGCATGCATCACTCATGCATAACATGTGAATTGAATTTCCTAGTGGTGATCTTTCATTAGCTCTCCCATAAAAATTATTCACTTCCATTGCATAGGTAATTCTTCAAGGTTTGGTGCTAGGGCATGAAGATTTTGGTTTCCTCAATAACCTTTTGGCAAATCTATCACATCACAAACTCCAATTACCCAAGGAACAAGGGACTGGTCCTTATATTTGGTGATCATACCTCATTTTTATCCATAAAATCTCTTTCACTAAATTCAGCCCCTTTAAGGCCAAGCTTGCTAAATAGCACTTGATGTGAATCCCTAGGCAACGCAAATTTTCGAGAGGAGAGTTGATCCAAGTGGACATTGGTGGCCACCCACGTATTTCACTTGGACCCCCACAATAGTTTCTTTCAGTTTCCTTAATTGTAGCACAGTTTACTATTTTTAGCAGTTTTTTAGGTCCTGAACTGTCGGAGCCATTTTGAGGCCCTAAACGATGTTTCTTTGGGAAACAGGGAAACCCGATGCCTACGACAAGGGTTTGCAGTCAAAAGTTGTAGTCCTCAAATAGATCTTTCTAACGAGGTATTGTACGTGTCAAACGGAGATCGCATGCCAAATTTATGATCCTATGAAGTTGATGTACCAATTTACCCTAATGGGGCCCACAGACTTTTGGTGTTTCATCTTCTAGGGTCAGGTTTTTGGATGTTTAGGGTTTTCCATTGTTTCTCAATAATGAATAGGCCTTCAAGCCTCATTGTAACACAGTTTGGAAGGCATGTAGTCGCCACATCACTTCTCAGAGATAAGCTACCATCGCCTGAGGTAGCTCATTTCCATTCTGCATGTAAACAGTTTTCAGTAGTTTGTTATTAATGAATTGAAGTTTTGTTTTCGATGTACCTCTGTGTTCCTGTTCATATTTGTATTTCATTTCGTCCCTTCATAAATTTCGATCAGTAGTATCAAAGCGGTCTGCTCTTTCTCTATTTTTTTGTGCATGTCCCCAACAAGGTCAGGGATAAGGAGTTGAGACTAGAACTGGTTGAGCCTTTGCAAGATTTTCCCCATCAACACCGATGGCCTCCCATGGCAGAAGAAAAGAAAGACGAGGGAACAACGGATCCTATCAGACTGTTGCTCGAAGAAGCCGTCGAGTGGCAAAGGAACGAGATGATGAACAACTTTTCCCAAATCCTTCGGTGGATGCCCACCGGCGACGCATCTTCATCCACCAGTCACTTCGGAGGCGCCACCCCCTTCAAGGTACAAGTGAACTTTGATATCCCTATATTTGAAGGTCAAATAGATGCAGATGTTGTAGATAAATGGTTGAATATGTTGGAAGCTTACTTTTTGGTCCATAGTTTCTCCAATAGCAAGAGGATTTGTTATGAAACCATCTCCAAAAATAGAAGAAAAGAGAGATCAACGCCTTAGAAATCAGCCACTTCGAGGGGGCAACCTCCTTTACATTACATAAATGAACAATTCTTGGATGATACAAGTGACAAAACTCCTTTCTATATATAGGACTCCATGGGGTCACAATATAATCCTAGCCGACCTAACAATAATAATGTAAGGGCACAACAATAACAATAGTGGCTTTTTATGGGGCACAATAATAACAAATATGGGGTCTACAGGGGTACAACAATAACAATAAGGGGGCTACACTAACAACAATAAGGGACTACACTAGTAATATAGGGACCTAACATGCCCCTCACCTTCAAAAAATTGTTGTCCTCAACGCTTGAGTAGCTTTGGATGCTTCTATATAAAATTTTCATCCTTCTATGTGGAATATTCAGTGGGTAAGTACTTCCACTTGATGAGATACTCTGAAATTGATCGATTTCGTAGTTGTCGAGTTCTTGTTTCCGTGACTGCTTTAGGCTCCAATATGATTTTTCCTTCCTCATCAAGTTCTGGCAATATTGTTTGAACTGGAAGTTTATCACCTATAACTTTCTTTAAGCATGAAACATGGAAAACTGGGTGCACTCGAGACGAAGCGGGAAGCTCCAATTTGTATGCCATCGTACCAATCTTTTACAACACCTTGTGAGGACCATAGTACTTTGGCGATAATTTACTATCCTTCTTAGTTAGCTTGAGAGACATTTATTTGTATGGTTGTAGCCGTAAAAATACCCAGTCTCCTACATCAAAACTTCTCTCATTGTGATGCTGATATGCCTATTGTTTCATTCGATTTTGTGCCAAATTTAGGTTATCCTTTAAGAGTTGGAGTACTTGTTGTTGATGCTCGATGTGATCTTCCAGTGCTTGAACCTTAGAATTTTCTCTTAAATATGATGTGATGGATGGTGGATGATATCCATAAAGTGCCATAAATGGGGCCATTTTTGTTGCAGTATGGAAGGAAGTGTTATACCACCATTCAGCCAGAGGTAACCACTTGACCCATTGTGTTTGTTTATCAGATACAAAACAACGAATATATCCTTCCAAACATTTGTTCACTATCTCAGTTTTACCATCGGATTGAAGATGATAAGATGAGCTATGAGCTAGTTGAGTCCCCAAACAAGAAAATAATTCCGT
The DNA here is from genome assembly GCA_034641835.2 of Pinus albicaulis. Classification (NCBI taxonomy): domain Eukaryota; kingdom Viridiplantae; phylum Streptophyta; class Pinopsida; order Pinales; family Pinaceae; genus Pinus; species Pinus albicaulis. The sequence continues at coordinate 868,345,185 of CM076581.1, read as the reverse complement.
CCAAAAATTTCTAGTAAAAATGGGATCTTTGTCGCTTACAATAATCTTTGGGTTTCCATGTAGCGTTTGAATTGTTTCCATAAATGCAGTAGCAACTATACTTGCTTTAATGGATGAGATAATGCACAAAAGTGTGCATACTTGGTAAGTCTATCAACTACCACCATGATAACACTCTTTCCTTTGAACTTAGGTAAACCTGTGATAAAATCCATTGAAACCTCCTCCCAACGTTGACTTGGAATGGATAAAGGTTGTAGAAGACTCGGGTTCTTAATTGTCTCAACTTTATTTTGCTGACAAACCAAACACTCTACCACAAACTTTTGAATATCAAATTTAAGGCCATCCCAAAAAAATTCTTTCTTCACCCTGTGGTAAGTTTTTAAAAATCCTGAGTGTCCTCCTAAGGGAGAGGTATGCAATTCCAAAAGAATCTTTTGTTTTAGTTGAGAATTCTTACAAAGATATAAGTGATCTTTGTACCATAAGGAATCATTTTTCCAACTAAATGTATCAGATGTACCAGGATCTTGATGCAACTTTTGAATGAGTATCTACACTTCTTCATCATTCTTTCATTCATCCCTTGCTTCGGTTATCCAATCTGGTTGGATAATATAAATGGCACAAAGCAATGCTTCCACCTCTTCATCCTTTCTTGAGAGTGCATCTGCAACAACATTTAGCTTCCCTTTTTTGTAGATGATTTCAAAGTCATAACCCAACATCTTTGTGACCCATTTTTGTTGCTCTTCTGAAGATAGTCTTTGTTCTAAAAAGTGTTTAAGACTATCATGATCAATTTTTACCTTGAAGTGTCTTCCCATTAGGTAAGTTCGCCATTTCTTTAGTGCATGCAGTATTGCTAACATTTCTTTCTCATAAATAGCTTTCTGTAAATACTTTCCTTTGATTGGAGCGACTTTCAAAAGCAATGGGTCTTCCTTCTTGCATTAAAAATAGCACCAATTCCATTTCTGCAACGAGGCATCACATTTTCCACAATAAAGACTTTTTATTGAAGTACGGCGTGGCAGACCCGGTGCTAGGCACATTGCCTCTTTAAGATGTTCAAAGGCCTTAGTTGTTTCAGGAGTCCATGAAATGCATCTTTTTTCAATAATGTTGTTAGAGGTATATATATCCTCTTCTTTTGAAGTTTCTTGTTCATTTTCTTCCTCCTCTTCGCAATCTATGTAAAATAATTTCTTCTCAACACACTTATGACCTTTAGTGTATTTGCTATCACAACTATAGCAAAGCCCTTTTGCTCTTTTTTCTTCCAATTGTTGTGGTGTCAACCTGTAGGTTGTGGAAGTCTAGGAGTAGCAACACTTCCATCTTTATAGATGTGAGTGGTAGGCTTCCTTGTCGCCATAATTTTACATTCAATTTTTCTTGCCAACTTGAATGCCTTCTCCAATGAATCAAGTTCAAAAGGCGAACCTCATGTTGGATGTTATCCTTTAAAGTCCCTATGAAGACATCAATCATGTGTTCCTTTGGAATATCAGCTACCCTTATATTAAATTTTTGGAAGTCCTCAATGTGCTCCACCACTGAACCCTTTTGTTTGTGATTTATCAATTGGCTAAAGAAGGTGTTGCTCTTTGTATCCTCATAATGTGCTATCATTTCCTCCGTAAAAATTGACCAAGTGACAATTCTTTTACGGGAGCAAAGTCATCGATACCATACAAATGTATTTTGTTCTAAATATAAAGTTGCCATGCGTACCTATTGTGTGTTTTGCACATTATTGAGATCAAAATATTGCTCCATCTGTAGTATCCATGTTACGGGATCCTTGCCATCAAACTTCCTCATATCGATCTTTGGAATATGATGGGCCTTCAATCTAACATTAGAGTTTATGAAATCACGATTAACATTTATTTTGTTCTCATCGTGAGTTTTCTCTACTATTTTTTCGCCATTAGGAATCATTTCTTGTATCAACTTTGTCAAACCTTCCTTCAAACCTTCCATGTCTGCTTTTAGATCATTCTTCATGTCTTCCATTTTTTCTTCCATGTCATCCCTCTCAGCTTCCATTCCATTCTTCAAACCATCCATCTTAGCTTCCACACCTTTCTTCAAAACTTCCATTTCATTTTGTGTTGCTCTTTGCGAGAGCAAAAGTTGTTGCACTTGCTCTTGTAATTTTGATATATCATGTTGCTTTTCTTCCTCTTCGTGAGTCATAGTAGAGCCTTCTGAGGACTTAATTGGTGTTGAATTATTTTTAGGGGGCATTTAAGAACCCAATATTGATATCTATGCTTTAATGTGCCCTTGGAATCACTTCAAACTGATTTTTCAAACAAGACTTGTGCAATTTGAAAAAATACACACCTTTTTCTTCCTTTTGAGGAGCTCGATATTGAAACTGATGTATCTCTGTATTTTCGGATCCCCGAGATTTTGTCTTCAGTGATTTAGTAGCCCTCAGTATCTTCTTTCCAATGCCACAAGTCTGACCTAATTTGGATTCTTCAAGGCAAAGTTATGCCCAATCTCCCACAATGACTTAATTATGGACTGGTTCAGTAGAGCGAACTTGTACGGCGTGCCACGTGTCAATGTTTCCTCCTTCGGCTCTGAAAGTGATACACATGAAACTACAGTATGTGTCCTTTCAGCCCCTTTTTACAAAATTCCAATCCGATGCTCAAAGAGAGTCTGATGATTTTCCCAAGGTCACCTCTTTGAGATGAAATTCGAGAGCCTGCAAAAACCCTAACTTCCACAGATCATATCTCCGAAAATATTGCGAACCAAGCTCTGAAATTTTTACACGAAGTTCCTCAGGATTTCTTCGCAAATTGGTTTTTTTTTTGCTTCTGAACTTTCGCAGAAAAAGGTTATAGTGAGAATTCCACGATGACCTGTTTGAAGCAGCGAAACTCTAGAATCTAAAGCTCTGATACCAAATGTTATGAAACCAGCTCCAAAAATAGAAGAAAAGAGAGATCAATGCCTTAAAAATCAGCCACTTCGAGGGGGCAACCTCCTTTACATTACATAAATGAACAATTCTTGGATGATACAAATGACAAAACCTCCTTTCCCTATATAGGAGTCCATGGGGTCACAATATAATCCTAGCCGACCTAACAATAATAATGTAAGGGCACAACAATAACAATAGTGGCCTTTTATGAGGCACAATAATAAGAATATGGGGGCTATAGGGTACAACAATAACAATAAGAGGGCTACACTAACAACAATAAGGGACTACACTAGTAATATAGGGACCTAACAGAATTACTTTTGCACTTCTTAAGGTTGTCCCCCATGTCAAGGACTAGTGGGAAACTTATTGTGAGAAAAGAGTCGAGGAACCCTCTATGTTTACAGCCGCCCCCACTTGTAACTCTTTCCGAGATGTTTTCAAGGAACAGTATTACCCCATGGGGAGCTATGAGGACAAGTACATACAATGGACCACACTACGGCAACAAAGGGACCAAGATGTGCATGAGCTCACAAATATTTTTCATACTCTACACACAAAGTCGTGTATCAAAGATTTTGAGCGAGATCTGGTGCTCAAGTACTGCAGTTTTCTACACAAATACATTCAGGAAGAAATGAAGTTCTTGGACATCTCCTCGCTTGGTACAACATACTGATATGCTGCCAATATTGAACAAAAATTTAAATAAAAGAAGCGCAACTTTGGATCTGCAAATCAGAAGCAGGGCAAGAGCGCCCCCAAACTGCAGAACAAAGGACAGAGCCAAGGTGGAGCGACCCAGGACAACCCATCGAAGTCGAAAGCAAAGAATGGCACCATGAAGACGAAGAAGGACACTGGAAAGTGGTGTGATATCCACAAGAGCCCCACTCACAACACAAATGAGAGTCAAGCCAAGCAGTCATTGGTGGTCGAGCTTAAAGCTTCAAAGTCTGATGCATGTTATGATTCTGAACCAGAACCCGACAAGGGAAATGACAAGGAGAAGCAAATTATTGATGTAGAACCCAGTGCCATCGTTGCCACCACCAAGGTCCAAAAGATTGAGCCCGAATATCCAAAGGAGGGGGAGAGTCTCTTCCACTCACAAATGTGGGTGAAGGGTTCTCCGCTGTAGTTGATCATCGACAACTGGAGCCAAAAGAACCTCATTTCAGCAGAGGTCATGAAGCGGTTTGGCCTACCGACCACACCATACCCGTAGTCATACACCATCGGGTGGCTTCACCAAGGACAAGATCCCTGCGTCAGTCAGCAATGTCGCCTTCCCTACAACATCAAGGCCCTCACGGATGAGGTACTCTGCGATGTTTCTCCTCTTGAAGTTTCTGATGTGTTATTAGACCAATGTCGCCTTCCCTACAACATCAAGGCCTTCACGGATGAGGTACTCTGCGATGTTTCTCCTCTTGAAGTTTCTGATGTGTTATTAGACCAACCATACTTGTGGAAGCATAATGATGTGTATGAGTCCAAGCCTCACACTGTTATTATTACTTTGGACAACAAGTTATACAAGATATCGGAGGTAGACCTACCTACCGCCATCTCTTTGATCTTTGCTAAGAAATACAGTAAGATCATCTCCCAGACTGGGAAATTTGTTTTCATTCTGAATCACTCTTAAAGCAAAGGGAAGATTGTGGCCACATCCATGGCCCCCAAGAAGGGTTCCCCCACGCAGCAGAATCACATGTATAAGGTCGTGGAAGAATATTCTCCTCACACACAGGGGTACCTTTGCACTGTCAAGTCAAGCATTCGATCGATCTAACTCCCGGAGCACCTCTACCCAATGGGTCGATATATACGGTCGCTTCATTCTAGAAAATGAAGAAATCAAGCGGCAGATCCAGGAGTTGCTGCAAAAAGGGCACATTCGAACAAGTTCCTCACCTTGTGGGAGCCCGATTGTACTTGTACAAAAGAAAGATGGAACCTGGAGACTCTGCATTGATTATCGCGTACTAAACAAAATCACTGCCAGGAATAGGTATCTAATCCCTCGAATTAATGACCTTCTTGACCAGCTCAAGGGGGCCAAGTATTTCAGCAAGATCGATTTGAAGTTCGGCCATCACCAGGTGCCAATAGAACCCACAGATGTATGGAAGACCACCTTCAAATCCAAGGAGGGTCTTTTCGAGTGGTTGGTCATGCCTTTCAAGTTAACAAATGCCCCTGCAACTTTCATGAGGCTGATGGATGACATCTTGTGGCCCTTTACCAACTTGTTTGTGGTTGTATATCTGGACGACACCTCATCTTTAGCAAGAGTTGGGAAGAGCACTTGCAACACATTCGACTGGTCCTTCAAACCCTGCAACAGCAAAAACTATGTGCCAACTTGGAGAAATGCACCTTTGGCATGGGCTAAGTCCAATATTTGGGTTACGTCATTGATGAGCAAGGCGTGCATGTGGATCCAGCTAAGATCCAGGTCATTCGAGATTGGCCAGCCCCGACCACTCTAACAGAGCTTTGCACCTTTTTGGACCTTTCCAATTTTTATCGAAGGTTCATGTTGGGATTTTCTCATATCACTTGGGCCTTTGAGTCAAGTTACCAAGGGAGGAGCGAAAGCAAAGTTTTTCTAGTCCGAATCCCAGGAGAAAGTGTTTGTTGAGTTGAAGCATCGCCTCTACTTTCTCAAGGGCATCCGGTGGCCTATCACAGTCAGACACTTTCTGACACAATTCGGAAATACCCCACCTACGATAAGGAGATGTATTCCATCGTGCAAGTTTCTCGGCAATGGAAACATTGCATTCTGGGGAAGGAGACGGTCATCCACACAGATCACCGACCCCTACAATTTAAATTTTATACAAACCCAAGGGGAGTTGAAGAACAATGGCCGTCAGAAGTGGTCCAAATATTTGCAACAATTCCATTTGAATATCGAATACAAGAAGGGAAACACCAATCATGTTGCAGATTGCCTCAGTCGGCCACTAGTTGCAGAACTAACCACTGTTCTCAAATCTTGTGGCCACGAGACCTCTGGATGGCCGCACATATATAAAAATGATCCAAAGTTCGCCACCACATACCAAATGCTAGTGGATGACAAGCAAGTTCCAGACTTCCACCTCCGGGATGCATTATTATGCTACCTGGGCCACCTTTGTGTTCCTTCAAGCGAGCGTACCAAGATGATTTGGGAGGCGCACTACAGCAGAGTCGCAGGACACTTTGGCGTGGAGAAAACCGTGGTCGTACTACATAAGTATTTTTATTGGCCAAATCTCCAACAGGATGTTGGAAAATACATTAGATCCTGCACTACCTATGCCATCGCCAAGTCAACTACTAAGAAGCAAGGCTTGTATAATCCTCTACCTACTCCTAGTTGGCCTTGTGAATCCATCTCCATGGACTACATGTTTGGCCTTCCTTCCACCAAGCATGGAAACGATTATGTATTCGTGGTCGTCGACATATTTTCTAAGATGGCCATATTGGTTGCCTGCAAAAAGAGTATCACAACAGAGGCCACTATCACTCTTCTTTGAATGTGTGGGTACATTTTGGGATCCCACAAACCATTATATCAAATCGATACAGCAAGTTCCTAAGCGCGTTTTGGTCGAGCCTTTGGTCATTGTTGGACACCAAGCTCACCAATTTGACTGCATTCCACCCCTAGACTGATGGCCAGACAGAGATCGACAACAGGATGATTGTGCACATACGATGCATGTACAACTCTAAGCATCCGCAGACATGGGATGAGAGTCTTCCCTATGTGCCACACAACTATAACAGAGCTCTTCACAACTCAACTGGCCATAGCCCCTTTGAAGTGGGCCTGGGATTTCAACCATTATGTCCCCTTGATGTTACACTTCCTTTTGCAACTACACAAGAAGAATTTTTCCATGTTCAGTCTGAAGTCGATAAAGCCACTAGGTTTATTGAGCGCATTCAGCACATCCACCAGTAGGTTCACGACATCCTGGAGAAAGCCAATGCCAAATACAAACAATGACATGACCAGCATCGGGTGCCCCATAAGTTTTAGGTGGGTGACAAAGTTTGGTTGCATTTGCAGAAAGAACACCTTACGGGAGCCCATTGGAAGCTCAGAGCACTCTGATATGGGCCTTACACCATCACCAAGGTTGTGGGAGACAATACCTTTGAGCTCAACATTCCCCCATTCCTTGGCCTGCACTCAGTGTTCAATGTGGACCACCTTCGGCCATACTTTCCACCATTACTAGACACATCAGACATTGCAGAACAACTCACACTAGCAAAGCTAAACCCAAACTGCATGGAACAGGCCACAACTGATCGGATCATGGACACACGCAGACCAAGAACACTCGCAAGCAAAAGATCCAACTGTATCGGGTTGTCAAAGTTGGCCGACTCCTGCACCAAGGCGAGTGGCTCACCAGAGACCAAGTTCAACAAAAGTTTCCACATCTCATGGAGGAACTCAACGCAATGGGAACCATTGCTTCCTAAGGGGGGAGGACTAATCCAAGTGGATATTGGTGGCCACCCGCCTATTCCACTTGGACCCCCACCATTCTTTCTTTCAACTTTTTAGTTTCCTTAATTGTAGCACAATTTACAATTTTTGGCATTTTATCGGGTCCTGAAATTCCGGAGCCGTTTTGAGGCCCTAAATGACGGTTTTTGGAGAAACAGGAACTAACATGGGTCGAAAGTTGCAGTCCTCGAATGGATCTTTCTAACGAGGTATTGTGCATGTCAAACGGAGATCATATGCCAAAGTTACATCCCCAGGAAGTTGATGTACCAATTTACCCAAACACAGCCCATAGTTTTGGCGTTTCATCTCCTAGGGTTAGGTTTTTGGATGTTTAGGGTTTACCATTGTTTCTCAATCATAAATAGGCTTTGGAGCCTTATTGTAACACAGTTTAGAGACCTATAGCTGCCACATCTCTTCTTAGAAATAAGCTATCAGCGCCCTAGCTAGTTTATTTCCATTATCTCTGTGAGCATATTTCAGTTATGTGATATTAATGAAATGAAGTCTTATTTCTACTGCATCTCTGCGTTTATGTATATTTTTGTATTTTATTGCGTTCCTGCAAAAGTCCGGATCAATGGTATCAGAGCAATCTGCTCCTCTATTTTTATTTGCATGTCCCCAATGAGATCAGGGTATAAGGAATTAGGGCTCGATCTGGTTGAACCCTTGCAAGATTAGCCTTGCAAACCTCAACGACCTCCCATGGCGGAAGAAAAGAAAGATGAGGGAGCAGGAGATCCTATCAAATTATTGCTCGAGGAAGCCCTCGAGAAACAAAGGAACGCGATGATGGATAACTTTGCCCAGATCCTTCAACGGTTGCCCATCGGCGACGCATCTACGTCCAGTAGCCACTTTGGAGGCGCAACTCCTTTTAAGGTACAAGTAAACTTCAACATTCCTGAATTTGAAGGCCAGATAGATGTAGACGTCATAGATAGATGGTTGAACTTGCTAGAAGGGTATTTCTTGGTTTATGATTTCTCCAACCGAGAAAAGATTACTTTTGCACTCCTCAAAGCCGCCCCCCATGTCAAAGACTGGTGGGAAACCTACTGTGAGCAAAAGGATGAGAAGGAACCCTCTATGTTCTTGGCCGCACCCACTTGGAATTCGTTTCCAGGCGGCATCAAGGAACAATATTACCGTGGGGAGCTATGAGGACAAGTACATCCAATGGACCACGCTGCAATAGCAAAGGGATCAAAATGTGCATGAGCTGACGAATTTGTTCCATACCCTACCCACAAAGTTGGGTACAAAAGATTCGGAGAAACATTTGGTGCTCAAGTACCGCAGTTGTTTGCACAAATACATTCAGGAGGAAATGGAGTTCCTCAACATTACCTCGCTTGGCATGGCATGTCGATATGTCGTCAAGATAGAGCATAAATTTAAGCAGAAGAAGCAAGACTTTGGATCCGCGAATCTAAAGCCAGGGAAAGGCACCCCCAAACCACAGAACAAGGGGCAAAGCCAAAGCGGGGCGACTCAGAACAACACCACAAAGCCAAAGAAGGACACGAGAAAATGGTGTGAATTTCATAACAACTCCACTCACAACATAAGCGAGTGTCGAGCCAAACAGTCACTGGTGACCGAATTGAAGGCATCTGAATCAGATGCATGTTCTGATTCTGAGTCAGAACCGGACAAGGGAAATGACAAAGGGAAGAAAATCAATGATGCGGAACCCAATGCCACTGTTGCCACCACTAGGCTCCAGAGGGAGGAGCCCGAGGATCTAGAGGAGGGGGAGCGCCTCTTCCATTCCCAAATGTGGGTGAAGGGTTCTCCACTGCAATTCCTTGTCGATAGCAGAAGTCAAAAGAACCTCATTTCAGCAGAGGCCGTGAAGCGGCTCAGCCAACCGACCACAACACACCTGCAGTCATATACCATTGAGTGGCTTCACCAAGGAAGAGATCTCTACGTTCGCCAGCAGTGTCGCCTCTCATACAACATCAAGCCATTCAGGATGAGGTACTGTGTGATGTTTCTCATCTTGACGTGTTTGATGTATTATTAGGCCAATCATACTTGTGGAGTCGACATGTTGTGTATGAGTCTAGGCCTCGTTCTATTATTATTACTTTGGAAAATATGTTGTACAGGATACCGGCGGTAGTACCGCGTTCCGCCATCTCTTTTAGTACTGCAAAGTAATGCAGTAAGATTATTTCCCAAACCAGGAAATATGTTTTCATTATGATTCTCCCACAGGGCAAGAAGAAGATTGTGCCTGCAGCCTCCAAACAGGGCTCCCCTACGCAGCAACAGCAGATGGACAAAAACATGGAGGAATACAAGCACATTTTCTCCTCACCCACAAAGGTTTCTCTACACTGTCAGGTCAAGCACTCCATTGATCTGACCCCAGGCACGCCACTACCTGATGTTGCCATACCTCATGCAACCACACAGATAGAATCAACACATGTACTGTCTAAGGTTGATAAAGCAACCAGATTTATTGAACGCATCCAACAGGTGCACGACATCTTGGAGAAATCCAATGCCAAGTACAAGCAGTGACATGATCAACATCGAGTGCCATACAAGTTCCAGGTGGGTGACAAATTTTGGCTACATTTGCAAAAGGATCACCGCGCTGGGCCCCACTGCAAGCTTCGCCCACTCCGATATGGGCCATACACCATCACCAAGGTGGTAAGTGACAATGCCTTTGAGCTCAATATTCCACCATTCCTTGGTCTACACCCAGTGTTCAATGTGAACCACCTTTGACCCTACTTTCCACCTCTATTGGACACATCCGACATGGTAGAACAACTCACACCAACAGAGTTACTCCCAAACTGCATGAAACAAGCCACAACTAATCGAATCATGGACACACAGATAAAGAACACCCGACAACAAAATATCTAGATGTATCGGGTTGTCAAAGTTGGCCAACTCCTGCACCAAGGCAAGTGGCTCACCAGGGACCAAGTTCAGCAGAATTTTCCTCATCTCATGGAGGAACCCACTGCAATGGGGACCATTGCTTCCTAAGGGGAGAGGAATGATCCAGGTGGATATGGTGGCCACCCGCCTATTCCACTTGGACCACCACCATTGTTTCTTTCAGCTTTTCAGTTTCCTTAATTGTAGCACAATTTACTATTTTTGATAGTTTTTCTAGTCCTGAACTTCTGGAGCTGTTTTGAGGCCCTAAACAACAGTTTTTGGGAAAACAAGGACCAACATGGGTCTTCGATCGATGTTGGTCACTCGAAAGTTGTAGTCCTCGGATGGATCCTTCTAACGAGGTATTGTGCGTGTCAAACAGAGATCATATGCCAAAGTTACGTCCCCGGGAAGTTGATGTACCAATTTACCAAATGGGGCCCATAGTTATGGCGCTTCATCTCCTAGGGTTAGGTTTTTGGATGTTTATGGTTTTCCATTGCTTCTCAATCATAAATAGGCCTTGGAGTCTCATTGTAACACAGTTCAGAGGCCTGTAGCCGCTACATATCTTCTCAGAAATAAGCTACAAGCGCCCTAGCTAGTTTATTTCCATTCTGTTTGTAAGCATATTTCAGTTATGTGATATTAATGAAATGAAGTCTTATTTCTGCTGCATCTCTGCGTTTATGAGTATTTTTGTATTTTATTGCGTTCTGCATAAGTCCGGATCAATATTGGTGGCCACCCGCCTATTCCACTTGGACCCCTACCATTATTTCTTTCAATTTCCTTAATAGTAGCACAATTTACTATTTTTAGTAGTTTTTTGGGTCCTAAACTTTCGAAGCCGTTTTGAGGCTCTAAATGACTTTTCTTGGAAAACGGGCAAACTCGTAGCCTACGGTAGGGGTTTGCATCAAAAGTTGTAGTCCTCGGATAGATATTTCTAACGAGGTATCGTATGCGTCAAACAGAGATCGTATGCCAAAGTTAAGACCTTGGGAAGTTGATGTACTAGTTTACCCCAACGGGGCACACAGACTTTTGGCGTTTCAACTCCTAGGGTTAGGTTTTTGGATGTTTAGGGTTTTTCGTTGTTTCTCAATAATAAATAGGTCTTTGAGCCTCATTATAACACAGTTCGGAAGGCATGCATCCACCACATCTCTTCTTAGAGATAAGCTCCCATCGCCTAAGCTAGTTTATTTTCATTTTGCATGTAAACAATTTTCAGTACTTTGTTATTAATGAATTGAAGTTCTATTTTCATTGTATCTCTATGTTTCTGTTCATATTTGTGTTTCATTTCGTTTCTTCATAAATCTAGATCATTCAAAGTTGTTTAAGGCGAGCCCTTGATGTTGTTGCTATATGTAGATGATCTATTTCTCATTGGGGCTGAAGTTCTCATTGTCCAATGTAAGAGGGAGTTGATTTATGAATTCGAGATGAAAGAACTTGGCCTTATGCATTATTATTTGGGATTGGAAATTTGGCAAAATCTTGATGGAATCTTTGTTGTCCAAGGCAAATACACTATTATGATCCTTCAGAGATTTGGCATGATGGACTACAAGTCCATGGACACTCCTATGGTGACAAATTTGAAGAAGATCGAGGATTGTGACTATGATTTGATTGGTCCCTCTATGTATCGCAAATTAATTGGCTCGTTGAACTATCTTGTGAACACTAGACCTGATATTTGTTATGTTGTGAACACGTTGAGCCAATTTTTGGTTAAGCCTTGACAAATGCACTGGGTTGCAGCAAAACATATACTGAGATATTCGCACGGCACCATTGAATATGGTCTAAGATATGCTTCTAATGCCAAATGGCAACTGCATGTGTGTAAATTCCTTGAACTACAACAACTAGATAGTATTCTCCTAACTTTAATAGTTTTTTTGTATTTTATAATTAATATTACAGCAAATAGTAAATAATTCACACAGCAATTCTTCATAATAAAATTATATTGCGGAAATATAAAAACTGGAACTGAGAAATAGATGAACACACAATAAAAATGACACCGTTATTTTTGGACAAAAGTCCCTAGAAAAACCCCAAAGGGAAACCTAATGCAACAGATGAGGGTTTTATTATTATGCAGCAAAATAGAAAATTACAAATGGATGCCCAGCTAGAAATCCTTCGACACTTTATCTCAACTGGAAATCGACTGGAGATCCAAGATATCCTCTGCAAATCAACTCGGCCTTCTCTGGCCCGCTCGCACTCCTTCCTAGCACTCGCATTAGCTACCTAAAATGCACACTACTGGCTCAGGGAAATTCATACAACTTGGGAACTACCTCCAGGTGAGTCATCCTGCCTCTTTTTGCCTCCGAAAATCACTCGCTCTACCTTTCGGACCCTGATCTGGCCTCTTGCAACGGAAACAGGCTGATTTTGGCAACTCGCACTGGCAATCTGGGCAACTCGCACTGCTTTGTACGGCCTCTTTTGCAGATAAATTCAGCCTCCTGTCCTGAATCTAGATCACTAGAAATCCTCCTGAGCATTTCTCTAGAAATCCTCACTACTGCAAACCCTTGCTAATATCTCTCCCTTGCCTCGAACTACACCCTATTGAATACTGTGAAATAGGTAATTCAAACTGCCTTGCTCACTCGATGTCACTTCTCCAATCCCTTCGACCTACTCTTATAATCTCTCGTTGGACCATCAACGGTCGAGATCTAATCATGATCAATGGCTCAGATCATCTTAGACTCTGTCAAGTCACTTTTTTGAAAGTCTCTAAAGAAAAATCAATTTCCTCAATTAATACCCATTAATTAATAAATTTTCCTATGTTAGACTTAGGAAGTTTTTAATTATTGATCAATTAATTTAATAGAGAAGTTTCTAAGTGTTTTCTCTTGAAACATTTTCTAGGTTTTGGAGATCCCGTGTTCCTTAGCCTCTCTAACACCTTAGAGACTAGAACACTTGTCTAATGCTACCATATCCATCAAAAACTAACAGCATGGTTTCACTAATGTTGATTGGGGTGGAAGCTCTGATGATAGAAAGAGTACCTCTGGATTATGTTTTAGCTTGGGCTTCGCTATGGTTTCATTTTCTAATAGAAAGCAAACTTGTGTTGCTCTGAGTATGGCTAAAGTTGAATATATAGTTGCATGTTCAACTTGTTGTGAAGTTGTGGAGCTTCGAAAGTTGTGTGAAGCTTTATGAGAACCTAATGTTTCATGGCAGGTCTAAGCACATTGAGATCAAGTACCATTACATCCAGAATATTGTCCAGAGGAGAGTTGTGAGGCTCGAGAATGTCCCTACTGATGAGCAGGTTGTTGATGTGTTGACAAAGCCATTGTCCCGGATGAAGTTTGCTTCATTTCAGAGAACAAATTGGAGTTGTTTAGAACCCCTCTCTAAGAGAGAGGAAACACTGATTGTACAATATCATATGATTGACAATCTTCCTTAGGCTGTGTGCCAAGAGACTTATGGATTGGTCAGGAAGATTGTAACTCCCTTAGGTGAGTTGACCGAGAGGCCAATGAGTTTGGTCGGGGAGCTTGGTTCTGAGGCACTGAGTTTGTGATATCTCCCTTAAGCTATGTGTCAAGAGACCTATGGATTGGTCGGGGATCTTGAGTTCTCTCCATTAAGTTGTGGGTCAAGAGACCTTATTTGTGATCAGGGATTGAGATGGGGATTCCTTCCTTAGGTTGTGGATCAAGAGACCTTGTTTGTGGTCGGGGAGATGTACCCTGTGCATATGATTGGTTTGGCCTCATTGATTGATCCCACTTATTGTGGTGGATACTATGTATCTTTCCTTATGATGAGGCTCATGATCTCTCCCTTAGGCTCTGTGTCAAGAGACCTATGGATTGTTCAGGGAGATTGATCTTGATTGAAAGAGAGACTTGTACTTGAGATCTCTCCCTTAGGTTGCAGGCCGAGAGACCTGTGGATTGTAGAAATTATACCAATGGATTCAATTAATCTTATAATGTACTAAAACAAAATACTGAATCACTTCTACAAATTGCGGAAACCAATTTCGATCACACAATCACATAACAAGTACGAGAAAGAAATAATCAATCACACAACACAAAATATATCTAGGGAAAGCAAGCGCTCAAAACCCCACTATCTGTATATTGCATATGTTCAAGATCATGAAACAATACAATGTTATTCCTCACACTGAGAAAGCTCTGCACTCTACTGACTGTCTCACTCTGATCTCTGCTCGAATCTAGCTTGTGATCTAAGCAAGTTTGGTCCAATATTTAACCTTTTGCTTGCCTAGGCCTGGCTTGCCTTCTTTACGCATTCCTGGGCTAATTGAGCCCCTATTAATTAGGAAAATCTCAAATAATGATTGCGCAATACCTTCAAGCCTTCCCGATGACCTCACGCATGCCCTGTACAATTTTCTAATTATACAACTGATAGTTATCTTCCCTTTAACCTCAGTCTCAATTGGGCCTTCCTTCGAGATAACATGCAACAGTTATTTATAGTGAATTATCAGTTAACTGATTGATCACTACTTGTGAATTAAATCAAATTTAATTCACTGGACCTCTCACTAGCTCATCTCTCTGTTAGAACTAGTTAAATTGATTTTAATTCAAATAATTGAGTTAACTAATTACAACTCACAAATAACTGAAACTGGAACCCCTAAAAATAGGAAATCCTCTACATGCCTCCTCTTAAACCCCCAACTCGAATTTACTAAGTTGACTCGGTATTTTTGACTTAGTTAACTAATACATGCTATCATGAGATGAAATTACAATTTTTCTTCCAATTTAATTAAGGGAAAATTAAATCAGAAGCCCCCTTGGGTGCCATTTTCAATATTTCTTGTTGCCAATTTCAACACTCGCTCTCAACAAGAAAGGAATTCAATCTATCCCGATTTGATACTTTTGGAATGTTCTGCATGCAACATTTCTCTCTAGTGTTGCTGCTTCTGCAACTTTTGAAACTGAAAAAGCATCCAAACTAAATCAATATGGATGCATCTGTCATCAAAGTCTCTGACTACTACTAGTTATTGCACTTTCTACTGAAAACTCTACACTGCTACTGACTCTGCATTTGTGCCATCTACATTGCTGCCAACTCTGATCTGCGCTCCAGTATCTGACATTTGTCACTCTGATTTTTGTCTTTCTAACATCTGACTGCATCAAACACTATCGATCCTTCCTGCTACTGTGTACTGTGGGCTCCCCATAGCCAGGTCTAATCCATGAGACACGACATCTCAATGGAGCCTGCCCAAATTTCTTCTCTTGGGATTATGACTTCACATCACCCCACCTCTCACCTGGAGGTATGGTTGCATGTGCTCCCTCTGTCCATCTAGCTCGAAATTTCCCCCTCCTGGAGGTCTCTGCTTGAGTGGACACCTCCACTTGGTCTCCTCTCTACTTCTCCAATTGTGGCTGATCCACAACCTTTGAGACTGCTTCTAAGGCTGCAAGTTGAGAGGTAATTTAGGCTGCCTCTCAACTACCAAGTCACTAACCTCTGCTTTGCTCCTCAAAGCTTTGCATGCATCATTGACCTCGAGAGCATACATATTTTTGACTCGTACACCAATGTGTTTCACCCATCCCGTGGCGATGTGTCCAAGGAATACCTTTCCTTTTCTAAATATGACATCACAACCACGGTCTTCCAATACCGCTACGGAGACAGGATTCTTCTTTAATCCTGGAACATACAAAACATCTTTGAGTCCGAGAGGGTAGCCAGTGTCCCCCTGAAAGGTAATTGTACCTATGTTGGTCATGCTATAACTCCTGTCATCTCCAAACTCTGTGTTCTGCTGGAGGTCCTTCTCCTCCAAGTCACTGAAGAGATCCCTATTCCCAGTCATATGAAACGAGGCACCGCTGTCTAGATACCACATGCATCCCATTACGGTGATGGCCATGCATGCAATGAGTGTAAAATCAAGCTCGAATTGTGAAGCTAGTGCTTCACTTGTTGCTGCAACTGCAGGTTCCTTCTTGATTGCCTTCTATGGACTCTTCGAAGCATAGTGCCAATGCTCGTGACAGTGAAAACACTTGACCTTGGACAAGTCTCTCTTGCCATCTTCGCCTTGGGACTTCTTTCCCTTAGCTTTCTTGCCTTTTCCGACCAATGCAAAATATTATTCCTTGTTTGTGTCATAGGTCCTGTCTCTGGTGCTCTGCCTTATCTCTTCGTGTACCAAATCAGACCACAAATGCTCCCAATCCGGTAGCTTCTCCCTCCCATTCATAGAGTCCTGGTAACTATGCCAGGTCTTGTGAAGGGCAAGAAGATCTAGGCTCACCAAATCATCCTGGGCTACTGTCACACCAACACTTCCAAGCTCATCTCGAAATTGAGTGAACTTCGTCAAGTATTTTGGTATCGTCTGGACCTCCTCCATCTTGATCTTTCTAAGATTGTCTTTCAACACCAACTTCTTGTGGTCGCTGCTAGTCTGAAACAGATCTATTAAGGCCTTCCACATAGCATATGGAGTCGCCTTTCCATGGATATTCGAGACAATATGATCTCAAACTCCTTCTAACAAGATCATTATCGCCTTTGCTACATTCTTCTTCCATGCATCAATATTTTGAGCATCTGTTGCTGCGGGCTGAGGAATATCACTGTCAATGAATGCCTTCAGTCCGTTGTCCTCTAGCACTGCCTCCATCATGTCCTTCCATGCTATGTAATTCGAATTTCCCTTGAGTGCATATTTGAGTCTCAAGCCATTGAAAGACATCTTGATCCACTGTTGGGTCCTGAAGAACAAATCTGCAAATTCGATATGCCTGTTCAAAACAAACTTTGATTCTTCTCTTCTATAGTGATTCATGCCCTGATACCATGTAGAAATTATACCAATGGATTCAAATGATCTTGTAATGTACTAAAACAAAATATTGAATCACTTCTACAAATTGCGGAAACCAATTTCGATCGCACAATCACATAACAAGTAAGAGAAAGAAATAATCATTCGCACAACACAAAATATATCTAGGGAAAGCAACTGCTCAAAACCCTACTATCTGTATATTGCATATGTGCAAGATCATGAAACAATACAATGCTATTCCTCACACTGAGAAAGCTCTGCACTCTGCTGACTGTCTCACTCTGATCTTTGCTCAAATCTGGCTTGCAATCTAAGCAAGTTTGGTCCAATAATTAACCTTTTTCTTGCCTAGGCCTGACATGTCTTCCTTACGCATTCTTGGGCTAATTGAGCCCCTGTTAATTAGGAAAATCTCAATTAATGATTGTGCAATACCTTCAAGCCTCCCAATGGCCTCATGCATGCCCTGTACAATTTTCTAATTATACAACTGATAGTTATCTTCCCTTTAACCTCAGTCTCAACTAGACCTTCCTTAGAACTGGCATACAACAACTATTTATAGTGAACTATCAGTTCACTGATTGATCACTACTTGTGAATTAAATCAGATTTAATGATTTAATTCACTGGACCTCTCACTAACTCATCTCTCAGTTAGAACTAGTTAAACTGATTTTAACTCAAATAATTGAGTTAACTAATTACAACTCACAAATAATTGTAACTAGACCCCCCTAAAAATAGGAAAATCCTCTACATGCCTCCTCTTAGACCCCCAACTCGAATTTACTAAGTTGACTTAGTCTTTCTGACTTACTTAGCTAATACAAGTTGTCATGAGATGAAATTACAATTTTTCTTCCAATTTAATTAAGGGAAAATCAAATCAGAAGCCCCCCTTGGGTCCCATTTCTGGATGCCATTGTTGCCAATTTCAACATGGATTGGTCAGGGAGATTGATCTTGAGAGAGAACGAAAAGTACATCCCTAGCTAAGAGGGAGTGTTTAAAAATTGGGTAGGTATGGTCAGTATTTTCATTAGCAAAATGATGGAGAAACTTCAAATTTTAACCAAGTCGACCACACATGTGAGAAAAGCCACCTCCAAAATCACATAAATATAAAGGCTAGTTGGACTTCACTTAACACCATCTCATCACATCATATTTGATCTGAAATAGAGAGAAGACATCCACACATGCGAAAGGAGTCAAAGGAGACTTTTTTTATCTGCACTGACCAAATTCTTTTGATCTATTTGACTTGCATTGACTTTGGCTAGTTTGCTTTTGTTTGACCGAGATCTTAACTGTTAGAAGAGGCTAAAAATTGCAGAGATACATTGACCCTATTTCACTGAAATTTTGGTCTTGTTTCTAGCTCATTTACTTGGGTTGACCACAGGTTTCACTGAGGCTTTGATCGAGAATTTCAGAGGCTACTTTGACTATGGGTTTGACCGAATTTCAGCCTCCTATTCTAAGCTACCTCTATTGAAAAATGCAGCAAGAAATTCTCAATTTGATTTTGCCTTGATTAAATTGAGAAAATTTGAATTTCCACATCAGCAGACAACTTGGATGCAGTTCACTGAGGTGACATGGATCTTGTTAGTCAGTTAGCTCAGTAAATACAAGTTGGAGGAGTTAGAATTCAATTAATCATGTGTGATTGCTAATTAGTAGCAATCAAGGTCAATTATCTCAAGTTGTTTTTAATTAAACTAGTTCTGACTGTGGGAGGAACTAGTGATAAGGTTAATTAAGCAGTGGGACTTCATTCAAACTCAGTGATCATCCAGTTAACTGATCAATCAGCCCAAAATAGCTAGTGCATACAGAGAATTCAAATTCCCCAACTGTCATGGAGATTCCAAGACAATGTAACATCAATTGTAGACTAGTCTTGGGTGTACAGTTGTTGCATGCAGTCAGATGATCAACCTTGGGAATTGCGCAATCCATTTTGGAGAAATTCCTAAATAATAGGGGCCTAATCTATCAAGGAATTGCGCAAGGAAATAGGGGTTCAAGCAGAGACAGAAATTGATTAAGTTTGGGTTAGATCTTCTCAGTGAGAAGAGGGATAGGCTATTCACTTGCAGGTTGTGCTCAGTTGAGCAAAGCAATTGTAATACATCTCTATTCATCATAATAATGCAAGCAGGCATTGGCATTTTTAGCAAATTTCTTTCCCAAAAAAAAATATTGTGTGCATGTGTGTTATTTCTTATTGCATGTCTAAGATTATTATTCTAAATTGTGAATTTATTTCCACAGAGCAATATAGTAGGTTTGTGTCTTGTGATTTTGATTAAAACTTCATAAGCAGTTGCAAATCTACATCATAATTTCTACATGGTATCAGAGCAGGATTCTCATTAGAGCGGGAATTTTGAAGTTCTTTCTCAAGAGGTTCAATTTTGAAGTTCAGTGTAGCAGGATCTCTTCAAAGCTGAGAAGATGATCTTCAACGGGCTGAGGCTAGAGTATGCCTTGGAATACAGCTCCAATTTCATCGCATGGAAGGATCGCATGGAGGCAGTATTGGATGACAATGGACTGCTAGAATACATCAAGACGGATGTTGCAAAACTAGCAAAATCCGATGCCCAGAACCTTGCTCAGTGGAAGAAAGATGTAGCCAAGGTGGGGAGAATAATATTGGAGGCAATACCGGATCACATTATCTCAAATCTCCACAGAAAAGAAACTTCATTCGCAATGTGGAAAGCACTGACAAAATTGTTCGAGAATAGTAGTGACCACAGGAAGCTGGCGCTCAAGGATAAACTTCAAAGTATCGAGATGTAAAAGAATGACACTATTCCGCAGTATCTGAGCAAGTTCACACAATGTCGTGATGAACTTGGCGGATTGGTGTAAATGTTCCAAAAGATGACTTGGTAAGCCTAGCCATTCTAGGCCTTCCCAAGAGTTGGCATAGCTACCAAGATTCGATGAACAGGAGGTAGAAACTACCGAATGGAGAATGCTTATGGTCCAATTTGGTATAGGAGGAAATAAGGCAGAATACCAGAGATGGGACTTCATCCAAGGGCGAGGATGAAGAAAACTTTGCATTGATTAGAAAGGGAAAGAAGGGAAAAGGGAAGAAATCTCAATCCAAACCAAAGTCCGGCCAAGGGGGTAAAAAGAAAGATTTGTCCAAAATTAAATGCTTCCATTGTCATGAATTCGGGCACTATGCCATGAAGTGTCCACACAAAAAGGCAAGCAAGAAGACCTCAGGAGGAGCAGCAGGTAAACCTTTGGCTTCACAGTTCGAGCTTGACTTTACCCTCATTGCATGCATGACCAACACAGCGATGGGTGTTGAGATTTTTTATTGTTAGGATAGCTTCGGATGTGCTCTAGCTCCCAAACTTTGTGGAGGGACTAGAGTACATGAGATCTCCAAGACCTAGAAAGGGATTTGAGAAATTCCATCCATTTTGAGAGAAAATTAACTAATTAATATTTTTAATTAAGAACCCTAAGTCTAACTTAGAAAAATTAAAATATTAAAGGTATTTAAATTAAACATGTGATGGAAATGACTTAAGTCACACGGATCAAGCTTTCTTTTAATCTTAGCCGTCGAATCAAGATTAGATCACGACCGTTGGTTTCCCAACGAGAAAAGTATAAAGGAAAGGCCTGGGGTCAGTTAGAGAACACACACGGAGGCAGAGCACTGAGACTAAGATGGAATTATAGGGCGTGGTTTGCTAAGAATTTTCAGAAGTGTTTCAACTGCAGCGAGGGGTAGTATTGGCTAAGGGGATGATCTGATTCCAGAGCCAAGAGTCAGCAAGAGGCAGAGAAGCGGCAGTCAGACCAGTGCAGAGGGGGCAGCAGTTGCGCAACGCAAAGGCTTCAAGTGCTACACAGGCCCAAAAAGGGCAGCACAGAGGTAGCAGGAGGAAGTCAGGGCTTACACAGGCCCAGCTAGGGTAGCGCAGAGACAACGTAACCCAGTCTGGTGTTACGTCGCTCTCTCCTAAGGAACGCAGGGGCACCAGCAAGCTAACAGAGCTCACGCAAAGGGCTTCAGAGCAGCGCTGGGGTTTTTCAAAACATAAATAGGCTGAGTTTTGTAAATCTCGTTTAAGGGTGTGGATCAGTCCAGTTTTCCGTCTCCGGAACTGAGGTATTGCTTTTTGTTTTCTCTATCGGGTTAACCAATAAGGTGCCCAGATTTGTTGTACTCGGATTCTTAATAATATAACCCCTCCAGCAGCCAGATGACCGGTTTTCCCGCATTGGGTTTTTTCAGAGACAGTTGTCCAGAAAATCTTGTGTGTCACTTTGTCTATATGCATGTATTCAGTTTAGATCTACATCTATGAAGAACTGTTTATGTGTTTACTTCGATGTTAATGCTAAACTTTTAGATTAATAACTTGGTTAAGTAGGAGAAGTATAACCAGATTTAACAGTAGGGTTTCTGCATAAGTAATATTCAGAAATTTTCACAAGGTATTGGAGCGATTGCAGATCTAGCTGGCTCACCAGCAAGAAGACTGAAGAATCCTTGCTGCAGAAAGCAGCAGCAGCCACAGAAAGGCAGATCAGGAGGATAGCGCAGTAGAAGAGGGAAACAGAGCCACACAGAGGCCAGAGTGACGCAATCCCCATGCAGTCTCCACGCAGGCCCACATACTTACTACGCAGAGGCAACACAGAGACAGTGTTGGGACTGTCTGCTCACGCAAAGGCCAGACAGGGTGACTCAGTCTTGAGGCTGTGGCTGATTTAGAGTGTCGGAAGCAGTGCTGCAAAGCTTCAGTAGTTGCTGGTGGAGTTAAATTTCTGAAGGTTCAGAAATTAGCCTGAGCACTAGTTGACAAAGAGCGAGAGGAGAACAACTGCTCAGAGGATTTCCAACCAAATAAATCTGCAAATCGATCAGAGGATCGAAGAGAGCTAATTCATTGTGTTTAGCATATTTCCAAGGAGGAAATCAGTTGTCAGAGGGAGCAAAGGGTGCCTTTTCGCTAAGGACCCTAGATCCAAGCTTCAGTTGAGAAGCGGGGAGAGGAAGATTTGTTCCGACGGAGTAGATCTGAGCATATGGCACCTCACAGACTACGTGATCAGGATAGGTTGGACGGTTTGTCCAACTTTGCAGTCTGGAAGGCAAGAATCCTGGTAGTCATGGAAGTAGACGGTCTAAGGGAGCATGCAAAAAAAGTCCTGACCACGTCGACCGATGCAAATCCCCTGAGAAAGCATGAAGAAGCAGCGACACATGCCAAACGCTTCATAATGGACGGGGTTAAGGATCATGTTGTACCACATATAACTAATAAGAAGACGGCTAATGAGATGTGGAAAGCCTTAACCGCCTTATATGAAGGAAGATCCATCCATAGGAGAATGCTTCTGGAGAATCAGATGAGGTTATTCATGATGGCCAAGGGATAAGATATCGAGCCATTCCTTTTCAAATTACAGGCGATCAGGGATCAGTTGACTGGCATGGGAGTGAAAGTTGAGGATGATGTGTTGGTGAGGACTCCACTCAATGCGGTCTCAGAGGACTGGGAAACTTTTGTCCAAAGTATCTTGGGTAGAGCGGACCTTCCCAACTGGGACAGTATGTGGGCGATCCTCCATCAATAAGAACTTTGTCGGTTCACCAAGAGACAGTGCAGCACCGGATCAAGTAAGGTGAAGAAGGAAGAGGAAGAAGATGCAGCCTTGGCATCAAAGAGGCAGCAAGGGAGGAAGAAGCGTGATCTATCAAAAATCAAGTGTTTCCAGTGCGGCGAACTAGGACATTTCGCCAGCAATTGTCCTCGGAAGAAGAAGGACAAGGAAGCTTCTACCTCCAAGGCTGTTGTGGCAGATGATGGCTCCGAAGATGACGTAGCCATGAGCACTCATGAACCACGGAAGTGGGGCGACATGGATCTGTAGAGCAGCGACAAAGTGGTAGCGGGATCCTTGAGTAGCTCAACCCTTGGATCATATTCGTGCTAAGGGAGCCTTAAGACAGTAGCGGGACAAGTGGAGCAGTTTGTGCAGATAATCACAGATGGAGCAGAGGCGGAGTTGAATGTTGAGAGGGAGCAGTGCAGTGCAGATGCAGCAGCAACGTAGAGGGGTTGATGTGACTTCAGCAGTGCAGTGCAGGCTGGCTTACAAAGAGCAGAGTTGCAGCAGTGCAGTGGCTTCAGGAGGACAGCGCAGAGCAGCAACCTATTGAGCTTCAATGATGAGGATGCAGCCCAACTAACTTGTCTGTCAAAGATTGGGCAGGAGTTTTCAGTTGTTTCTCTCAGCAACTGAGTTGCAGTGCAGCAGTTGACAGCACGGTGTAGTAGTTGGCAGCACAGTGCAACAGATTGAGAGGGAGTTGCAATACATATGTGGCAGTGACAGTGGTAGCAGCAGCGCAGTGATGAAGGGTAGTAGGTCCAGCATCAGCGCAGAGACCCACACCAGAGATCAGTACAGAGCTTCGGGGTGAAGCAGTGTTGTACTAGAGCACATTCCTCACTGAGAGCGAGTGTTGAGATTTTTTATTTTTAGGATAGCTTCAGATGTGCTCTAGCTCCCAAACTTTGTGGAGGCACTAGAGTACATGAGATCTCCAAGACCCAGAAAGGGATTTGAGAAATTCCATCCGGTTTGAGAGAAAATTAATTAATTAATATTTTTAATTAAGAACCCTAAGTCTAACTTAGAAAAATTAAAATATTAAAGGTAATTAATTTAAACATGTGATGGAAATGACTTAAATCACAAGGATCAAGCTTTCTTTTAATCTTAGTCGTCGAATCAATATTAGATCACGATTGTTGGTTTCCCAACGAGAAAAGTATAAAGGAAAGGCTTGGGGTCAGTCGGAGAACACACACGGAGGTTGAGCACTAAGACTAAGCTAGAATTCCAAGGCGTGGTTTGCTAAGAATTTCTAGAAGTGTTTCAGCGGCAGCGAAGGGTAGTATTGGCTAAGGTGATGATCTGATCCCAGAGCCAAGAGTCAGCGAGAGGTAGAGAAGAAACAACCAAACCAGCGCAGAGGGGGCAGCAGTTATGCAGCGCAGAGGCTTCAAGTGCTATGCAGGCCCAGAAAGGGCAACGCAAAGGCAGCATGAGGCAATCGGGGCTTACACAGGCCCATCTAGGGTAGCGTAAAGATAGCGTAACCCAGTCTGGGGTTACACAACCCTCTCTTAAGCAGCGCAGGGGCACCAGCAGGCTAGCAGAGCTCACACAAAGGGTTTCAGAGCAGCGCTAGGGTTTTTGAAGACAAAAAGGGGTTGAGTTCTATAAATCTCGTTTGAGGGTGTGGATCAGTCCAGTTTTCCGTCTCCGGAACTGAGGTATTGCTGCAGATTTTTGTTTTCTCTGCCAGGTTAACCAGTAAGGTGCCCAGATTTGTTGTACTCAGATTCTACTTAATAATATAACCCCTCCAGCAGCCAAAAGACCAGTTTTCCCGCATTGGGTTTTTCCGAGGACAGTTGTCCAGAAAATCTTGTGTGTCACTTTGTCTATGTGCATGTATTCAGTTTAGATTTGCATCTATGAAGAACTGTTAATGTGTTTACTTCGATGTTAATGCTGAAATTTCAGATTAATAACTTGGTTAAGTAGGAGAAGTATAACCAGATTTAACAGTAGGGTTTCTGTATAAGTAATATTAAGAAATTTTCACAATGGGGAGACTGTGGTACTTGGACTCAGGTGCATCGTTCCACATGACAGGGTGTAGAGATTTTTTTAGTGACCTGGAAGAAAAAGATTTGCAGATGCGCATTGAGCTGGGGGGCGATGGAACGTATAGCGCGACTAGGATTGGTATAGTCACCTTTCAGAGGGAGTCGGGCTCCCCTCTCAAGATCAAGGATGTCATGTTCGTTCTAGGCCTAAAGAAAATCCTCATTTCTGTTGCAGTTTTGGAAGACTGTGGTCATGATGTGATCTTCAACAAAGGAAAGGCATTCCTAAGACACATAGCCACAAGACAAGTGAAGCAGATCAGGGTTCGTGTGAAGAACTTGTATAAGCTAGATGTGGAAGACTGTGTTGCAATAAGCACTAAGGCGGAGAAGGTGCAAAGCTGCGATGTCGGTGAACTTTGGCACAGAAGACTTGGCCATTTGCATCATGGCGCCCTGAAGATTATGCAGTAGATAACCATAGGCCTCCCCAAAGGATCACTTGAGCAATAGGATGTATGCAAAGGATGTACCTTGGGGAAGTACACAAAATCCACATTCCATGATCGGGACAGCAAAGCACATGCAGTCCTAGAAAGGGTCCACTCTGATGTCTGTGGACCTTTCTCGACAGCCTCCATTGCCAGACATATATTTTGTCATTTTTATTGATGACTTCTCAAGAAAGTGTTGGATCTTCTTCATGCGGAAGAAAGATGAGACATTCTCCAAGTTCGTAGAATTCAAGGCACTAGTGGAGAAAGAAATCAGCAAGAAGGTGAAGGCTCTCAAGAGCGATAATGGAGGTGAGTACATGTCGAATGAATTCAAAAATTTATGTGTGAAAGAAGGCATTCGACAAGAGTTGACAGCATCCCGCAACCCACTGCAAAATGGGGTGGCTGAGAGAAAGAAACGTAGCATTGTGAGAGTTGTGAGGACGATGTTGCATGACGAAGGCCTACCACTGCACTTGTTGGAAGAGCCATGCAACACAACATTCTATTTGCAGAACCGGAGTCCTCATCGAATTCTAGGCATGATTACATCGGAGGAGGTTTTCTCGGAAAGAAATCTGGATGTGTCGCACTTCAGGATTTTTGAAGCCTCTGTTTACTGCCATGACTCCAAAGAATCAAGGAAGAAGCTTGAGCCGACTGCAAAATTGTGGGTATTTGTGGGTTACACAGTGAATCCGCACAACTACTATGTGTACTTTCCATCCCTCAGAATGACAGTTGTGCGAAGGGATGTAAAATTTGATGAGGAGAAAGCGATGTAGTGATCTCTTGAGAGGGAGCTTCAGATCCCACCAGAAGAGGAACTTTTAGCTCCAAAGGAGGAGCCTCGGAAAGTTGTGGAGCAGCCACAAATTGAGGAGCAGAGAATGGAGACATCCACTCAAGTTGAACCATCAAGAGAAGCCAGGAAAAGAACTAGGGAAGTTGAGAGACTTGAGCAAGATGTGAGGGAGAATGTGGGAGCTCCTTCAAATTTGCGCAGGCAGAGAAGGTCACCTAATCGGTACACTGGCTACATGGCTCTAATGACTAAGCTTGTAGGGACTGAGCCATCCTCTTTCGAGGAAGCAGTAGAGAAACTAGTATGGGTTGATGCAATGTTGGAGGAATAGGAATCCATTGTACGGAACAGTGTTTGGGAAGTGGTCCCAAGACCAAAAGATAAATCAGTTGTGGGTTCGAGATGGATCCTCAAGGTAAAGCAGGCAGTAGACAGAAGCATAGAGAAGTATAAGGCTAGATTTGTGGCCAAGGGGTACTCTCAAGTTGAGGGAATTGACTATGAGGATACCTTTGCTCCTGTAGCAAGATACTCATCCATTAGATCAATTCTTTCTCTGGATGTGTAGATGGGGTGGAAGATCCACCAGATGGATGTAAAAATAGCATTCCTCAATGGGGTTATTGAGGAGGAGGTGTACATCGAGCAACTAGAAGGTTTTGAGACTTTTGATCGAAAGTCTCATGTGTGCAAACTCAAGTAAGTGTTGTACAGTCTCAAACAAGCACCCCGTGCTTGGTACACCAAGATCAATAGCTATCTCACCAGTTTGGGCTTCACCAAAAGTGAGGCGGATGCAAACCTCTATCATATCTTGGTAGAAGGTAAATTGCTTATTATTGTCTTATATGTTGATGACTTGATTTAACTGGTAACGAACAATTGATCAGACCTTGTAAGTGAACTTGAAATGAAGGACATGGGTCTCATGCACTACTTCCTCGGGTTGGAAGTATGGCAAGGCAATGGGGAACTGTTTGTCTCTCAAGGAAAGTATGCAAATGAGATACTACAGAGATTCTGCATGGAGAGTTGCAAACCCATGGAGACACCTCTAGCGACCAACTGGAGGAAATGGAATGCCACTTCAGGTGAGGAAGTGAATGCTACCATTTATTGGTAGCTAGTGGGTTCCTTGATGTACCTTGTGAACACACGACCAGATATGTGCTATGGAATCAGCCAGCGGAGCCAAGCTATGGTTAGGCCAACCAAATTATTTTGGAAGGCAACGAAGCATGTTTGACGGTACCTCAAAGGCACTACCCAGTTTGAACTATGGTAGAGACAGACAGAGGTAGTGAAGTTGTGTGGCTTCACAGATGCATATTGGGTAGGGAGTCCATCAGACTGAAAGAGTACATCAGGTGGAACTTTTAGTGTTGGGTCTGCATTTATTTCCTGGTATAGCAAGAAGCAAAGATTTGTGGCGCTCAGCTCAACAGAAGCAGAATACATTGCTACAAGTCAAGCGGCATGTGAGGCGATCTGGATGAGAAAGATACTTGTGGGACTGTTTGGTCAGATGATGGATCCAACTGTGATCTACTCTAATAATCAGAGTTGTATCAAGCTCTCTGAGAATCATGTTTTTCACGATCGATCCAAGCATATAGATATCCGATATCACCATTTACGGGATTGTGTGTAGAGGCAGATCATGTTGCTTCAGTACATTCCGACAAAGGAACAATATGTTGACATTTTGACAAAGGCCTTGTCAAGAGGGAAGTTCGAGTTCCACAACTGCAGGATAGGGGTGGTTGATACTCCCTTTCTTGCTGAGAGGGAGTGTTGAAAAATACTGCAAGAAATTCTCAATTTGATTTTGCCTTGATTAAATTCAGAAAATTCGAATTTCCACATCAGCAGACAACTTGGATGCAGTTAATTGAGGTGACATTGCACTTGTCACTCAATTAGCTCAGTAAATTCGAGTTGGAGGAGTTAGAGTACAGTTAAGCATGTGTGATTGCTAATTAGTAGCAATCAAGTTCAGTTATCTCAATTTGTTTTCATTTAAACTAGTTCTAACTATTAGAGGAACTAGTGAAAGGTCAGTTAAGCAATGGGACTTCAGTCAAACTCAGTGATCATCCAGTTAACTGATCAATCAAGTCAAAATAGCTAGTGCATACAGAGAATTCAAGTTCCCCAATTGTGGTGGAGATTCCAAGGCAGTGTAACATTAGTTGTAGACTAGTCTTGAGTGTATAGGTGTTGCATGCAGTCAGATGATCAACCTTGGGAATTGTGCAATCCATTTTGGATAAATTCCTAAATAATAGGGTCCTAATTTCTCAAAGAATTGTGCAAGGAAATAGGGGCTCAAGTAGAGGCAAAAATTGACTAAGTCTGGGTCAGAGCTTCTCAGTGAGCAGAGAGATAGGTTTTATTCACTTGCAGGTTGTGCTCAATTGAGCAAAGCAATTGTAATACATCTCTATTCATTAGATTAATGCAAGCAGGCATTGGGGTTTTTAGCAGATTGTTTTCCCTAGAAAACATATTGTGTGCATGTGTGTTATTTCGTATTGCATGTCTGAGATTATTGTTCTAAATTGTGAATCGTTTTCCGCAGAGCAGTAGAGTAGGTTTGTGTCTTGTGATTTTGATTAAAACTTCATAAGCAGTTGCAAATCTACATCATAATTTCTACAACCTCAAGCCAAAATTCAGCCCCCTATTGCAGACTATGATTTTGATCAGCGTTGACTTTTTCTCTCTTTGTTGACTAGTTTTGACTTGGATATAATGAGATCAGATTTTGGAATCTTGTTGGAATATTCTGATGTATTATTGATGAACAAAATTTCTCTCTCATAAGGAAAGATTGGTTGGGTTTTCCTCTTGTGGGTTTTGCCCTGGCTATGAGCCTAATTTTTGGTGTCTCTTGTCTCTTGTTTTATTGTTCATTGTGATCTCTATTGTTCTATTGATGAAAGCAAATGGTTGAAGTTTTTCATGTATATTTGCTTAATGATTGGAATGCTAAAAGAAGATTGATTGTATTGTTAGAAGTAGTTATCGATTTTGAAAATCTATACTAGTCTTAATTGCACTAGAAAATTCAACAGAAAATAGATATCACCTCACTTGAGCTCAACGGTTGAGATTCGTCCAATCCACTAATGCAAATAACCTTTGCATCCCATTAGATTAACTCACTTTATCTTACAAAAGTACAAAACTTTAATACTTAAAGTAATTGCTAAGGTTAAGGGTTTATTAGGCACCTTTCGCACACCTAGAAACTTAGGCATGTGTAGAAGTACTTGCGCGAGCTACAAACATCAACATGTTCCCTCATCTTCAGACTATCATGTTGTACAAAAATCAATGTTGTGTGGATATACTAAGTGTGTCATGTTGTTGATAAATCTAGGGCGTCATGAATTAGGTGATTTCTCTTCATTAGTAATTGCATGTGAGATTTTTTACTTCATTAAATTAGGATCTTATCTTTGCTTAAATTATTAGTGTTCTTCATCATCAAATAGCTATCAATGCATGAACAAGAGACACAGAATGTAGGCTATGAGCCAGGGCTAAAACCTCTCTCTCTTTGAGAGGAAAACCCGCACAACTTATTCTTATAGAGATTCCAATTGATGAATACCAAGACCAAGACCCTTGACCTAGTAGTCACTCCAAGACCAAGACACTAGTTCTTTATCTTCAGCCTTTACCTTCTTATCACTGAGATCATCTCCTCAACAAATTGTAGATACACTAGAAATAGCACCAGGACATGTTGATATAGTGTCACCAAAATGTGACCACTGTAGCAGCACTGAAATATTGTGATAGATCTCAGAATGATAACTTCTTCATACCACACAGTGGTCTCCAAGATAGCACCGAGTTGTGGCCTTTTCAAAGGATAGAGATGTAGTATATATGCTTCTATCAAGTGTTATTCTTCTATTGTAGCACCAAGACCCTTATCTCATGATATCTGAACTGTTATGCCTAGACAATACTTCGCTGACCCTTCATTACTCCTTGTTGTCCCTTCGTTGTCCCATCTGAACTGTCTTCACTGTACTAGAGATCCGAACCTCTATCTGTTCTGCTCATCCGAAAATTTCAGAGATAAATGTCTGAAATTCTGACTGTGATCGTCCACCTTAATTCAGAGATCCGAACTTGATGACTGTAACCTCATCCGAACATCAGAGTGAGATATCCGAAATACTTCACTGTGGAAATGCAAAGAGTCTGCCCACGTATTTATAGTGGTTTGTCCCATAAATAAGTCGACCTATGCTTATCTGAATAGGTGTGTCTACTTGAGGTGAGCCAACATGAGTTTACTCTCTATTTTTTAGGCCGACTTCAAGAGAAGGACTAGTGCTTGTCGTTGGAGGGCATCTAGACATTTTCATAGACTCATATACATTGTTATATCCCCAAGAAGGATTCTTCATACATGACATTGACTCTTTGACTTTAATGACAAATCCTAAGGTTCTCAATGGGAGCCATCTAAATAAAATCTCTTGCTCATGAAACCCATGACATAAGCATTACAAATAAATTTATTTTTCTTCTTTTCATTATTTACAAAAATCACAATTACATGTCATTATGAAGACCAAACCTAGTTAAACTTTCCAACACACGCTGCTCTAGAAGACTATCTAAGCTATAGTTTCTAACAAATTTGAGTTTTGAGCTATGGCAATGAATTTTTTCTCCTTTTTCATAAATAGAAGAGACATGCAATATTGAGAGTTCAAACATGTATTTTGCTTGTTTGTAATTTCCAACAATTGTTATAGTAGATTAACATATTCAAAGATTTTTTTTCGATTGAATATTTCAATTTTAAGCTACTTAGGTTTAGGGCTAATTTTTTCAAGTGTTGAATCTACTTACCAAGGTTTGAACACTAAGTATTGCTACTTATCCACCTTCTTTAATGGTGTTTCTACTCACATGTCCACAGGATCTTCTTGTTAATTTTGGGCAACTAGGTCCAAACTCCATGTTGCACTGCTCATATGATGATGATTATATTTTTGTTGGATTCCTCTTTCGGAGAGGTGCAAGATTGATCTAAAGATCATCTTGTTTGGATGAGCAGAACTTATATTTTGATTTTATTTTCCACACGTGCAAATTGACAAGGTCGGCCAGATTTGTAATGTAGGCTCACAAGCCCCAACAGATGTGTCACACACCCTCATTGATGGATATAAATAGGAGAGAGATGATGCTCATTTCATCATCATCTCATCACACATTCTTCTTGTGATCTGATTGGTTAATAGAGCCTAAGAGAGGCTTCTATCCCTCACAAGTGTGAATCTAAAGCTGAAGAAATTGCAAATTGTTTTAGGGCTTTCTGGATAGCATTGACCAATGTTGACTTTGGGTCAACCCTTGAGTTTAACCTCGATTTCAACACAGAAATTATGATTTCTCGAGGCCGCATTGGAGGGCACAAAAATCGAGGTTGGACATTGTTTTTGACTATTAACCATTGACCACAGCGTTGACTTTTGCATTGACCTAAGTCACAGGACATGTCCTCCAGGGTCACGTGTCCCGTATTTTGTTGAGAATTTGGAGGGCTGCTGCTTAATACAAATTCTCTTCTTGATAATTACTTGTGAGCTTGTTTATGTTACTTATGTCTTCTCTTCTTTTAGCTTAGTTAATCTTTCATCAAGTCAATTATCAAGATGCACAAAACACAAAAGTTAGGCTCCTAGAGCCAGGGCAAAACCTCTCCCTCTTGGAGAGGAAAACCCGCAAAGAATTCCTCTTATAGATCTTCAAATGATAGTTACCATGACCCAAACTCGGACCCTTGACCTAGATATGCTTCCAAGACCTTGATCCTTCTCTTCACCAATTTGCTCAATTCTGCTTTCCCTTTTATAGGACAGCTATGCATATGTCCTTATATACAATCCTTTTGTTATAGTCTGTGATGATCTTATGTATTATCACAGTCCTCCTTTTATGTTAAACATAGACCTCACTGTATTGCTATTCTGCCTCGTTGTACAACCCTGCTCCTCTTGATTATAATCCGCAACTTTTGTACTTGAAGCTTATACTAAAAAGTCAGAGTTCTCTTGGCTATTTTATCTCAGACTTATCCGCACTTATCTTCACCTTTTCCGCAGCCCTCGCATTGCACCTCTTTCTAATTTATATCACTGAAGGATTCGGACTTCTTCATGCTGCACTTCTACGCAATCTTTCTTCCTATAATTCTGTTTTAGGTCCGCATTTCTTGTTTCAGTAATCCGCACTGTATCCTCACTTTTGTCCACACAGTAATCTGAGATATATCCGCTTGCTTCTTCCTGAAACTGGTCCGCAATTGATCTGCAATTGTTCCTCAGATTTGTCCTCAATTTAATCTCTGAAATATCTGCAATTTAATCTCTGAGATGTCCGCAAACTTCCACTGAAAAATCACAGAGACAGTCGCAGTAATTGTGTACAAATGAGCCGCAGAATACTGGGTTATAAATAGTTATTCGTCTGGCTTTTAGGCCGACTTTCCTAATGAATGAAGGCCGACATGAAGGACTGTAAATTCAGCGTTTGAGAGAGCATCTTCTTGTATTTTCCGGGAGTTAGTTTTTCCTGGTATATTGTCAAGATCTTGGAGCATATTGATGTTTGGACTCTTCATGAATATGACACTTAACTTCACTTATATCTAGAAGATAATTCCTAATAGACAACAAGAAGAAGTCTATAGACCTATAATAAATCTTGCTCATGAGACCCATGAAGCAAGTACACCAAAAATACATTTTATTATCTTTGACATCTTCTTTACATAAATACATAATTACATAGTCGACATGAAGACCGACCTAGTTACACTTTTCAACATATTTCACATGTCGGACACGAAAAACAACCTAAAACGTGTCCAATACGATTTTGGTTGTGTCCTCCGAAACATAAAACGTACCCTCCGTTTTGGCAATCGTGTCCTTGGATAGAAAAATCATGTCCTAGGTTTGGAATACTTGCCCTAACGTATTCCCAGCGTTTGGACACGTTTTCCACGAAAAACACAAAAGCAACGAAATTTTGGTTAATTTTTCATTTGTGTTCGTTAGTTGTGGTTGTTGCTGCCGTCGTTGTGGTTGATTGTCGTTGTTGTTGCTGCCTTCGTGGTTGTCGTGGCTGCCGTTGTTGCCTTCGTGCCTACCGTTGCTGCCTCCCAAGTTCCCGTTGATGCCTTCGTGCCTGTCGTGCCCCCGACAGAGGAACACCCCCTTTGTTCCCTCTTATCAATCATTTGCCCTCTCATCTCATCTCAGTCTTCTTCGCTCTGTGCCAACAATTGGTGGGACCAACCCGAATTTCAAAGTCTGAATCAACAACAACTCAGTAAACTACATGATTTACGACTACTGTCACAAAGAATTTCCGCAACTCCACGAGATTTGAATCCGTAATCACGAGATTTGAATGGGCTACCAACGGAGGAACGCCCCCTTTGTTCCAGACTCCGAGGTATATATAAATTTATAATAAATTAGCAATGGCATAGTTATTGTTATGAACAGCAGAGGCAGAAGCAGCGTATTTCCTATTCAGAAATTGTAAATATCACTGAAGTTTGAACTGACCTGAACATTCATTAATGTCAATGACACTGAACAGCTTATGGCATGTAGCAATTTTTCATTGAGTTGCAATTTCTGAAACAGAATTATACCTGTTAAAACTTAAAACTTAAAAACTATAGTTTGTAAAGACTTTGTCTACTCTTTTCATTGGATTAAATCCTAATTTACTGACTATCTATGCAAAATTTCTTATAGTTCATGTTGTAATTTGTAAACAATAGAGGCAGAACCAGTGTATCTTATATTTCAGAAATTGGGAACTGAACTTAACTGTTATACTTATAAGTTTATAACTTAATTCTTTCATAAATGTTTATAGTAGTCAAGTTTCCTACTAGTTCCATATGCAAGAGTTATATATAAACTTTAAAGAAATCCAGAACCGGCAAAAATTTGGAGTACTGAGCTATTGGATATATATGGGACATCTTTGAAGCCATCTTTGAAATGGCTACTGTCTCCAGTTTGTGTTTTCTATTTTTTCCAGAAAGGTTTTTGAGGTCTTCTCCACTTCATCTGTGAAGATGTTGGTATATTGACAGTGTTGACCGTGACACTGATTGGCAGTAGTATGCACATGCACAATTCTAGCATGAAAAGACCGCTTTGTGAAGGCAAAGCTAATCTGATATTTTTTTTATTTCAGCATCTCGGGAAGTAAAATCAGTAAATATTAATGGTAAAATAGGAGCATGATTATAATACCCTGAAGGTTGATATAAATACAGGCTGTGACATATGCTTTAAAAATTAAAAGTTAAAATAGAAACTTAAAAATACCTAAAATTTAGTATGAAATTTACTAATTGTTTAATTGATTTTTTTTGTAGGTGAAGGATTTGGCAACTGTTGCAACTTGCAACTCATTTTTATAACACTTGTGACTTGTGGAGTTTTTATAACAGCAAGAAGATTAATGGCTCAATCATCCAAGGCAACTGGCAGAGTTCAAAGGAAAGACAAGGGTGGTGTTTTTCGTGGTCCCCCTCACCCCTCCAAGTTTTTCAGCCTCTGTTGGTCATAGTGCCCCAACTGAATCAAGTGAAGCTTTAGGTGCTTCTCAGCCCACATATGATGCTATTGTAGCAAGAGTCAAGACAACAAGCACAACTAAAAAAATACCCTCTATGGAAGTATGTAACCAAGAAACAAGGGCCAAAGGCTGGTGAGAGAGGGAATGTGCCTTGGTCTTGTAATTTCAGCAAGGGTGAATTTAAGAGCACTTACTTTCGAGTTAAAGGCCATTTGTTGGGTCTTCCTTGTGGAATTGGAGCATGCAGAAAGATTAGTGCTAGAGAAAGAATGGATTTGGAAAGGGAGGATGCAGCTGGCTTGGGGAATGTGGAGGCATCAAGCAGGAAAATTAGAAAAAATGAAGATCCTCTTCCATTCTTGAGGAATACTAGTAGCAGTAGATTTGGGAGTGGGGCTGAAATTCAGCGAACAAAAAAGAGGGCAGCCAGAAAATTGTGGTCCAATGGACAAGATCTTTCAGCGTGAGAAGCGAGATGAGGTTGATCTTACAGTGGCATTCTTTTTCTATCTCAACTTCATTTCTTTTAATGTTGCACGGTCCCCTTTGTTTATTGAGATGTGTCGAGCTCTAGTTGATATGGTTCCAAATGGGTATGTGCCTCCAAGTTCAGAGAAGCTTAGAACCACATTGTTGGTTAAGGCAAGGAAGGAGGAGGATAAAATTCTACAACCTATCAAATCATCATGGATCTCATCTACTGTCAATATTGTTTCTGATGGATGGACAGATACAACACACCATCCTCTAATCAATTTCATGGTATATTCCCAAAATGGACCAGTGTTCTTGAAAGCAGTTGATGCTCATGGTCAATACAAAGATGCACAGTATATGGGAGAATTGTTTATTAAAGTTATTGAAGATGTAGGCATTGAATGTTGTGTGCAAATCATCACAGATAATGCACCCATTTGCAAAGCTGTTGGATTGATTGTGGAAACTAAATATCCACAAGTATTTTGGACACCATGCATTGTTCATTCCTTGAATTTGGTACTGAAATCTATTACTTCAGATGTAACATGGATTTGGTAAACTTATTGAGGATGCACGCCATATCCGAAATTTTGTACAAAACCATACCAATGCTCTCACAATATATAAAGAGTACACACATCTATCATTGTTGAAGATTGCAGATACTCGGTTTGCTTCCTCATTCATGATGCTTAAGAGGTTGAAGGAGGTGAAGGCCGCTCTTGGGGCCATGGTTATTTCAGATCTTTGGTCTTTTTGGAGAAAGACAGATCAAGTTGCTTCAAAAAAGGTAAAGGACACAGTGTTAGATGATGGTTGGTGGGAGAGGGTGGATCTTACCATAAAGATCATGAACCCTATCATTTCTTTCTTGCGGTTTGCAAACACAGACCAACCAATCTTAGGAGAGGTCTATGAGGGTTGGGATTCCATGATTGAGTCTGTGAAGACTATTGTTATGGAGAATGAGTTCCCTGGATATGAGACATCAGTAGAGAGCTTATAGTCCACCATACAAGATATTCTTATCTCTAGGTGGGATAAGAATTGCACACCTTTGCATTGCTTAGCTCACTTTTTGAATCCCAAGTACTACAGTCAAGAGTGGCTCCGTGGTGGGACCTCACACAAATACCCTCCTTACATGGATGGAGAGATTTCACAGGGGAGGAAGATAGCATTCAAAAGGATATTTCAAGATAGAGCATCTTTTCTTGAGATGGAGGAAGACTTTGTAGAGTTCTTCACTGGCACTAGGAGATTTGGCGGGTATGATGTACTTGGAGATAGGGGGGTCAAAGATGCCTATGCTCGGTGGGCAACTCATGGGGCAGCATGCCCTATTCTACAACAATTAGCCTTGAGGGTCCTCTCTCAAGTTACTTCATCTTCTTGTTGTGAAAGGAATTGGAGCACTTATGGGAACTATATAGTTTGAAAAAGTGTAGGCTTGAGCACACCAATCTTCATCTTATTTACAAGCAGAGGCAGGAATGGTTGAAGGGCAAGACAAAGATGTGGGATGTGTTTCCTAATGATATGGGCTTGGACGACAGTGTTGAGTTGGCGTTAGCCAACATGGATCTTAATGACCCAGTGCTAGAGCCAGGGAGACTCTTGATGATGAGTCTCTTGAGGGGTCATCCTCCACACCAGCAAATGCAGCAAGCACAGGAGATCTTGGATTGGGCATAGAGGAGGAGGATGGAGTAGGGTCAGATGGCAGTGGCAGTGATGGTGATTATGACATGGAGGACATGGACTATTGATAGAGTGATGAGTCCTAGACTTGTCGCTAGTGACGTGGTTCCTACTTATTTTGTATCTACTCTTTTGTATTTTCGAGTGGCATTCCCTCAATATCTATGTAATACATTTTGATTTTGATGACTTTATGGAAACTCTACATTTTATGGTTTTAATATCTAAGTTCTTCTAAATTTCAAGTTATTGTTATGGTTTTAAATTTTAATGACTCGTGAGTCATTGACTCATTGACTATTGTTATGGTTTTAACTTTTAATGACTATTTACTATTTAGTGTTTCTTATGTGCTTGTAGCCTTGCATAATTGTAATTTGTTAATATTAATTTATTATTATTATTATTATATAAAACGTGTCCCTCGTGTCCTGTTTCCGAGGTCACGGTGTCTCGTGTCGAATACTCGTATTTACATGTCCTCCATGTCTCGTGTCCTCGTGTCATGTGACTTAGGCGTTGACCATTTTCTGTTGACTTGCATTGACTCTTTTTGGAGCTGTCTTTGAGGGGTGTGTGTGACACTTGGAGAAAGGTTGATTTGGTAAGTTGGAGAAGTTGGTTTGGCCAACTAAAGTCTTTTCTGGCTAGGCATCTTGTTGATTGCTGTAACAAACAATTCTCTCTATATTTGTTGGACAAGAAGTATTTCTCTCTAAATTCTGATATATTATTTGGCTTGTCTTCTGTTGATCTATTATTATGTTCTGTCAACATTTTACTTTCATGTTTGTGTGATTGCTAAATCTGAATTGGGCTTTAAAAAGATTGAAGTAAATTTCATTCAAGCATAGAACATACCATGGTTATCTAAATTTAACATGGAATCAGAGTTAAGGTGAAGACAAAGCCCAAGCTAGTGTGAAAAGCAATCACCGAAGAAGTTGTCTTATCAAGGACAAATGGCCTCCTCAACCTACAAGGGTTTCAAGACTGATGATAAGTTCACTGATAAGTCTGATTATCATGCCTGGAAGATGTCTTTAAATTTGGTATTGGAAGATCAAGATGTCATGCATTATGTGTAGGGGAAGATAAATGAACCTCCATCAAATGCACCGGCTGCAACAAAGACGAAATATA
This sequence comes from Pinus albicaulis, assembly GCA_034641835.2. Lineage (NCBI taxonomy): Eukaryota > Viridiplantae > Streptophyta > Pinopsida > Pinales > Pinaceae > Pinus > Pinus albicaulis. The sequence continues at coordinate 868,306,951 of CM076581.1, read as the reverse complement.
GAAGAGGGGAAGTCAAGGAGAAGATGATTATCAAGGATTCTATACATAAGCACTTGGTTGCTTATATCTCCGAGTTGGGCACATTTAAAGAGATGTATGATAAGTTGGTGAGCATGTTCAAGGCTAGCAATGCTGATGAAGTTCTTTTTTTCAAGAACAAGTTGAAGAATATCAAGAAGGGCAAAGAAGAATCCATTCAATCCTATTTTATGAGGCTCGCTGAAATCAGGAATGATCTCCTACCTATTGGAGAAGAAGTCGCTGATCGAGAGCTCATTCTCATTGCTCTTGGAGGACTCCCCCGAATGGTATGTATTCAACACTACTATTCTTAATAATAATGTGATTCTTGAATTTGATGAATTGTTGACGAGATGCACTCAAGAAGAGACAAGGATGATGGAGAGAGACCATCCCTCAAACGGGAATGGAGGTGACCCTACTGCCTTTACCGCTCATGCAAAGAAGAGGAACAATGGTGGTCCGAGAAATCAAAACCATAGAAGAGCAGGGCCCGAAGGAAGAAAAGGAAGATGTTACACTTGTAAGTTGTAACAAGTTTGGTCACTATGCAAGAGAGTGCCCCAATAGAAGGGACTCTCTTAGAGATGATGACAAAAACAACTTAAGGGGGAATGGCAATCAAAGGAATAACAGGTTCAAAGGAAAGAAGAAGGCTCCCTCTGATCGAAGTAGATATGACCAACCTTTCAAGAGGTCAAGGAATTCCAGGTATGATGAATCCAATGTTGTTGATAATAAGAAAAATGAATATATTCTTGTATCTGCCCTCTCTGTGCATCTCCTCCCAATACCCTGGATGTCTGGTTCATTGATAGTGGTGCTTCAACGTACCTCACTAGATATAAAGAAGCCCTCTTTGATTTGATTGAGAAGGATACTAATTTGGAGATTATCCTTGGAGACAATGTCACCTATCTTGTGAAAGGGATAGGGACTGTGACCCTTCATCTATCTCAAGGTCAAGTCCTCCGCTTACAAGATGTGTTGTACGTACCTGATTTGAAAAGGAATCTTGTGTCCATTTCGGCAATGGAAGACAAAGGATTCAAGGTGGCATTTATCGATGGAAAGGTGCGCATTTGGAAGAAGAACTTCAAAGAAGCTCTTACTATTGGTTTTAGAGTCAATACATTCTATCAGGTTGGAGGAAGTCCGTTGGGGGCCCATGTCATGTGACACAACTCTTCAAACCGAGCTATGGCATCGGAGGTTTGCACACCTTCATTACAAAGCCCTCCCGAAGCAAGGAAAGTGGTGACAGGGATGCCCAAATTCAAAAATGATCATGAAGGTGTATGTCAGATTTGTGCCGAAGGGAAGCATACAAGGGGACCATTCCCCTCAAGTGTCACGAAAACATCTAATATTTTGCAATTGATACATTCTGATCGATCTGGTATATTGCCCGTAACATCCTTGGGAGGATGTTCATATTACATGACTTTTATAGATGACTTCTCCCGTAAGACTTGGATATATTTCTTGAAGAAGAAGGACGAAACATTCAAATGGTTTTGTAGCTTCAAGGCCTTGGTTGAAAATCAAACAGGGAAGAAGATCAAAATTTTGAGGACCGATAATGGAACCGAGTATGAGTCAAATGAATTCAATGACTTTTTCAGGGAAGCTGGCATTAAGAGGGAGACCACTAATGTGTATACTCCCGAGCAAAATGGTGTTCCTGAAAGGAAGAATAGAACCATAGTGGAAGTTGCCAATGCCATGCTATATGACCAAGGTCTTCCGAAGTTTCTATGGGGAGAAGTTGCAAACACTATTGTGTATGTTCAAAATAGATGCCCACATTCCGCATTGGACTCCAAAACACCCAAAGAAGTCTTCTCTAGTAAGAAGCCTGATGTCTTCCATTTTAGAGTTTTTGAAAGTCCTGTTTATTTTAATGTGCCGAAGGAAAAGAGAAGCAAGTTGGATGCTTCTAGGAAGAAGGAAATGTTTGTGGGCTACAGTGAAACCTCAAAGGCATATAGAATCTATGTGCCTAGTCAAAGAGAAGTGGAGATATGCCACGATGTCACCTTCGATGAAGATGGTTCCCTCAAGAAAGTTAGGAATCTTCCTAGCTCAAAGGAAGACAAAGAAGAAGAAGAAGAAGCAGAGAAGCAGGAAGAGTCGAAGGATGACCCAATGCCCGATGTTGAAGGACCGATGGATCCTATTGATCCACCTCCTTCTAATAAAAGGAGACCCTCATGGCTTAGGGACACTCTCGAAGATGCCGAGAGACATATTGCTCCAAGGGGGACATTCCGTGAAAGTAAGAAGCCGAATAGGTACCAAGGGTACCTAGCAACCATGAGCTCTATTGTACAATCTACACCTGGAACATTTGAAGAAGTCGTAAAGCATCAAGTTTGGAAGGATGCTATGCACGAGGAATATGAATCTATCATGAAGAATGATGTCTGGGATGTGGTCCCGAGACCGAAGGACAAATATGTTGTCAACTCGAAATGGCTCTACAAGATCAAGCATGGAGCCGATGGAAGTGCTAAAAAATACAAGGCAAGATTTTTTGCCCGAGGTTTCTCTCAAAAGGCATAGATTATGATGATATATTTGCACCTGTTGCCCGCTATACCACCATCCGATCGATCATTTCCCTTGCTGCAACGCAAGGATGGAGTCTCCATCAGATGGATGTGAAGACTGCCTTTTTACATGGTTCAATCAAGGAAGAGGTTTATGTGGAGCAACCTTTCGGGTTCAAAGTCCAAGATAGAGACACATATGTATGTAGGTTGACGAAAGCCCTCTATGGGTTGAAGCAAGCCCCTAAGGCTTGGTATGAGAGGATCGATAGCTACTTGATGAAGTTGGGCTTCACTCGAAGTGATGCTCATCCAAACCTTTACTTTAAGGTTGATAAAGAAAGGCCTCTCATTCTGGTTCTCTATGTGGACGATCTCTTCCTGAAAGGTGTTGACCCTCTTATTCATCAATGTAAGAGGGAGCTAGCTTTTGAGTTTGAGATGAAGGATCTAGGACTAATGCACTATTTCCTAGGCTTGGAGGTCTGACAAAATCCAGGTAAGATTTTCCTTTCTCAAGGAAAATATGTTGTGAAGTCGCTTGAGAGATTTGAAATGGTGGACTGTAAGTCTGTGTCGACACCGATGGATCATGGAACTCAACTTTAAGAAGTTGTGTGGAAGTGCTGCTGGTCCCGAGCTGGGAAATCCCACTGAGTGTCGACAACTCGTAGGTGCCCTGATGTTCTTAGTGAACTCTCGTCCGGACGTATGTTTTGCAGTGAACATTTTGAGTCAACATATGGTTGAGCCTCATCACATTCACTGGATTGGTGCCAAGAATCTATTGAGATATCTTCGGGGCATAATCAACCATGGGTTGAGATACACTGTCGAGAGTTTGAGACTCCATGGATATACCGATGTCGATTGGGCAGGCAGTGTGGTGGATCGTAAGAGCACATCTGGATGTTCCTTCACCTTGGGTTCTGCTTCGATATCTTGGATGAGCAGGAACTAGAAATCGATTGCTTTGAGCACCGCTAAGACCGAATACATTACAGCGAGTATGGCCTGTTGTGAAGCTGTTTGGTTGAGAAAGCTCTTTAGTGAGCTGTTTGGGCATGTGCTAGATACCACCGTTATCCTTTGCGATAACTAGAGTGGGATTCGTCTTTCTGAGAATCCCGTGTTCCACGATCGATCCAAGCATATTGATATTATGTACCACTTTATCCAAGATATGCGAAGCACCGTAAGGCTCGATCACATTGGGATTGAAGAGTAGGTCACAGATATTTTCACGAAGCCCCTGAGGAAGGTCAAATTCTTAACCTTCCGTGAGATGCTTGGAATCGTGGACAGACCCTATTGTGAGGGTCCTACTTGAGTTGGACAATGAGCTCTAGGAGCTCCAGGGGGCTTGGGGATAGCTTCTTGGAGCTATAAGCAACCACAAGGCTAGGTTCGTCGAATCTTGTTGGTGTGCTTCTTCCCCACCGTTATGATATTGAGTTGGTTCACCCTCTCTTTGATCTATGCCCCGCATGCATCCTACCCGTGGAGTTTCGGAGTCATGGGAAGTGCCTCTCATTTGGCCAATGAGGTGGGAAATGTGGATAGAGACCAATAGCAAGACCGATGGCCGCATCGGAGATTGTCGTACTCTCTATGTCTAGGATGAGGATGCGTCCAACACCTTGATTTGGGATCAAGACTGATGAGAACCTTACCTCTAAACTGACTTCGGGTCAGTAAACTTACTTCGGGTTAGTATGTGACTCTCTTGAATCTGATTGAGGTTTTAACCTCTAAGCTGACTTCGGGTCATCGGAGTGTGATGCCTTTGTGACTCACTCTCGTTTGTTTGCCCCCAAAGCCAGCAAAGCATGTTACAACAGGATGACACAGGATTGCAGGATGATGATGATAGTACATGATGGTACTGGATGACAGGATGGCATAGGTGGACAGATGGAGTTCTCCCTAGTTGAGAGGGAGTGTTAATTTTGGGAAACTAGGTCCAAACTTCATGTTGCACTGCTCATATGATGATGATTATATTTTTGTTGGATTCCTCTTTCGGAGAGGTGCAAGATTGATATAAAGATCATCTTGTTTGGATGAGCAGAACTTATATTTTGATTTTATTTTCCACACATGTGCAAATTGACAAGGTCAGCCAGATTTGTAATGTAGGCTCACAAGCCCCAACACATGTGTCACACACCCTCATTGATGGATATAAATAGGAGAGAGATGATGTTCATTTCATCATCATCTCATCACACATTCTTCTTGTGATCTGATTGGTTTGTACAGCCTAGGAGAGGCTTCTATCCCTCACACATGTGAATCTGAAGCTGGAGAAATTGCGGATTGTTTTAGGGCTTTCGGGATAGCATTGACCAACGTTGACTTTGGGTAAGGGTCAACCCTTGAGCTTTGACCTCGATTTCAGCACAAAAATTCCAATTTCTTGAAGCCGCATTGGAGGGCACAAAAATCGATGTTGGATGTTGACTTTGACTGCTGACCGTTGACCGCTGCGTTGACCATTTTCTGTTGACTTGCGTTGACACTTTTTGGAGTTGTCTTTGAGGGGTGTGTGTGACACTTGGAGAAAGGTTGATTTGGTATGTTGGAGATGTTGGTTTGGCCAACTAAAGTCTTTGTTGGCTAGGGCATCCAACTGACTGTTCTAACAAACATTTCCCTCTATATTTGATGGACAAGAAGAATTACAAATTCTGATATATTATTTGGCTTGTCTTCTGTTGATCTATTATTATGTTCTATTAGCATTTTACTTTCATGTTTGTGTCATTGCTAAATCTAAATTGGGCCTTAAAGAAGATTGAAGTAAATTGCATTCAAGCATAGAAGATACCATGGTTATCTAAATTTAATACTTCTCCATTGCTCTTTATAGACGATTATTTCATTGATGACTCCTAGTACTATTTCAATAGATCTTCTTTTATAACTCTACCATGGGTCACCAACTTGTGGAACCATAATGGTGTCATAGATATGGTGTTCAAATGGGATTATATGTAACACTTCACTACATGGCCCTCATGCATCATGAAGGGTAAAAGTTGTATAGTAATGCTTTCTTTCAAAGCTTCCTATTTAGATTAAGGGGGCGAGTTATGAATAGGACCAACCATATTTTGAGTTGGGTATCCATATCCCCAATCACTTATGTTTCTTGGTGAAGGCCAACCCATATTCATGTTGTTTATCCATACATCACCTCACTTTTATAGTTGAGTTGGGTATCCATACACCCACTCACACTTGTATTAAGGTGGCCACTCATTTGGTGTTCATGATACCATGTTCATATGTATTGAGTTAGGTATTCATAAAACCCTTCTTTGTTGTTTTTGAGTTGGGTATTCATAAATGCGCTCCTATTTATATTGAAATGGGTATCCATAAACCCACTACTTGATCGTATTTGAGTTGGGTATCCATAAACCCACTCTCATGTGTATTAAGTTGTGTATCCATAAATGCACTCCTCAATCATATTTGAATTGGGTATCCATAAACACACTCTCATTTTGTAATTTGGTAATGGCCAACCCTATATTGACTTATGTTTACATAAACCCACTGTCGTTTGTATTACTAAACTATCCACTCTCATATGTATTCAATTTGACATCCATATACTCATTCTTAGTTGTATTTCTTGAAAAGTGTAACTAGGTCGGTCTTCATGTTGACTATGTAATTATGTATTCATGTATAGAAGATGACAACGATAATAAAATGTATTTTTGGTGTACTTGCTTCATGGGTTTCATGAGCAAGATTTTATTATGTAGATAGACTTCTTCTTGATGTCTATTAGGTTTATGTCTTCTGGGAATAAATATAATTAGGTGTCATATTCATGAAGGATTTAGTTTGTGCTTCAAAGACCTTGACAGCCTGCATATAACGTTAAAATCAAGATAAGACAATCTGCTACGCTACTGAAGTAACACCACTTGGAAAGTGGAAGAGATTACAAGTCATGTCGGCCTTCATGTTATGGTGAAGTCAGCCTAAATCATATTTGATGATCGGCCTAAAAGGTGAGAACAGCTCAATATATATAAGCCTAAGTCTGTGGATAATTTGGGAAAATAAGCCTTGCGTATAACACAAAAACAAAATGTGGTTTCCTCTGTAATGTTGCGGATAAGCCTGAGACAGTTTACTAACTGTTTCATGGAACCAATAAAGTACGAATAAGACAGAATTAAATGCAGACAAAAATCTCAACCTGATTCAGGAAGACATTGCGGATCTAATTCAGGAAAGCTTGAAGATATAATTCAGGAATGTTTGCGGATCTAATTCAGGAAGGCGTGCAGATATAATTCAGGAATGTTTGTGGATCGATCTCAAGAAAGAATTGCAATTATCACTGCAGAAAAACACAGAATTATCTCAGAAGAAAATTGCGAGTTAATCTTCAGGAGTATTTGCAGATTTTTCTGGGTTAAGGAATGTTGTTATATATATGATTCTACAAGTGGACATCTACTAGAAAATAGTGCGGAAAAATATCAGATTACTATGCGGACAAGGAACAAAAAAGGGTGCTGATCAATCTCTTGAAGAATTGTTGATCTCGGGAATAATTGCAGATGTAAAGGAAGAAAGATATGTGCGGTCAGAACAGTGGACTAGGGCATCATCTCAATATGGTGAAGTGCAGGAAGAAAGATTGCAGATAATCAAGGGCAGTCAACAAATAATCAAGGACAGGTTACGGATAGTCAAAGATAACAAGGGCTATTAGCAGAGATTGAGAAGGAGAAGAGGCAGTAACTGTGAGGAATTTACCTTCCTACTGTTCAAGCAATTCATCTTCAAGCACATGCAAAGTGAAGATCAAGGTCTTGGAAGCACATCTAAGTTAAGGGTCTAAGTCTGGGTCATGGTACCTGTCATTTGAAGATCTATAAGAAGAATTCTTTGCGGGTTTTCCTCTCCAAGAGGGAGAGGTTTTTCCCTGGCTCTAGGAGACTAACTTTTGTGTCTTGTGCTTTTGATAATTAACTTAATGAAAGATTAACTAAACTAATAAAAGAGAAGACATAAGCATCACAAGGAAGGTAATAAGTAATTATCAAGAAGAGAATTTGTATTAACCTACAGCCCTCCAAATTCTCAACATGGTATCAGAGCTAAGGTGCTAGAAAGGGCATAGAGACACTCAAGGATCAGATTTTGTGGATGGCATCAAAGCAAGGATTTGATTAGAAGAAAGGTCAGTCTTCCACAATGAAAGAAATAAGACAGTATTGTAAAACCATCGTAAATGTGCCAGCAGATCATTGTTATCTCAAAGTATTGCCATCAAAAGCTTCAAGGCAAGTTACCTATCATTCTTGATCTTTCAAGGAAGCAGCAGAATATCCTCATCAATCACCATTCAAAGGAAGCTTCAAACACCTTCAAAGTAATCAAGCTAATAGAACAAGAAAAGCATCTACTCAAGTAAGTATATCTATGACTTTATATGAATTTATTAAAAGGTCTCCTTTGCAAAGAAAGAAACAAATTGTTTGGGGTTTCAAACTTTCCATAAAAGACAAGGACAATGAAGTCATGCCAAATTCATGAAGGAAGATATAAGAGCCCAAAGGATTCCTATAGAATCCATAAAAGACTCTATCATCTCCGATGTACGAAATCTAAAATCATCAAAAGGAGTATATAAGAAATTAGTGGAGCTATTCTCTGTGAGTACTGCAGGAGAAGCAATCTCTCTGATCAACTGCGGGAACTAGGAGAAGACTACAATGGTGCTAAAAGCTCTATGAGAAGAATGGGGAAATCTCACTTCACAATTATATGGGAAGATAGAAGTCACAGCATTCCACGATTTAGGGTCTCTATGTAAATAGAGGAAACAAGATTGAAAGCCAAAGTTGTTAGAGGATCAAGTGAAGGAATCAAACCTTCGCAGCCATGTCCAGGAAGAAAGGAAGATTCGGTAAGTTTTGGTCCTCAGAGTAAAAGAAGAAATGTGGACGAAGCACGATGTCTTGGATATGATGAACTTGGGCATTAAAATAGAAATTGTCCTTAATCTAAAAAAGGACAAGAGAAATAGGGAAGAAGCCCATGTCTCTGAAATGAGGAAAGAGCCTGATAAGAAAGAAGAAAGGATCTCCACTACGATTGAGATCATCTTCTCCTTTAAGTGAATTATGTTGGGTATATTATAGGAAGCAGTGTAGCATCTTGATGAAAGCCTGGTAGGAGCTCTTGGTGAATCAGCTCCAGGAAAACCTCTCTGATAACATTACTAATGGAAAGAAGTCATCAAGAGCAAGGGTCATCATGGAAACAAATTTCTGGTATGTGATGACATATTGATGGAGCAGGCCAAGAGAATGAAGCTATTCATTCTTGAGAAACTGCTACAGGATGACTCAAGGGAAAAGGGCATGAGATATGTATATATTTATATGCTAACAATGGATGTTGTGAAGTCATGACATATGGTTGCAAGTAATGAACTTCTGTACATGATCTATGGAGGAGTATCTCTCAGTGCACGGATAGATGAAATCAACATAATATGTCCTCATGAAATATGAGGTGGTTGTATATGAACGAGAAACTAGAAAGGTTGTAAGTTCCTGGGAATGGAGAATGTGCAGAAAGGAAGAGATCATGAAATCCAACCATGTCAAGAGGCAATTAATCGTCCAGAAGCCAAGAAGATGTGACTAGGAGATCTCCTGGGAAGATATGTAGACTCTGATGGAATTCTGGTAAAGAAGAAGACCCTTGGCAAAAGCATATCATTAGGAGATGTGTCAATCTGTATGAAGGATGTCGATGCCTATAGGAAGATGTCATGGTAAAAGATCATCACTAAGGTAACTTTTGTTCTAAAAGTTCATATGAATATGTTTACCTGGATGAAATTTGTGCAGGGCTGCTAATCATAAGAAAGGATATATGATTCTTGGAGATGATTCAAAGGAAAGCAGAATGGCATAACAATGGACCAAATAAAGGAAGTCTAATGAATCACTTTCTGATAACTGACATGACTCAGGATGGAAGTGATGGATGATATGTGCCCTATCAAGCTAAAAGTTGAAGATTCCTCAATATCAAAATTCATGACATCGACGACAGGAATTCTTCATGAGCAGCTGAGTGTCTCACCATTGCTGCTGGAGGTCCCTGGTTAAGTGGGAGCCTAATGATAAGTTTCTTACTTGGAAGAAACTTGGTAATTCCTAAGAATGAGCTTAGGTTCATTCCTTGTATAGGAATGAGTACATTCCCTTGTGGAATAGGTCCTCCCTGGTTGAGAGGGAGAGATAGACACATCATTCTACTCTTTAATTGGGAAGACAGAATGGAGGATTGGGTAATCATCTGGCATTCGATACTCTTTGAGAATGTATTAGGGCATTCAAGATAAGAGTAGTCAGGACCGATATTCTTTGAGGGCTAGCTACCCAAGAGAAGAATAGTCCAAGAAGGTCATACTTTGGGAACACCCAGGTGGAGTATGTACCTTGGAGAGACAATGACGATGATGTCTATAAGTCATGTGTTTCGCCAGCATTGTAGCCCATTGGCTCGTTGAGAGATGGGGTTGTTAGTCAAGGCCTTGCACTAGGACAATGTTGGTTGATATGATGCTATACAGATGCGATTACCAATCCAATTCTTCTTATGAGATTCTTCAGTTTGAAAGTGACCATGTACCTGTATGAACACCTCCCTAGTTAAGAGGAAATGTTGAAAAGTGTAACTAGGTCGGTCTTCATGTTGACTATGTAATTATGTATTCATGTATAGAAGATGGCAACGATAATAAAATGTATTTTTGGTGTACTTGCTTCATGGGTTTCATGAGCAAGATTTTATTATGTAGATAGACTTCTTCTTGATGTCTATTAGGTTTATGTCTTCTAGGAATAAATATAATTAGGTGTCATATTCATGAAGGATTTAGTTTGTGCTTCAAAGACCTTGACAGCCCGCATATAATGTTGAAATCAAGAGAAGACAATCTGCTATGCTACTGAAGTAACACCTCTTGGAAAGTGGAAAAGATTACAAGTCATGTCGGCCTTCATGTTATGGTGAAGTCGGCCTAAATCATATTTGATGATCGGCCTAAAAGGTGAGAACAGCTCAATATATATAAGCCTAGGTATGCAGATCATTTGGGAAAATAAGCCTTGCGTATAACACAAAAACAAAATGTGGTTTCCTCTGTAATGTTGCGGATAAGCCTGAGACAGTTTACTAACTGTTTCATGGAACCAATAAAGTACGAATAAGACAGAATTAAATGCAAACAAAAATCTGAACCTGATTCAGGAAGACATTGTGGATCTAATTCAGGAAAGCTTGCGAATATAATTCAGGAATTTTTGGGGATCTAATTCAGGAAGGCGTGCGGATATAATTTAGGAATGTTTGCGGATCGATCTCAAGAAGGAATTGCAATTATCACTGCAGAAAAACACGAAATTATCTCAGAAGAAAATTGCGAGTTAATCTTCAGGAGTATTTGCGGATTTTTCTTGGTTAAGGAATGTTGTTATATATATGATTTTACAAGTGGACATCTACTAGAAAATAGTGCAGACAAATATCAGATTACTATGCGGACAAGGAACGGAAAAGGGTGTTGATCAATCTCTTGAAGAATTGTCGATCTCATGACTAATTGCTGAGGTAAAGGAAGAAAGATATGTGCGGTCAGAACAGTGGACTAGGGCATCATCTAAATATGGTCAAGTGCAAGAAGAAAGATTGCGGATAATCAAGGGCAGTCAACAAATAATCAAGGTCAAGTTACGGATAGTCAAAGATAACAAGGGTTGTTAGCAGAGATTGAGAAGGAGAAGAGGCAGTACCTGTGAGGAAGGTAACTCTATGATTTACCTTCCTACTATTCAAGCAATTCATCTACAAGCACATGCAAAGTGAAGATCAAGGTCTTGGAAGCACATCTAAGTTAAGGGTCTAAGTCTGGGTCATGGTACTTGTCATTTGAAGATCTATAAGAAGAATTCTTTGCAGGTTTTCCTCTCCAAGAGGGAGAGGTTTTGCCCTGGCTCTAGGAGCCTAACTTTTGTGTCTTGTGCTTTTGATAATTAACTTGATGAAGGATTAACTAAACTAATAGAAGAGAAGACATGAGCATCACAAGGAAGGTCACAAGTAATTATCAAGAATAGAATTTGTATTAACCTACAACCCTCCAAATTCTCAATAGTATTTGAGTTGGGTATCCAAACACCCGCACTAAATTGTGTTGATACTATAAACCCACTCTCAAGTGTATCTAAGTTGAGTATCCATAAACCCACTGTTAAAGTTGGAAACTAGGGCCAAATTCCACTTTGGACAGCTCATTTGATGGAGATAATTATTGCATTGAATTCCTCTTTTCAAGAGGACCAAAATTGACCTTAGGCTCACTGAAATCAGACAAGGAGAAATGTGTTTTTGAAGTAAAGCCCACACGTGCAAATTGTCAAGGTCGGTCACACCATCATGTAGGCTCATGAAGCCAAAGAGACATGTCTTTTGACCAACATCGACTCATATAAATAAGAGTGACCTACAACCTCATTTGGCACATTCATCACACAACATTATCTTCTCTCCCCTTCATTATTGATTAGGTCATACAGATTGCAAGACAACCTTTCTTCTTCACACATGCGATATTTTTGGAGGCTTCTTTGACTGTTTGGATTGACTTTCTAAAGCGGGATCGTTTGACCTTGTTTGACCGAGTTTCCTTCATTAGTTTGACTTCATTTGACCATCAAAAGTTCGATTTTGGAAGGCCAAATTGCTGGGACCAGAAATCGAGGAAATATGGGCACTTTGACCAGCCTTGACTTCAGAATTGACTATTGTTTTGACCACAAAAAATTACAGCAGACTTTCTCTCTCTTTGGACCGAATTTGACTGGACTTTGGAGGACTGTTTTGGACTCACTTTGACCAGCAAGGAAGGTCAAGTTTGACTTCCTTTGACCGAGCTCAAGAAGAGGTGCTTTGACCATTGACTGCTCGGTTAGGGCTATTTGACTGTTGTTGACTGGAAGCATAATACTGTTGTTTTGGACAGTGTTTTGGATCATCAAATTGGAAAGTCAATTTTGATTTTGACTTTGTATTATTACACTCTCTCTCTCTCTCTCTCTGCTGAGCATTTGATATTTATAATTAAGTCACCTGATACAGGGATTCGGGATTCGATGGATACGGGGATTCGATAATCAGATTCGGGATACGGTGACCCCCGGAACAGGACACTTCCAGATACGATATGTTATATATTATTTTATTAAAAAATATATATATATATATTTAAAATATATATATATATATATAGAGATATTAATATATTAAAAATTAGATATTTTTACACAAATTCATACAAATTCATTGATTCAAACATAGATTTAAGATCTTAGATACTCATACATGATACATTGAAATTTGATACATTGATACATCATACAATTGTCAAATTTACTCAGAAAGACAAGATAGTAAGATACTGTAGTTTTCTCATTAAGTCATCAGAATCAAAATGTGTTACATAAGTACACTGCCAATGGCAAATAGAAATAAAAAATACAAAAAAACTACAATCTACAAGACTACAAGCCTGAAGCCTCAATGAGTCAGAGTTAATGAGTCATCAATCCTCATCATCATAATCAGCATCACTGTCCTCATCCTGATCCTCATGCTCACCACTGCTCTCCTCTGCTGCATGCTCGAATCTCTTTGAAAAAACTTCCTTTCTCCTTGCTCACTTCACAAACAAAAATTAGTGAGAAAGAATGAGAGAAATCCGATTTTTATAAGTCAAACTCACACTTTTGGCCGCTCGAATCTAGCTGTACGGAATTTGCCCGTATCCGTACAGGGTACGGTCGGGATTCGACGTACCCTGTACGGATACGGCCAAATCTGGAGAATTGTGTATGAATCCCTTCGTATCGTATCGGATACTGAGGCTTCAGAATTCTTGGCCTCCCCAATGAATCCGGTTTCATAGATAATAAGAAGAATTGATCAAGGGTTTTCCCCATCTTGCGGTTTTTCCCTGGCTTCAGGCAAATTCTTGTGTTCTCTTGTCTTGGCTTGTTTATTGTTTATGTTCTATCTACAGTTACTATCAATGTGAATTAATGATTTATGTGATTACTATTGGAAATTAAGTGGCAATTATCATTGGACTGATAAAAGGACATTGAAGTAATTGTTGCAAGCATAGAACATACCATTGTTAACTAAAAATAACACCGACTCTCTTCTATATCTTGGCTACAAGCCAACCCTATATCAAGCTAACTATCTATAAACCAACTCTCTCATTTGTCTTAACCATTCTTCTTAGCTTAAGAGGGTATGTTGACCTCTAGCCATGGCTGACCCTCTTGTAATCATTATTATATTTTGGAGCTATTAGGCTTGATTAAGCCTACCTAGTCATAGTCCATAACCCCTCTTGGGGATAGCGCCCTCCACTTGAGTTGTATATAAATACGTACCCAACTCTCATTTGGAATATCAACATGTGACATCACTATCATTCTTATATAAAAGTGACACATTATTTTAACTTACAAGCACTAATCTAGAATTGTGCTCCTTTGTTCATGGCATTATAGATTGTTCACGGGTTTCTCTCAAATGTTGTGCTCTATCGCTCATGGTCGATTTCTCTATAAGGTGCATTGGTTGGTTTCCTTTTATTGCACACTAGTGTTGGTTTATCTCTTGCCGCAGTACTAGTCTATCTTCTCTTTGTGCAAATTTAAGGTTTGTTGGTGGTTTCATTCAATCCTTTTCTTCCCTCTTGTGGATATCAACATATTTAAGGATAGTGGTTACCACCCTACTACCAACAAGCTAGGACACCACTAAGGTTATGATTACATTATCTAAGTATTAGTTAGAAAATGTGTTCAATTGTGGATCCTTTCTCGTGGATCCTTTCTCTTAATACATGTAAAGGGAATTAATTAAACATGGATATGGATTCACTACAATATCAAAAAGGTTGAAGTGTCCACAACATCCACAAAGAATGTGTCTTTGTCTGAAAAAACAAATTGGATCCTTAGAAACATCATAGTTAGCATCCAACTCTTGGCAAGCCCATAAAAGCAAGCTGCTTTGCCCGCTTCTTGAAAGCCTGAAGGGAATTAAAAGCATTTATAGGAAACATTCTCAAATATGCAGCTGTGCATTCACTTGAAAACAACACTCTCGAGTCTCAAGCATTATATGCGTGTATGTGTGTAATATATAGGTATGAAAGCATAGCATTCTGTGGGTTAATTTAAAAGTGCCATCCAACAAGTTTTTAACAGAATATGTAGAAATTAAGATACACACAAGCAATACTTCGTTTTCCCCCTTCATTCAGAGTCAGCTGGCATAGTGAAGGAAATTATCAAGGAAAACCAAAGGATCCATGATAGCTGATAAGACTAGCAGCCAGTGTATCCCGAAGTACTGGAAATTTGAAAGCAGAACTGGAAAACAGCAGGAAATGGGTTTCCAGAAATGGGTATTGCAAGGGTCCAAAGGTATCATGAACTTTGGAGTAGTCTGCAAAGGAAACCGCAGGAAATGGAGAAACATTAGACAATAGTTTCCGGAAAAAGGGTGCAATTCCTTTCAAGCAAATTTAATCTAAAAACAAACCTGCTGTAGTTCTCTTCTGTTTGCTGATCTAGTACTCTCATTTGAAAAATCAAAATTCAAATAGGTTTATAACCTCTTCAAATGGCATTTGTTTTATATGTTAATGTTAGTGGGCACCTAGGAAAGCCGCAAGAAATTATAATAGACGTTTCTTCTGGAAACTGCTACCTTGAATAGTTTCTGAAATGGTTCCCGGGGATTGCAAACGTTTCCTAAACTATAAACAAATTTCCAGCCTGCTAGAAATGGTTTCAGTTATGCCCAGAAAGAAAAGAAAAAACGTACCTTTTGCTCAAAGGTCTGGAAGTATTTTGAGCCATCTCCGAAGTCTGTCCGGCCCATGGAAGCATTCTTGACCACTTACACGAAACAGAAGTCTTATGACGACAATGGTGAAATATGGCCCGACAAGCTAGACATCAGAGAAAGAGGCCAATAAACATTTTTCTGACAGATATTACAAATAAACTTGTGGAAAAACTATGCTGTTGTACTTACTGGAGTTGGACCTTAAACATCTGGGTGCAGACCCAAAAGCAGTGCAGTGCCTAGAGTTATGATCTGCCACTGAAGAATTCTGAAGGAAGAGCTGAGTATAGGTGGCGGAGGCTAACTTCTCCATTGTTATAGCGCTTGAAGCAGTGTGGACACGGGAGAAATATCGCCGCCATGGCACAAATGCATAAAATATGTCCCAAGAAATGGCTATAATGCAATTTACATCATGGGTGGCCGTAAGCACTCGATCCTCTCCGTGAGAGTTACATCCTTAAAATGTGTGGGACCAGTACAGCCTTTTCAATAGCTGAAACAGATACAATATACAAATCTAGAGGATTGGGTGGCTAGGAGGTTCTCTTTATCCATGAAAAATGAATTCTGATATTGTGTTGGTTGGGATGAATTTTGATATTGTGTTGGTTGGGTTGTAATCCTTTTGTGCGAGTGATCTTTCTGTGAAATATTTAAAGGTATTCACCTGGAATTCTGGCTAATGGTTTTTACGGTACAGATTTTCACTTATGGTGTGGTTATTAACCTGTTTTCTTGAAGAGTATTTAGCGAAGCAGAAGCAATTATATGATATGCTTTATTCTTCTATCTCTTTTTAAAAGCTTATATAGGTTTGTATAAACAACTACAAGTGATTTTGTGATTTTGTTAATCCTAAATGTTTGAATTAGAAATTTTTTTGTTAATCCTAAATGTTTGAGTTGAAATTTTATTTGTTTTAGAAATCTTTAATAGAATTTTTTATTTGTCTTTATAAACAAATATAATGATGAATAAGAATTTATTTTTGAAGAGGTTAGTTGAATAATGTTTAAAGGATTTATAGGTTTGTTGATTACATAGGTTTAATTACGGATAATTATATTTAATTAGAGTTTATCATATTTGATTATAATCATTTATATTAGTTACAAAGTTAATGGTGGGTACATTAGTGGATTAGTGGTGAAAGGATTATTCCATAGTGGTTGGGGTTATTATGAGGTGATGAGTTAAATATTAAGGGGATATGGTAATGGGTTGTGATTAATGAATTAGTGGTTTGTGTTTAACTTAGATTTATGTGATTAGTGTAACAGAAAATCTTAATAGTACTACCATGCTACAATTGATTTTTTACAGTAACTAAGGGCGCTATTAATATAAAATTAGGAGCTAACATGATAGTGTGACAAGAATTCTACTAGTCAAACCTCTTAGCAAGGATACTCTAACATGCACAATGAAACCTAAATAGAGTCCAAGGATGAACATCATGATATATGGAAGTAAGGATTTCACGGAAGATAAAATTATAAGAGAAAGTAACTTGCTATAGATGTAAAGATCGATTAGTGAACTACCTAAAGGTATATATTCTTAAAAACACGAAAGTGATAGCGTTGAAGGGTGAGCCATAAATTTACATAAGTTTCACTTTGTGTATATATGTGTGTGTGTGTGTGTGTGTCCAATTTTAAGGTCACAGCTAAGCCAGACACCAAATTGATGTATGAAAACCCCTTGTTTGTGGGACAAGGGACCCACCTCCGTGCAGCGATTTGACTATTAAGTCTACGAAGGCATACATACTCTAACCCCCTCTGGTTTTGAACCTGTGACCTCTCAGGAGGAAACACATGCTCTTAACTATTAGGCCCACTCAAGTTATATATATATATATATATATATATATATATATATATATATCCATGTAAGTTACATTAAATATGATTAAAAATCATTGCAACATCCCATATTCATATACTCATATCCACGATGAATTAAAAATATCTTATCAAAAATTCCTTATTTTCACCATGAGATAACAACTAGCACAAGTTAGCATAACCTTGAAAAATCATGTTTAGTAGACGTTTTGATTTTTTTATATGGTTAAAACATCCTTAACATTGATTCCATTCCATTAAATGTCCTTTAAATCAAACAAAAAAAAAAAACTAGTAGCACAGACAACCCTAATAAATTGAAAATGCTTGACTCAAGGTAGCTTTCAAGTGGATATGGATGATAAATGATTGTTTGAAGGGTAGTTAATAGAAAAAATTATGCAACTTAAATACAAATCCTAATGCAAAGAAGAAATTTATTAAATTGATGACCCCATATATATATATATATATATATATATATATATATATATATATATATATATATATATATATATATGTTAATGTGAAACTATGATGACTCACATTTATTGTGTTTTCTTGATGAATTTTTTTGTAAAGAAAGAATTTAATCAAAGTCTGACATTATTAACATGTTCGTTAATCTTTTCTCCAGACAAGTTATAAATAAATATTCAGACTCAAGTAAAAACATATCTCTCAATTGGAAGTTTTGGTATTAATGTGTACAAAGAAGATAAAAATGTTGATGTGTCTTATGCCTAGCATCACTGGCTAGTATGGATATATGATTTTAATGATATGAAGAAATAACAGGAGGCACACTATTTTACATGCAAAAGAGATTAATTAAAAGTAAAAATAAATTACTTTGAATATATAAATACTTTCACCAATTGATTATAATGAATACTTTGATGGAAAAGCAATCAAATGGTACAACTAGTATTCTCTGAACATTTTAGTTGTATCCAATAGTAATAAAAATGTAAGTAAAGTTATTGTTGTAGTTGAAAGAGAAAATGGCATTGTCATGTTCCATAGTTTAATCAAGCATTTGTTTCAAGTTTTGAGGTTCAACGAGGTAGGGTGGATAACAATATTTTTTGGTTGGCTAGTGTCCATCAAATTTTTATCATGTCTTGTTCCTATACAATTCATCAAGGTAAGGTGGACAATAATATTTGTTGGTTGTGTTATTGTCCATCAAAGTTTTATCATGTATGCTCCTCTACAAATTGATTTATTAGTTACATAGTTTTGTCATGTTTTGCTCCTCCACAAACCAAATTATTACTTGTTATCTATGGCATATGTATATCTTTATTCATAATATCTGTAATTCCTTCATTTATTCTCTTAGTATTGTGAAAACCTTATTCTCCGAGTCTTTGGAGTATTTTTATCATCTAATTAGAATTTGTTTTGAAAGTGCATATCACAATATGGAAATGTTGATCTAGATTGTCCAAAAAAACAAAAAACAAAATGAATCTAATGAATACTCTACGTAATTACGAGGTCGGTTGTCCAATTAATGGGGAAACGTCCTTACTATCTATATACCATATTTCTAGTCTCCCATCAACCTTTCCCATGAGGCCATCAACCTTTTCCATGAAACCATCCTAAATAAAAGATGATTAAATATTATATGTTAGGAAATACAAGTACAAAGCTTTTTTTGGGGCTAGGTAATGTGAATTTTGAGATGTATGACATGCCTAACCTATGGCTTAAGTAGTTGCGACCCAATGGAATCTAAGCCATCAAAATCACCTGGGGATCGCACCTGTTTTGGGCCACACCAGGCCTTAGCATGGATGGATTTTTTCCCACCAAGTTTTGAAACCAATGATCTTTACACCACAAAGCGCCTTAATAGGACACCCTGTCATCGTCTGCTCTACACCTCATGGGTAATACAAAGAATAATTTTGAAACCAATGACCTTTACACCACAAAGCGCCTTAATAGGACACCCTGTCACCGTCTGCTCTACACCTCATGGGTAATACAAAGAATAATTTTTAAACTTAAACTAGTAATAAGATATCAAAATTAAGTTTAAATTTCTAATAAATTTGATATTGAGAAATGTAAGAAATGTAGCAAGAAATTCTAAACTTGACTTGTGCCTTTGTCAAAATTAGTAATTCGATTTTCCACATCAGCAGGAAAATTTGGATGCAATTAACTTGTGTGACATGGATTGTGTCTACTAGTTTACTCAGTAAAACCGAGTTAGAGGCTAGAAGTAGAGTTGTTCATGTAATGATTGCTAAAACTTAGCAATCTAGTTCAATTATTTTCAATTTTACTCAATGAATTGAGCTCAAGTACCTAGTTGAGTCAGTTCAAAGTCAATTAAGTAGTAGAATTATTGTTAACTCGATGATCTCAAAGTTAAACATGCATGGAATTCGAATTTCCTAGTTGGAGTGGAGGAAAAGGCACATTATAAACATTAGTTGTATACTAGTTGAGTGTATAGGATTGGTTATTAAGCAGGCAAATCATTCCTTGGGAATTGTGCAAGCAAATAGGAGAAAATTTCTACTTTTAGGAGCTAATTTCATCCATAATTGTGCAATGAAATAGGACCAAGTTGGGGCTTTGAATTGGCTAAGCGTTGGCCAAAGCAAGACAGTTAGCAAGAGAATAGGTTTACAGTGCAGGGCGTGTTTCAAATCTAAAGTAAGTCATTGTAATATTTTCTTTGTTCAGGAGCTCAAAAATCAAAGTTCTCAGAGCTCGAAACCTTAATGACTGGATAGGTCATCACCCTGATTCTGGCGCACTTCATTTCATCAAAAACCGACTCCGTATGTGAAAGTTAGAGTTTGTTGTCCGTTTTTATAAACAACTAAAATTTGTGCAGAATTGACAGGATGATGACTGGGCAGCCCAGACAACAAAAAGAATATTCCAAGGAATATTCCCAAAATATTCCTCTAGTTGGTCCTATGAGCTTCTGACAAGTGTCATTTCGGGATTTGATGTTAAGGTTGGTGAGTTGTCGTAGTTTTATTGGTTGTTGAAACACACCAATGTGAAGAGGACACGTGGTGCAGCCAGGGGTCGCCATGTGCCCCCTCCCAAAGGTCGAAATGGTACTAAGGTATTGTCAAAATCATATTATATATATAGTGGCAAAATTATATATGGCGGACGGACGTAGGTTGGGGTCGACCCTACAACCTCCGCCACACAAACACAACAACATACCGCTATACCCACACAATGGTTCTTAACTATATTGGGAACTCGTTTGTATTTAAATTCGAACAGTTCGAAAGGCAGAGGAAAAGGGGCGTCGGCCCCGAAGGGCCAGCCCCAGTCCATAGGACCACTAGCCCGAACCACCGGCGGAAGCTCCACTGTTAAGCGAAGTTTAAACCTTAATGCGGAGGGTTAAACATTTAAACCACGATTATTAACCCATAATCATATTTATTAGCGCTAATCCAAAGCCTTAATGCATATTTAATTAATTAACGCGCTAATCTCCACTTAGCATTAATTGGTGGACCTCCAAATTCGGGGAAAGTGCCATTTTAACCCAAGTTAACTCCAGTTTGCCAAATTTAGTGGAGGTTTCCTAGGAGAAACTGGAAGAAGTCATAACTTGGGCATTTTTCGACCAAATTGAGCACATGAAGAGGCTAGGTAGCAATTTTCAAGCATTCCTGACTCATTGGTGCAGGTTTCAGAGGCAGAGGAACACTTCTGGAAGGGAATTTTCCAACTTGAAGATTAAAGATGCCTAGGGCCACTAAAAGAGGAGGCCATATCTACTTCACCTGAAGACCAATTGAAGAGCCAAAAGAAGCTACTTAGGGGTTTTTGGATGTTGTGAGTCCATTGGTAACGTATGTTTACTAATTTGAGCACATATTTAGATTCATATTGTAGGTTTTACAAGTAAGGTGTATGGATCAATCAGATGTTTGAAGTAGTTTTGGAAGCTGTTGAGCATGGAGGAGACCTTATAGGGTTTTTCCCAATTCCAGAAAACTTTTTGCAATAGTTGTGACCAGCATGGTTAAGCTCTAGTTTAACTTATTTATTCATGAAGTTGTTTATTGTATTCTTCAATGTGTAATTGAAGGGTGTATGTGAGGGGCTTCTAGCTCTCACCGGTGAAAGAATGTCATCTCTGTAGGAGATATGTTTTGTTGTTGATATTGTGAGAGTTATTTGCATAAGAACATTACCTTGAAGGGGTAATAGCCACATGTTATTGGTAGCAAACTGATATGTACTTTTGACATCGAATACAAGAGTGGTGTCGTTATGTTGACAGGCTAGGAGATGTAGCCTAGGAGGGGTGAACTCCTTCATCATTGGCTTTTGTCTTGTGGTTTGATGCATATTTATTTTCAAGTGTTTGATGATTTCATGCTTTAGAATTTGTTCATGGAATTACACTGTTGAAAGACACTTAAAAGAAACCATTGAAGTAATCTGTTGTTCAGCTCAAATCTATGCACATAAGAAGTAAGCATGTTCAAAATCTAAAAGAGGTACTTAGCACAACATTCACTATTATTCCTCCATTTAGATCATTCTCATTCTCATCTAATTAATGAAAAGAAACAGAGGGGTTTTTCTAAGTTGGGTTCTCTTGTAAATCACTTCCTGTGGTGATTTAATGGTTTCATGTCATTGCACGTATTTCTAAATTATAATTTCCATTCTGCAGAACAGTAGAGGAAATTTGTAATCTCTTGCTTTTAGTTTGAATACATCAGTAGTAGAATTTTTTTATTAATTTCTACATGGTATTAGAGCATAAATCACACTAGAAACCAATTTATAGAGCCTCTCCTTCAAAGATTTCAATTTGCAGATTCAGTGAAGTAGTTTTCCTCAGTGCAGGAAAATGTCTTTCAACGGATTGAGATTGGAGTATGCCCTTGAGGGAACCTCAAATTTCATAGTCTGGAAGGACAGGATGGAAGAAATGCTCAATGATAATGGTGTACTGGATTACACCAAGACTGACATTCCAAATCCAGTGGTATAATATGCACAACACTTAGCCCAGTGGAAGAAGGATATCGTTAAATCCAGGAGGATCATCTTGGAGGGTGTGAGAGACCACATATTCTCAAATTTACATGGAAAAGAGACTCCCTTTTCTATGTGAAAGACCCCCACTGAGCTATTCAAAAATGGTAGTGATGCCAGTAAATTAGCATTGAGTAACAAGCTCAAAAATATCTGCATGCAGAAAGGAGAAACCATTCCACGTTACCTCTCTAGGTTAACTAAGTGTCGATATGAACTTGGAGGAGTTATATAAAATATTCCCTCTTCAGAACTAGTGAGCTTGGCTCTTCTAGGCCTTCCAAAATCGTGTCAATGGAAGGGAAAAATTACCAAATTGGGAGAGACTCTAGTTTGATCTGGTGCAGGAAGAAATTCGATAAAACACTAGAGACAGAGTAACATCAAAATCTAAGGAGGAAGAGAAATTTTCCTTGGTTGGGAAGGGCAAGAAAGGTAAGGGCAAGAAGTCCCAAAGAAAATCAAATACTAGCCAAAATAATGGCAAGAAGAAGGATCGAAGCAAGATAAAATATTTTCACTGCCATGAATTTGGGCACTGTGAAACAAAGTTTCCACACAAGAAGTCTAACAAGAAGCCTTCAAGAGGAGCAGGAGGTGAAGCACTTGCCTCACAATTCGAGTTAGACTTCACCTCGATTGCATGCATGGCAAGCAATGTAATGGGGAGTGTGTGGTCTCTAGATTTAGGTTCCTTGCTCCATATGACGAGATGCAAATAAATCTTCAGTAGCCTAGAGGAGAAGGATTTCTAGATGCACATAGAACTGAGGGATGATGGGTTGTACAATACTAAAGGAATTAGTACGACAACTTATAAGAGGGAGTCGGGCTCCCACCTTCATCTAAAAGATGTCATGTATGTACTTGGGTTGAAGAAGAACCTGATCTTTGTAGTTGTGTTGGGGGATTGTGTCTATGATGTTGTTTTCAGTAAGGGGAAATCCTTTTTGAGACATGTCGCTATTGTCCAAGTGAAACAAATTTGAGTTTGAGTGAAGAATCTCTCCAAACTTGAGGCGAAAGCTTGCACTGCACTAAGTATCAAGGTGGGATAAGTGTAGAGTCAAGATGTCAGAGAACAATATCACAGGCACATGGGACACTTACACCATGGGGCCTTGAAGATCATGCAACATATTACCACTAGTCTCCCGAAATGCACCCTTGATCAGCATGATGTCTACAAGGGATGCACATTGGGGAAATATGTCAAATCCACCTTCCAGGGCCGAGATAATAGAGCTATAACAATTTTGGAGTGAGTCCACTCAGATGTATGTCGACCATTTTATACAGCCTGTACAGCAAAACACATGTATTATGTAATTTTTATTGTTGACTTTTCTAGAAAATTTTGGATCTTCTTCATGCAGAAGAAGGATGAAGTTTTCTCCAAATTTGTTGAATTCAAAGCATTAGTTGAAAAGAAGTTTGGTCAGAAACGGAAAGCCCTAAGAAGTGATAATGGAGGAGAATATGTTTCAAGGAATTTTGTGCCAAAGAGGGTATGAGAATAGAACTGATAACACCTCGTAACCCACAGTAAAATGGGGTGGTTGAAAGGAAGAACAAAATCATCGTGGGAGCAGTAAGAGCCATGTTGCATGATCAAGGGATTCTGTTACATATATGGGCAGAAGCATGAAACACTGTAGTTTATTTGTAGAACAAGATCCCTCATAGAATACTTGGCATGATCACACTCGAAGAAGCTTTATATGGGAGGAAGCAAGATGCATCTCATTTCAAGATTTTTGGAACTACTGTGTACTTTCATGTCTCCAAGAATAGCAGGAAGAAACTTGAGCCTACAACTTAGATGAGAGTCTTTGTAGGATACACAGAGACACCACATAATTACCAGGTGTATTTTCCCTCACCCAAGATGACAATAGTGGGTAAGTCCTTAATCATCCTTGTTCTTTATGTTGATGATATTATCCTTACTAGTAGTGATCCCAACCATATAAAACATGTGCAGTCTAGCCTCAAAAAGAAGTTTGAAATGACAGACTTGGGACACTTGCATTATTTCCCGGGTCTTTAAGTCTTGCAATCCAAATAAGGTATTACCCTTTCTCAGTCCAAGTATGACTGTGATCTTCTACGCCAATTTCACATGGAAGACTGTAAGCCAACTACTTCTCCCTTTCAGATTGGATTCAAGCTTTCAGTCACTTGCACTTCCCCTGAAGTTGATGCTACCTTATACTGTCGACTTGTTGGTAAAATTCTGTATCTAACCCATACCCATCCTGACCTTTCCTTTATTGTTGGTCTTGTTGCTCGGTTTATGCACAAACATCATGAAAGTCACTGGAAAGTAGCTAAAATAATACTTTGATATATTTGAGGTACAGTTCAGTTCAAGATTCACAGTACAGGAGCATCTCCATTGTTGATTGGTTTCACTGCTTTTTATTGGGCTGGTGACCCTGATGATCGAAAGTCTACTGCAGGTTATGTATTGACTCTTGGTTCGGGACCCATTACATGGTCTTGTAAGAAACAAAGTGTCATCTCTCTTTCTTTGACAGAAGCAAAGTATCGTGGTGTTGTCGAAGCTAGCAAGGAAGCCCCGTGGCTTCGTCAGATCATGTCCGAATTTGGTCCTCATCAGCAACATCCAACTAAACTTTGGTGTGATAATCAGAGTGCCATTCAGCTATGCAAATATCTAGTTCAACATCAACGCATGAAACAAATTGAGCTACACATACACTTCATCAAAAATATCATTCATGATCGTGTTCTTGAAGTGCAATATTGTTCACCCAATGATTAAGTTGATAATATATTTACAAAGGCTATCACAGAAGTGAAGTTTACCAAACTTCGATCTATGCTTGGAGTTCAGGAAAGTTATTATTAAGGGGGGATAGGCTCTAATGCCTCCTTCCTTCTCCTATTGTGTCACCTTTGTAAATCCTTCAATCCTATCCCAAGTTGTTCTTAAGGGGGGATGTTAGGATATTTCAAAAAATAGGAAATAGTTAAGTATAAATTGGGCTAGCATAGAGTTAGGTAAAGTGTGTTTCTTTACTATGTACTTTTGTAACTTATAATCCGATAGTCACGATATGTAGTGATCCGATGGTTCATTCTCTACTCGGTATTACCGACACTTGATCTGTGGTTTAACACCTGATTGGTCCATGATATCTATTTAAAGAGCATGGAGGGTCATTTGTTCGGTGACCATTTATGAGAGAAGCTTATGTAAATTTTCTTTCTTTATATTAATAAATTTCCTGAAGTGGTCGTGTTGGCTCAGGCTATGGACTCTTTACCTCTTCGAGGGTTTTAACCACATCAAATACTGGTGTATTAATCTGTGATCTATTAGAGAGTGGTGAACTTTGGTGTTCGATCTAAGAAACTTACCCTGTAAATTCCTACAGCTCTCTAGAGTGAGAGCTGAGTATCCCACAAGAGGAGGAGCCTCAGACAGAGCTTCAGGATGTTGTGGAGCAACCACATGCAAAGGCGCAAACAAAAGGCAGAGTGGAGGCACCCACTCAACCAAAATATTCTAGACAGGGGAGGAACAGAACCAGAGAAGCTGACAGAATAGTATAGGATGCATGGGAACACGTGGTAGCTCCTTCATTTTAGTGTAGGAATAGGGGGTCCCCATATAAGTACACTAGATATATGTCTCTCATGATAGAACTCATTAAGACATAGCCTTCTTCATTTGAGAAAGAAGTTTCTCAACCAGTGTGGGTTGATGACACGGTGTAGGAGTATGACTCTGTCATGAAGAACAATGTATGGGAGGTGGCGCAGAGACCAGAGAACAAATCAATGGTTTTTTCATGATGGATTTGCAAAGTGAAGCATGTAGCTGATGGGAGCATCAAGAAGTACAAGGACAAATTTGTGGCCAAAGGAATCTCTGAGGGATTTGAGACATATGACAAGGAGACACATGTGTGTAGACTCGGTAGATCCTTGTATGGTCTCAAACAGGTGCCTTGAGCATGGTACACTTGGATCAACACATATCTCAGTGGACTAGGCTTCACCAAAAATGAAGCAAATGCCAACTTCTATCACATTGTGGTTGATGGCAAGTTTCTTATATTGGTTTTGTATATTTATGACTTGATACTTACATGGGATGAGAAGTTGGTCCACTCTTTCAAGTAGGACCTTGCGAGAGAATTTGAGATGAAAGACATGGGCTTGATGCATTACTTCCCTGGGATTGAATTATGGTAGGGTGATGATGATTTGTTTGTGAGTCAGGGGAAGTACACCTCTGAATTATTTCAGAGATTTCACATGGAGAACTGCAAGCCTATGGAAACAACTCTAGCTACAAACTGGAGGAAGGAGAGTGCTTCTTCAGGAGAGGTTGTAGATGTTACCATCTACAAATAGCTTGTGAGATCCTTGATGTATCTAGTGAACAAAAGGACCGACATATGATATGCAGTTAATTAGTTCAGTCAAGCCATATTGAATCCTACCAAGATATATTGGAAGATAGCAAAGCATGTGTTGAGGTACCTTAGAGGCACAACCGAGTATGGTTTATGGTGCAGGAGGATAGAGGGAGCGAAGCTCCAAGGCTTCACTAATGAAAATTAGGCACAGAGTCCATTAGACAGTAAAACTACTTCATGTGCTATCTTCAGTCTTAGGTCTGCAATCATTTCTTGGTATAGCAGGAAACAAAGGTTTGTGGCACTCAGCTCAACAAGGGTTGAATACATGGCTACAATTCAAGAAACATGCCAAGGTCATATGGATGAGGAAAATACTTGTGGGTCTTTTCAGCTAGGAGATGGATGCGACATGATTTATTGTGATAATCATATTTGTATTAAACTCTATGAGAATCCAATATTTCATGACAAGTGTAACACCCTCCTCCCACATCTACCCAAGTAACCAGCCAATCGGGGTAAACATGAGATGAAGAGTTACGATGATCTGATACAACCTCCTAGGTCACCTTAAGGAAGTGGAAACAACACCATACAACAACACACACCTTCTACACATGCTACAAGACACCTAGGAGCCATCCCAACCTTTCAGGATGCTAGACCCTGATCCAACCTAACCTTTTCATGCATCAATCCCCCAGTCGCTCCCTTGACATGGGAAAGAGTACAATTGTAAGCCTCCAGTCGCACGCACAACATGGATATACATACAACTGGGCACTTTTCCCCGCAGTTCTGAGCCTGCAACCCATATTTTTGTGCCACTTTTCAGGATCAGAGCTCAAGTCACTACCCAGAACTCCATGAAACTTTCAAAACTGAAATATAGCAGTGAAATAACAATGTAAATGAAAACACTTGAATAAGGACTTGACTGGACCTCTACTATCCATGACAGTAATTTCGTCAAACATATCACAAATATGTAATCTACAGGTTTAAATAACAGATCTGATCATAGGGGTCTCATACTTATCTAAGAATCACTAAGAAGCATTGTTGCCTCGTCACATTAACTGAATTATCATCTATTTCTTCATAGATACATTGTTCATTCATTTACAATTCAAAACATGATGAGATCCATACATCATCATTGCCATAGAACTCATTCATAACTAGCATATAAACAACATAAATGACAAGCATAGAACAACCATTTAAGCCACATAATATCAAACATAATTACCCATCAAGGAAAAGAGCTCTTACTGCCATAAGAAAAATGAAACCAAGTATGGACTTCCACGTTCCACCCGACCATAGACATGGTTGAGCCAAATCTCTCTTCAGCCAGTCACCCCCGTGCTATATTCCAAGTATGAATGTGAGATCTCATAAAACTCATTAATCAAAACCACACTAGGGCTTCCGAAGGCCAAACCACCTCAACCCTCAACTAGTGATTCCACCTCATGGTCAGACATCACTAACCATCACCAGAACGGTCTCTACCCAAGCCGTCCAGGGATCTAGAGTGTTTGTTCCAACTAGGGCTTCTAGGACTAGTAACTCAACCCACCACTGTCATTGGGCTTCCATAGAATTTTTCCAACTAGGGCTTTCAGGACTAGTAACTCAACCCACCAAGGGCCTCCAAAGCGTTTTTCCAACCAAGGCTTCCAAGACTAGTAACTCAAACCAAGTTGTTATAGGGCTTCCAAAGCATGTGTCTAACCAAGGTTTCCAAGAACTAATACCCACAACTAAAGCAACATGAGAACCAACCAGAAAAACAACAATGAAATGAACCCACAACACCATGGCTATCTAGGAAATGGCAAGGCTAGGAAAATCCACTGTCAATCTAGGAAATCCTCCATGCCAATGACAGATCATTACCAAGAAACCACATGCATGTACCTTGCATGCCAAAACTATCAAGGAAATCATATATGCAACTAGATACTTGCAAAGAAATCCAGTTGTAGTTGTTGATCCTGAAGTCCTCTTACGCTTTCTTGCTCTTCCTTTGCCTTCTTTATCTAAATCCCAAGCATTCCACACTCCAAGAGTGCTCCAAAAAAACTCTAAGTATCCAAGAGTATGAGAGAGAGAATAGAAGAGAGCTTCACCATAGAATTGACAAAAGGTTTGAACAAAAATATTTTCGATTGGTCCTCATAATCCTTTTTATCAATGAGGCCTTTATTTTCTTCATTTTCCATTATTTTCCTTCATTCAACTCCCTTTTCTCCTATTTTCCATTATTTTCATAAATAAAATTCCAATTAATGCCTCATGTCTTTCCAAATCCTTTTCCATTGCCTTTTCCAATTTCCTTAGCCATAATAAACCAAAATGATACCCACTAGGATGTTTTTCCCACCATTCAACTTGGAATACGTGTTTGACCTTGGTCTTATATTTTTTTACATGGATTTTTAACCAGGGCTGTTACAGAACCCTCCCCCTTGGGGGACCACTATCCTTAGTGTTCAATGACACCTAGAACCATCAAACCACTGCAAACAAAACATAATGCCCATGGCGCTTTATAACACAACTCGTTGCAATATTTACAATAACGAGCTGTTGAAAACATGACAATCATACTGTTTACTAGAGCTTTATAACACAACTCATTACAGTATTTACAATAACAACCATATATACTCTTATACACATTTTATTCAACCAACAAATAATCATACTGTCAATGGAGCTTTATAAACACTGCTCGATGCAATATTTACAATAATATACACATATATACATATGCACATTTTCTCAACCAACAAATAAAAGGATATGATGCTCGTATCAACAACAAGGGAATCAAGAGGCTCACACATCTACCCTTAAAGTAATACCAGGATTCACCTCCTTCTCAGGAAGTTCAGAATCCACTGGCAAATTCAAAGCTACAACGTTGTAATCCTGTGCCACTTATCCTCTCAGTGAAAAGTTACTGACTCATTGTTCTAGGGAACATTCCCAATGTGCATCAGATTCCATATGGAAATGCTAATGACCAAAACAAATCCATACCCAACCTTCCCTTCTCTGCTACATAATCCCTTGGGAAATCTGGTCACCACCTTCCATGTAGTCACACATCATCCAAGTTCCGCTGGCACCCCTATACCGGGAAGTCCATCCCTTGGAACAGATTCCTCACATCAGAAGATACAAAAACCAAGGCATATCATTGCCTCAAAACCATCATACCGCTCATAACATGTTCATGGAAATTAATGGACACTATTGGTTTTCATGTCCCACAATGGCCCTGCTCCTGAAGTGCTTTACCAACATATTGCTACATGTTCCAATTCCTTTTAATAACGATGATAATTCTTATAGTTGGTTTCAACCATCCCAAACTAGGCATTACATGATTTCCTATACCAAGCACATAATTTCCATTAGATTCAAAACAAATTGAAATAACTTCAAATCATACCTCATTGGTAGTTTTTCAACAAGGTACACTTGCAATCCTACTCACTTCCTATCACAACAAGTCAAACTAGCTATTTGATCAATCACCATGTATAAACATATCACGTCTGGTTAGCTCAAAATGAAACCTTCATAAATTAAAATCATGAACCGTATTAAATCACCATAAACCATAATCATAAATCACAGGTAACCATCATAAGTCAAAATCATAGATCACATGCATAATAAAATTGAAATCAAATACTGATACTTATCCTTCATCGGTCCTTAATTCTGTCATTATTCTTTTGTACCCACACCGGATCGGTTTCCACACCTGACAAGCACCAAATGCCTTTGCTTCTCTTCAATTATTGTTGGCTTAAGGGGTCCGGACCCAGGTTCAGAGTGTTTTGCGCAACCAACAAAACCCTTCAACTACTAGCCCTTTCGACAGTGATATGCTTGCGCAGACCAAAGTCTCACCCAAGGTAGTATGGGGGGTGTCAGAACTAGGTTTCCACACCGTGAGGGGAGAAATATGATGTGGATCTAAGCCTTTCTGATCTGAACTAGTCAATATTGTGCTACGTTATTTCCTTTTAACCTAATTCAGATCTAACTTCAATAATTTTTTTAACACATATGCAGTTTTTACGCAAACACAAATATTTAGTCTCATTCATATTTAACTTAACATAAACCCTTAACACTGGTATAAATCTTGCGTAATTACAAAGATCTATGATTACATAATTAACTTAGACAATTAGGCATGAAATAATGTAAACTACAGAAGATCTATAAGCAAATTAACACATTAACACATAAGACAAAGATCATGCAAGTAAACCAATAATTTCGTCAAAACTTCTCCTTATTAGAAAATCTTCAATGACTACAATTCTTTCTCTTGTGCACACGGCCACAGAGTCCTCGTACACAACCTAGGACTTAGGTTTCCACACACACAACCGCATGAACCTATCTCTACTCAGACTTATCACTAAAACTTGCCTGAAATCACATTCACAAAAGATAAGACAATATGTGATGTTATGACTGATTTATTTTCGACTTGACTCATACATGCCTTTTTATATAACTTAGACACGCAAACACCATGAACTCAAACCGTGGTTTCAACCCAATGTTTTACCCTTTTTTCCCGTAACAAAAATCCCCTTGACCTGCACGCTGCGCTTTAACAAAATTGACAAAAACGACTCAAAACTCGACCTAGGGGACCCTAGCCCAACAGGCCCCCAACACAAACTCGTGACTCATCCTCGAGTCATTCTACCCCAGATTCCTGCATTTTGGCTTTGAGCGCTTGGATTGATTCGTACAAAGGCTGGATGGCCTTAGCACTCTGCGTTGTAGCGCTTTGCGCTTCTTCGACTAAATTTTATGTGGTAAGCCCCTCTGCTACCAAGCTGATGCTGCGCTGAGTCTGGTGGAGTCCCTTGAGCGCACCCTCAATGTTTTGTGACAACTGAAGCATTTCATTGGCGCAAGGTTAGGTTATTTATTCCAGGAGCTGCTCCTTGCGGCGCAACACATCCATATCATCCTGAATATATTGTCCTTCCTGCAATCGGACTAATCTTTGCACGGGAACCAAGGTCTGCATGACAACCCAAATCTCATCAAATTGTTGTTGTTTATCCTGAATTCGAGTCCACAATTGCCGAAGTACTGGATCTTCTTGGATGGAGGACCATATCCTCATTGCGTCCTCGAACAGAGTACTACACTCGCCCACTGCTGCAAATGTTCGATGTTTCTTGCTGAGCAATGACCGCTCGTTGTGCCCAGACTTCTAGCAGTGTCTCTGGCTGGCACTTGGTCTGCAGTTCGGCAATATTATCTTCCAGGTCCATGAAAAATGTATGTATTTCCGTCTATGATGCCTTTAGTGTGGCTGCAAGAGTCTTGAGCTTTGTAGTGGTCGCAGTGTTAGTTGATACCGATAATCTGGGGATTGCAAAGCAGAGCTGATTGATGAGTGATTTGAGCTTTGCGCGCTAGATTTTTACGGCGCTCCATGCTTGTTCCGTGATCTGCTACCCCTGATATAACTTGTCAACCCATTTTTGTTCTGATATAGTGGCGTGTGACACACAGTTCTCTCGATACTACAACTCATATGTGATCATTGTGTGCATCGTGTGCAACTGGCCACTGGGTAGTGCAACCAAGTTGACTCCAATCTCTGACCAAGCATGGGCGGTGGAGCATTGTCCTGGGTGAGAGGAGTGGAGCATTGCACCCAAAACTTGAATCGGGCTCAATGATTGGGGTCATGACTAATAGCGCGCTCTCTTGATTCACGCTCGCCTGAATCTCGCTCGCTTGAACCCTTAGCTGCTGGAGGCCTTGCTGGAAATTGTCGAGGATGGTCTTGTACCATTTCTCGATGGTAATCAAAGCTTCTTCTGTGACTGTCTTGAAAAAATTGCCAATTTCATCAAAATCACCTTTTGTCAACACAAGGGGTTCGGTTCCTGTCTTCTTTGTTGTTGTCCTCTTCTTGCGCGGGCTTATCGATGACGGGGGCCCTCTCTTGGTTCCTCGACAGGTGTTTGTCTATGTTGAAGGTGCATCTACACTCTCTCCATCCGTATCCTCCAATTCTTCATCATTGGGAACATCCACAATGTCCTTTGGTGGTTCCTCCGTCTCCGTCGTGGTCATGGGATCCTGCATATATTTTTGTGTATCTTTGTTGGTGCTTGGATTTGATGCAGATGACTTGGGTGAGGTAGAAAAGGTGGTGCCAACATTTGTTGCTGCAATCAACCAGGTAGGATGCTAGTTGGTCATTTTCGGTAACAAGATAAGGCAAGTCATACAACACCTTGGACATATATGCCTTCATGTGGATGTGCATGTTGTGAAATGAAGCCTTGAAATCTGCAATGTGCTTGTACTGAACATAAAATGTGGGTGAGAGGCGCGACTTCAACAGAACAACCTGATGAATCTCTATCTAGAATAATACCCAATTTTTTTTTTATTTTTTGTTACCCGTGATGGATTCTTCGTCGGCCACAGAGATGCATAACGTGTTGCTTCCCAAAGATCAGGGTCAATGGTGGGGAGTTGTGATTGCGACAGTGGCTTCCAGCCCACTAGCACGACGAGCAACAAAAGCCACACGTAGTGGAACAATTTCCCTTCCTACTGCACCGCTCGAACATTCTCCAATAATTCTTGGAACGGGTACTTGGCCCAATTGTATTGAATCCCTTTCACGCATTGCACTGCTAATGCAATGAACGACGCTGGAACTTCTATGGCGTGACATTTCCCCATCAATTTGCATGCCAAGATTTGTGTATCAAATTTGACCGTAGGGTCATTAATGGTGCTAACATCAAATCCCCTTGTATTCCCGACCACTCCATATTTTTGCTTCATGTTCTTTGTGAATTTCTTCTCTTGTCCCTTCCCTCCAAAGGCTCCTGCGGGGTCTTCTCCTTGGTATGGCAAGCCTGTAATACGGTGGATGAGCATATCATCAATGGAAATCAACGTTCCCAGCTAGAGGTAATTATCGTGCACTAGTGTCAGCAACTGGCGCAGACAGACATCATTGATGGTGTTGTGATCAAAGTGCATAACATGTAACAGGCTGAGGAGCCCAACCTTCTACAGTACCAAAGCCCATTGCTTTGGATCTACCTTGATTACTCCAGTTTCTTCATACGGGACTTGCTCCAGATACTACGACAGTGCAAGCTCATGAAACTTTGTGCAGTCCACCAAATCCCAATCCTCCAACTCGAGAGAGGGGAGCCATCCCAGTAGGTCCCCCTCAACTGGAACATTCTTAGGCAACAAGGGTGTATCGATATGTGCCTTGACCTTATTAGGATCCCCAGGATCATCTACCAACGAATTCTGTGGTTCCATGTATGGAGGCAGCTACAAGATTGGCTCTACTTCCTCTACAAATCCTTCCTCAGGCGCAGTTACCTCTGGTTATTCTTCCACCGGTCTCTTCTGCCTATTAGCGTGAGGAGTCGGCTTTGGCTTCAAGGTCCGTTGCGTGGAGACTTCCCAGTACCCGATGTTTGACATTTCTTCTGCTTCTATGTGCCACTGGCACCAGGTGCTTGCAGCGCAATAGGGGTAGGCTGAGTTGCAGTAATGGTTTCTGGAATCAAATGGCTGAAGCCCTATTGGCACAACATCTCTTCAAGTGGTTCCCACTCCGCAGACATAAGAATCGGTAAAGGGAGAGAGAGCAGAGGGAACAATTCGATCAGACAACTCAGAAAGCAAAGGGGACTTATGAAGACCTCCATGCCATATTTATAGCGATGTCGCAGCCTAAACGACCTTATGTCTGTTGATGCAGCTTTATTAATGCTCAAACGGCCCCAAATCTGGTGTAATCTCCCCATTAAATGCAAGTTACCCGCTCCTCCAAACAGTAATAAAGCTATCCTTTCTGCGACTGTAACATCCTCCCAGCACAGATTTTGCACTGGCTTCGCAGATACTTGCACTCCCTCAAGCTTTGTTGCACAAAAGCTTGGAAAGAATTTTTATAACCTTTGACAGACTTCTTTAAAGTCATGTGCGCTCTCACAACTATCCGGAGCGCTAAGACATTATTTCTGCCATATATTAATTTAGCGCGCGTAGGGATGGGGTCATCCCTATTAGGTTTTAGGCGACTACCATTGATGTATCCGAGAAGTAATTCACTAGTTAACTTAGCCAACTGCACCGCCCCGCCGTCTATAATTTCCTTGATATTATAAGGTCCAAGCTAGTGAATCTTGAACTTCCCTAAAAAGCGCGCAAACTTATTGTCATGGAGCAACACCAAATAATCATTCTTGAAAGTCTTATGTCTGATAAGTCAATCATGCCAAGCATTTTCGCGCACCCTCTACACCTACTGTTGAAAACCAACAATAAATATATCTTCCTCCAGTGCAACAAGCTGTAATAGATGTTCCTCCATGATATCTTGGTCAGCCATGTTGGTTATGGTTGCGATACACAAACTTGGTACGATGTATTCCATAGGCATAACGACCTCCTATCTATAGACCATCCTGAAAGGTGTTTGTCATGTCAACTTCTTGCAAGTAGTCCTGTATTCCCATAGAACAACATGTGCGTGCACATCCCAGTCTTTACGATTAGCATTGCATATCTTCGTGAGCGCATTCTCCATAATCTTGTTGAAAGATTCTACAGTTACATTCGCTTGGGATGATAGGGTGTGCTCTTCTGATGATGTATCCTGAATTCTACTGTCAGCGCCTGAATGGTCTCATTTCAGAAATGTGTACCCTAGTCACTCACTTGGAATTTGGGGCTGTTGAGTTTTCTTGAGTGTTGGGGTAGCACCGGATGTGCTCTAGCTCCCAAAATTTATGGAGGGAATAGAGTACATGAGATCTCCAAGACCCAGAAAGGGATTTGGGAAATTTCATCGAGTTTGGGAGATAAATAATTAATTAATAGTTTTAATTAAGGACCCTAAGTCTAACTTAGGAAAATTGAATTATTAAAGGTAATTAATTAAAACATGTGATGAAATTATCTTAAGTCACACGGATCAAGAATTATTTTAATCTTAGCCATTGATTCAAGATCTGATCATGGCCATTGGTTTCCCAATGAGAAAAGTATAAAGGAAAGGCTCAGGGTCATTTGGAGAAGATACACACAGAGGAAGAGCACTGAGACTAAGTTGAAATTCTAGGGCAGGGTTTGCTAAGAATTTCTAGAAGTGTTTCAGCTGCAGAGATGAGTAGTATTGGCAAAGGGGATGGTCTGATCCCAGTGCCAAGAATCAGCAAGAGGCAGAGAGTAGCGTCTAGAGGCAGCACAAAGAGCAGAGGCAGTAGCAGCAGTTACGCAGCAGCTGTGCATAGCAGAGAGCAGCTTCAGCTACGCAGGCGCTACACAGGCCCTTCTGGGGCAACGATGGGAAGCAGGGGACCCTCCATGGTTATTCAGATACCCTTCTAGGGTAGCGTAGGGTTTTCGTCACCCATTCTGGGGTTATGCATCCCTCTCCAGGTCAGCGCAAAGGCATGTAAAGGTTGATAGGTTTGACGCAGGGGATTCGGGAGCAACACTGGGGTTTCTAGGGCCAGAAATTGGCTGTCTTGTAAATACCATTTGAGTGTGTGGATCAGTCAGTATTCTGGTCTCAAAACAACAGGTTAGCTGCAGATCTATATTTTTCTCTGTCAGGTTAACCAGTAAGGTGCCCAAATTTATTGTATTCAGAAACTACTTAATAATATAAACCCTCCAGCAACCAGAAGATCGGTTTTCCCGCATTAGGTTTTTTCGGGGGCAGTTATCCAGAAAAATTATGTGTTCTTTATCTATGTGCATGTATCTTTTCTTAGATATGAATCGGTGAAATTCTGTTATGTGTTTAATTCGATGTTAATCCGAATATTTCAACATTAATAACTTGTTTAAGTAGGAGAAGTATAACCAGATCTAACAGTAGAATTTCTGCATAAAGTAACTTTCAGAAATTTTCATAGGGGCATCCAAACCTTGTCAAAATATTCTAAAAAATAAAGTGCACAACCATATTTGCGCTGCAATCCTTCACAGGTTGAGCCTCCGCCCACCTAATCAAGTAATCTGTAGCAGTGTTGATGTATTGTGCTCAAATATTCTTCCTTGGGGGGTTAATTGACCCGACGAAGTCAATTTCCCATTTGTCGAAAGTCTGCAAAGTTACTTGTGGTTGTAGTGGCATCTCGTCTCTATGCGAGTGTCTTCGAGTCCTCTGACATACATCACAAGCACGAGAATAATCCTTAGAATAATTGTGAAAAGTAGGACACCATAACCCAACACTTAATATATTCTGCATGTTGGTTTCCCAACGTAATGACCGCCTGTAATGCCTCCATGTGCTTCTGCCAGTATGCTCAGTCTCTCGAACTGAGGAACATATCACCTCAAAACTTCATCAACTCCCATTTTGTATAATTGACCTGCGATCAAAGTGAAATCTGTTGTGCGTAGTAACAATTCTTTCTTCTGCTTGACTGTATATTCTGTAGACGTACTCCCAGTGGTTAGAAAATGGATGATATTGGCAAAAATATCATCAACTATCTTAATAGCGAACAACTTCGCATTTGATAACCCGTCATCCAAATTAGTTGTGTTGAGATTCAACAAGAAATTTCAACACCCACGCTAGTGTGGGACCAGGAGGTCCAAGCAGCACCTACACTAGCGTGGGAACACAGGTCTTCGCAGCACCTACACTGGTGTGGGCTAAATTTGGTGCATGTCTATTTTAGTTATCCCTTAATTAAGATGGACAATAAAATGTAATCTGTTCTCAAATTAACTTGTAATAGTTAACTGAGTGTGATAAAATCAGTTAGCTCATGAATTTCAAGTTAGAGGTAGTTTGTGAGGCATACGAAGTAATTCTAGTTGTAACAAAGTTTGAAGTGCAGTGGTGCATTAGTTAATGCAGGTTGTAATCAGCTTAACTTAGTTAAGTGAGTTAAACTCATTTGTGCTAGTTGTAACTGTTAGATACACTAGTGAGAGATCAAGTGAATTAAATATTGATTAATTCAAAATAAGTGATCTCACATGCAACTGAGGATTTACTATTATTAGTTGCATGCATGTCAGATCCAGTGGATACCCAGTTGAGATCTAGGTGAAAGGGAATTTGACTATCAATTGTAGGATTATTGGGTTGAACCCATGCAACCAAACACCCATTAGAGTGCCCACGATACTTGCACAGTCGAGGAAGGCCAAAATTCCTAAATAATAGGGATTTCATTCATTAGGGATTGCTTAAGCAATGAATGGTATTTGGAGGCAGTAAATTGGCTAAGTATTGGTTAGTTTTATCTGAGACAGTGTTAGACAATTAGTTGAGTACATGAGGGCTCTTGTGAGAAGAGTTGTATGTAATTGTTTCATGATTCCATGCTGAATAGACAATATAAGAGAGTGGGGTTTTGAGAACCAAGCCTTCCCTGGGAAATTATCTGTGTTGTGGCTTGATTGATTCTTCTTTGCTTCATGTGATTGGCGATTGTGTTTTTAATTCCGCAATTGATTTGTAGAAGTGATTCAGTATTTAACTTTAGTATATTTTTGGATCAGATTGAATCCATGATATACATGCTTGTTGTATAATTTATACATGGTATCATAGCACAAGAAATCACAATAGTGAAGGAGGAGCTGAGTTTTTGATTGGATATAATTCAAATTTGCAGAAAGACTTTCTTGGTGCTACAAGTGATTCAGGATCGAAATGGCTTTCAATGGCTTGAGATTGGAGTATGCACTCGAGGGAAAATCAAACTATATTGCTTGGAAGGACAGGATGGAGGCAGTACTCGAAGACAATGGCTTGAAGGAATTCATTGACAATGATGTTCCAAAACCCGTTGTGACAGATGTTGCAAATATTGATGCATGGAAAAAGAAAGTGGCAAAGGCGAGGAGGATCCTATTGGAGGGAGTACGAGACCACATTGTCTCAAGCCTCCATGGGAAAGCCACACCATATGTAATGTGGAAGGCTTTGATGGATCTATTTTAGAGAAACAATGACCATAGGAAATTGGCCCTCAAAGATAAACTCAGGAAGATCAAGATGGAGAAAGGCGACTCCATGCCAAAATATTTAACAAAGTTTGTCCAATGTTAGGATGAACTGGGGAGCATTGGCATAACTGTCGCTGATGATGATTTGGTGAGATTGGCTCTCCTAGGACTTTCCAAGAGTTGGCACAGTTATCAAGACTTTATCAATGGAAGGGAAAAGCTACCATATTGGGAACGACTGTGGTTGGATTTGGTGCAGGAGGAGTTCAGACATAACATCAAAGATGGATCTTCATCTAAGAATGAAGATGAAGAATATTGTGCTTTGGCTGCCAAGGTGAAGAAGGGAAAGGGGAAGAAATTCCATTCCAAATCTGAGTCCAAAGATGGAAAGAAGTGGGACATATCCAAGGTGAAGTGTTTTCACTGTCACGAGCATGGGCATTATGCTACTAACTGTCCATAAAAGAAGAAGAACAAGAAGGCTAGAGGATCTGCAGCTGGTGTGGCTTTGGCATCGCAATTTGAGCTTGAATTCTCATTGATCACATGCATGGTGTCAAGTGCATTGGGATCTGTGTGGTCTTTGGATAGTGGCGCTTCCTTTCACACAACGAGAGACAAGGAAATTTTCAGTAGCTTGGAGGAGAAGGATCTCCAGATGCATATTGAAATGGGTGATGACAGGCGATACAATGCACCGGGATTGGTACCATTACCTTCCAGAGGTAGTCAGGTAAACCCTTTCAATTAAAAGATGTAATGCATGTACCAGGTTTGAAGAAAAATTTAGTCTCACTTGCAATGTTGGAGGATAGAGACTATGATGTTGTTTTTAGTGAAGGAAAAGCTTTCCTGTGACACAAAACAATAGGACAAGCCAAGAAGATAGGGATTCAAGTTAAGAATCTATACAAGCTGGATGTAGATGGTTGCGCAACATTGATGGGCAAGGTGGACAAAGTGGTGAGTCGGGATGAGGGCGAATTATGGCATAGGAGATTGGGCCATCTTCACCACGGAGCCTTGAAATTCATGCAGAATATTTATACTGGTCTTCCCAAGGGTACACTTGCATAGTCAGACACATGCAAGGGATGTACTATGGGAAAATATGTAAAGGCCACCTTTCATGAGAAGGAGAACCGAGCTTCGAGGATCCTTGAGAGAGTTCACACAGACGTGTGTGGACCATTCTCTGTTGCTTCGACAGGAAAACATAAGTACTATGTGATATTTGTTGATACCTTTTCTTTTAAGTGTTGGATCTTCTTCATGTAGAAGAAAGATCAGACATTCTCAAAGTTTCTTAAGTTTAAAGGACTGGTGGAGTAAGACACGGGGAAGCATGTGAAGGCTCTTAGGAGTGATAATGGTGGAGAGTACATCTCTAAATATTTCAAGAACTTCTGTAGTAAATAAAGAATTCGAAGAGAACTGATAACGCCTCATAACCCACAGCAGAATGGGGTTGCTGAAAGAAATAACAAAACGATTGTGGGTGCAACAAGAGCGATGTTGCATGATCAAGGACTACCGATGCATCTATGGGCGGAAGAATGCAACATTGCATTATTTTTGTAGAGCCGTTGTCCTCATAGGATACTTGGCATGAGTACACCAGAGGAGGCTTTCGCTGGTAATAAACTTGATGTGCATGTGACCAAAGACGCTAGGAAGAAGTTGGAACCGACATATGAGATCGAGTTTTTTGTGGGGTACACTGAAACACCCCACAACTATCAGGTGTATTTTCCAAACAATAGAATGATTGTTGTGCGATGGGATATAAAATTTGATAAGGAGAAAGCCATGCGGTTATCCCTTGAGAGGGAGTTGGACTTGCATGTAGAGGAGGAACTCTTGGTTCCCAAGGATGAGCCTCAAGATGTGGAGCAGCCACATGAGGAGGATCATGGAGTGGAAGAAAACACTCAAGCAGAGCCATCCATAAGAAATGGAAAAAGTCGCACCATGAAAGCTGATAGATTGAGACTTGATGCTGCAGAGAATGTAGGAGCCCCTACTTCACAGCGTAGACAGAGATAGTCTCCAGACAGGTTTACTGGATACATGGCTCTTATGAGCAAATGTATTGTGATTGAACCATATTCCTTTCAGGAGGCAGTGCAGCAACCAACTTGGGTTGATGCAATGGTGGAGGAGTATGACTTCATTTTTAAGAATAGTGCATGGGAGATTGTCCCAAGACCAGTCGACAAATCAATAGTTGGATCTAGATGGATCTACAAGGTAAAGCAAGCTACTGGTGGGAGTGTGGATAAATATAAGGCCAGATTTGTGGCCCGGGGATTCTCACAGATTGAGGGGATCAATTATGATGATAATTGCACCTGTTGCAAGGTACTCTTCCATTAGATCCATCCTTGCACTCTCAACGCAGATGGGCTGGCGCATTCATCGGATGGATGTGAAAACTGTGTTTCTCAATGGAGTCATTGAGGAAGAAATGTACATAGAGAAGCCTGGAGGTTTCGAGATCTTCAAGAGTGAGTCACATGTGTGTCGACTCAAAAGAGCACTGTATGGGCCGAAGAAAGCACCTTGTGCTTGGTACACTCAGATAGACAACTATTTCACCGGAATGGGCTTCACCAAAAGTGAAGCTGATGTAAACCTGTACCAGATTGTGGTTGAGGGTAAGCTATTGATTATTGTTCTTTATGTTGATGATCTAATTTTGACTAGTGATGAGCAGCTGATACACTCATGCAAAGAGGCACTTGCAAGGGAGTTCGAAATGAAGGACATGGGAATCCTTCATTATTTCCTTGGCTTGGAAATATGGCAGCGAGATGGTGAAATTTTTGTTTCTCAAGGAAAGTACGCAAAAGAGATACTGGATAAGTTTCACATGGAGCGCTGCAAACCCATGGACACTCCTCTTCCAAAAAATTGGAGGAAAGAGGATGCTTCTAGAGAGGTAGTGGATGCTACTGTTTACAGGCAGTTAGTTGGTTCACTGACGTATATAGTGAACACCAGACTAGACATTTGCTACACAGTTAACTAGCTGAGTCAAGCTATGGTTAAGCGTACCAAGATCTTTTGGAAGGCGGGGAAGCATGTCTTGAGATACCCAAGGGGCACATTAGAGTACGGTCCATGGTACAGACGGACAGAGGGAGTGAAGCTTCAATGCTTCACAGATGCAGATTGGGCAAGCAATCCATCAGATAGAATGATCACATCAGGAGGGATCTTCAACATAAGATCGACAATAGTTTCTTGGTACAGTAGGAAGAAACGATTTGTGGCACTCAGTTCAAAGAAGGTAGAGTACATAGCATCAAATCAAGCTGCATGTGAGGCTATCTGGATGAGAAAGATCTTAGTTGGTTTGTTTGGTTCTCATATGGATTCGACATTGATACATTGTGATAATCAGAGTTGCATTAAACTCTCGATTAATCCTGTGTTTCATGATAGGTCCAAGCACATAAATATCCGGTACCACCATCTCAGAGATTGTGTGTAGAGAAGAATAATGTTGCTTCACTACATTCCCATGGAATATCAGGATGTAGATATTCTGATGAAGGCACTCGCTAGGATAGTCTCTTTCTTGTTGAGAGGGAGTGTTGAGATTCAACAAGAAATTTCGGCACCCACGCTAGTGTGGGACTAGGAGGTCCAAGCAGCACCTACACTAGTGTGGGACCACAAGTCTTAGCAGGACCTACACGGTGTGGGCTAAATTTGGTGCATGTCTATTTTAGTTATCCCTTAATTAAGATGGAAAATAAAATGTAATCTAATCTCAAAATAACTAAGTGTGATAAACTCAGTTAGCTCATGAATTTCAAGTTAGAGGTAGTTGGTGAGGCATGTAGAGTAATTCTAGTTGTAACAGAGTTCGAAGTGCAGTGGTGCATTAGTTAATGCAGGTTGTAATTAGTTTAACTCAATTAAGTGAGTTAAACTCAGTTGTGCTAGTTGTAACTGTTAGATACACTAGTGAGAGATCAAGTGAATTAAATATTCATTAATTCACAATCAATGATCTCACATGCAACTGAGGATTTACTATTATTAGTTGCATGAATGTAAGATCCAGTGGAGACCCAGTTGAAATCTAGGTGAAAGGGAAGTTGACTATCAATTATAGGATTATTGGGTTGCACCCATGCAGCCAAACACCCATTGGAGTGCACATGATACTTGTGCAGTCAAGGAAAGCCAAAATTCCTAAATAATAGGGATTGCACAAGGTAAGCAGGCTGTTTGGAGGCAGTAAATTGACTAAGTATTGGTCAGTTTTATCTAAGACAGTGTGAGACAATTAGATGAGTACAAGAGGGCTCTTGTGAGAAGATTTTTATGTAATTGTTTCATGATTCCATGCTGAATAGACAATAGAAGATAGTGGGGTTGTGAGCAGCAAGCCTTCCTCGAGAAATTATCTGTGTTGTGGCTTGATTGATTCTTCTTTGCTTCATGTGATTGGCGATTGTGTTTTTAATTCCGCAATTGATTTGTAGAATAAATTCAGTATTTAACTTTAGTACATTGTTAGATAAGATTGAATCCATGATATACATGCTTGTTGTATAATTTCTACAAGTTGGTTCTTCAACATTTTCAATGTGCGATAAGCCATATGTTCCTGCATTCAACCTTCCAGGATTCACAACCACCTGAAAATCATATTCCTAGAAAAAAAGGAGCCACCTATAGATACCCCCCCCCCCGCCCCCCCCAACACAGGCTTGTTCATTAGGTATTTCAAAGCACAATGATCTGTGAACATCTTGAAATCACGTCCCATTAGATAATGACAGAACATTTGTAGTGCATATACCATGTCCAGCCCTTCTCTTTTTGTGGTTGAATAATTATGTTTGGCATTTGACAACTTCCGACTTGCAAATGCAATTAGATGATCAATATATCCAAGACCTCACAGTGCTAATACAACTCCTAATGTAATACATGAAGCATCAACATAGACATGGAATTCCCTCAACCAATCTGGGAAGACCAAGATGGGCAGTCACCATCTTTTCCTTAAGTATATCTAGACTCTTCTGACAGTCTTCGTCCCAACATAAAGTGGCGTCCTTTTTCAATAGCTTCTCCATCAGCATAGTGATCTACAC
The DNA here is from genome assembly GCA_034641835.2 of Pinus albicaulis. NCBI lineage: Eukaryota > Viridiplantae > Streptophyta > Pinopsida > Pinales > Pinaceae > Pinus > Pinus albicaulis. The sequence continues at coordinate 868,262,924 of CM076581.1, read as the reverse complement.
ATAAGCGTGAATAAATTTCCGATAATATCCAATATGTCCCAATATTGAGCGCAGTTACTTCACACTCTTAGGAGGATCCAAATTATAACATCAATTTTAGCTGGATCAACCATCTGCCCCTGCTTACAGACAATATTTCCTAGAAAAATAACAAAAGGGACGCATATTACACACTTCTTATAATTCAGAGAGATTTGATACTTCCAACAAGTATCGAGCATTAAGCATAGGCTAGAGACATGTTTCTTTAATAGTCAAAATATAGTTCAATCATCGAAATACACTTATAAGAACTTATGGATATAAACTTTGAAGGCAACAACTACTATGCGCTAAAATATGGCTGGCGCATTATTCAAACCAAATGGCATCACAGTATATTGGAATGAACCCCATTATGTCGCAAATGTAGCCTTGCTTTGGTCTTCTGGTGCGATCCTGATTTGGTGATATCCTAAAATTCCATCAGTAAATGAATGGGCTTCCTGCCCTCTAATGTTTTCTAAGGCTTATACTGAGAATGGGGTAGGAAATGGATCATGTACACATGCATCGTTGAACTTGCGCAGGTCAACACAAATCCTAATTTCACCTTTTATCTTCTTTTCTTTAACTACCATGGGACTTACCCAATCTAATTCCTCCATTGGCTCAATAATTCCTGCAAAAACCATCTTTTCCCACTCTTCCTTAAAAATTTTATTATACTTTGGATTCAATCTGTAAGGATGCTGCTTGATGGGCCTAGCATCAGGTTTTAAAGTGATCCTCATTACACCAAGATCTCCAATAATCCCCTTTAACTCAGAGAGTTGAGTGGGAACACCTCCTGATATTCAGTGAGGAGTTATGCAATTGTTCCCAAGGTGTCTTCATCCCAGTAATCTCATATATTGGAAAACTTAGGCTACACTTTTGTGCCAATACTGATTTTTTTAGTCTTAATAAGTTCAGTAACATATGGTAATTCAATCTCAGGTCCAGTAACTACGCGTTGTCCTTTGGACTCAGGGATGTTAATGTTTCTAGGATCCTCATCATTTTCTTCAGCAGTCACATTTCAACATTGAACTGCATCCTTCATCTGCGCATTCTAGACTGATAGGGCCCGTATTACTGGCTCCCTTGGTATGTCAAAAATAACTTCTCTAATCTCTTGTAATGCCTCATCAATGCAGTGGAATCCACTTTCAAAGTTGAAAGTCAAAATAAAGCTCTATTTTAGCACAACCCATTCAACAGTACCATGTTGCAGCTCAGTCTCCAAGTACCAGTTCATGGGTATCGTCTCCAATCTATGAATGAATATGTGAACCCATTCTGGCTGTGGCTTCTCTCCCCAAACGGTAGTACAATGAGCTATGTTTTGGCTCAGATCATCTGTGCCTGCATATTGGTTTTTCATTCGAGTATTGGGGCTTCTGAATCACAGTCGTAGCATTCGTTGACATCCCCTCCAATTAGAAATATTTCCTTTGTGGGTTCCCCACCAACATGTTGGGGTTGAGCACAGAGCTAGATCAAGCGCGCAGAACCAATGTTCTTTTGGGACATCCCTTTCAAATGTATCTAAAAATATATTGACATCTCCTATACCATCATAGTGGGGTAATTCACATACCTCATAGGATATAAAATGCAGAGATATGGTTACCCAATTACATCGCAGTGTGGATACTTCATGTAAGTGGTTCTGCTAGTGTTCCAATTCTTCTTCTAAGTCTGATAAGGATGAACTATATTTTTCCCAACTAATTCGGCCATCTGCCATGGGATTGATCTAATCCTCATCCTTTGTTGTTAACCTATAGACATGGTTAATATCATCCTTTGCATACTCGTTGCGCACCGGTTCTGTATACCTTGCTCCTTCTGCAGGGTCCAAGCGGACCACAACCCTTGTCCCATTATTCTCAAACACCATGCTCCTACCCTTGAGGTTGATAATAGAATCCATGTCAAAAGCTCAGTATAGACCTAGCAACGTAGGATACATATTTTCATCATCAACAATTTCAATGACTTCAAAGTCAACAAACACCTTGACTCCTTCAATGTAAACTACTACCCTAGAGAGCCTTCCCATTGGGATAATATTTTGTTGGTTAGCCATGCGTAACTGAATTGAAACCATTCCAGCTTAGGTTCTCCCATTTTCTACCATGTCTTTTTAGGTAAGACATTTACATCAGATCCCATATCCAGGATAACTTGATCCACCTCAAAGTATCCTATCTGAGTAGTTAAGCGCATATCCCGTTCAGTTCTTATTTTATTCTTGTGGATTTTGTTGACAACCCTTTGTTCAACCTGAGGTTGATCTTTCTCAGCATAATTATCAATTAATGTTTGAAGTTTTTCGATCACCTTCTTATTGCGCAACGACTTGATACAAGCCCGTAGGAACACTTTCAATTCAGTTGTATTAGTTTCATCTGTGATATTCACAACAGGCTTAATCGGTGCTTTTGATGTTGACACACCCAGGTCTATAAAATACTTCTTAGCTTCATTAAAAGTATCCTTCTCCTGTTGTAAGTTAAATCCTCCCTTCCTCTTAGGGGCTTTCCGAACCCAGACATTTGTAACAGGTTTTTTTCCTTTGTCTTGATCTACGCTAGTCGTTATGCCACTTCTAGTCACAATATTAACACTAGGTTCTTCATTGTGCGACTCTACCCTCATCATCTAAACATTTTGTGTAGGCATTTGAGTCTTCTTTTCCTGTATTTTCACAAACAAAACAGGGAAATCTTCAACTACGTGTTCAAACTATAGACAATACCTACAAGATGGGTGTGTTGGGTTCTTAAAGTCACGCGCAAAGTGGCCAACTTATCCACAATTATAACAAATAATCTGGCCTCTTCCACGAATAGATCGTCCTCCTCTTCCACGGCCTCGGCCCTGAAATACCCCTTGCCCAAAGGGCGACACATGTGAACCTAAACCTCTACCTTCTGACTGTATTCTATAGGAAGAAACTTATTCAATCATTAGGTAAAAACGACAATAGTTCTTATCATCGTGGCCTACAAATCGACAAAATGTGCAATATAACTACCTGGGAGACTGAATATATTTCTCCAACCTGGGACAATAGTTTGTATGGTGTTGTTTGTTTACTTGACATAGCGAGCACCATATCGTAGGGTTACTTGGCTCTCCTACCCCTGTATTAGGCTTGATCGGAGTTGATCCTCCAACTGCCAGATATTCGCCATATACTGGGCATTTCTCCTTGTGGTGTCCTTCACCTTTGCAGAACACATACCATACTCCTACGCGCCCATCCTTCCCATTATCCTTTTGCAGGCTTTGCAGTTCTAAGTGCAGGGTAGGCAATTGGATCCGAATAAGATGAATCTCGATTCGCGTTTCTTGAACTGGTGAGGCTTCTAGTTTCATTATGATTTCCAAAGCTTTGGTCTGGGTTGTAATCTTCTGTTGAGATGAAGGCAAGCATAGATGCGTCAACAACATCACAATGAACCATTAATTATGATGATAATCACTAATGGTGAAGCCTCCGTCTCTAATAATGTGGTTTAACCATTGATCTACCTCCCATACCGATTCCTTTATTTCCTGGTGGATATATTTCAATTCAGTAACACATTACACATATGAATTTGGCTTCCGAAATTGCTCATTCAATGCTTTCTTGAGATCATCTTTTGTTGTACTTGGATTTGCCGCTACATACCTCATGTACCATTCCAGTGCACGTTCTTGAAATGCAGTAGCGAGCTGCACTTTCTTGACATCATCATCAACAATCTGCTGTGCCTTCCACACAACCTCTGTGACGAACCAAAATTTCTTGGTGTCTTCATTCCCGACACCCTTAAAACTCTGCATCTTAATAGAGTTAGCCATATCGAATACTAGTGATGGAGGTGGAGTGAAGTGGAGTGGAGTGGAGTGCGAGGTGGACTTGGGAGTGGGGTGGATGGGATATGTAGCGAAACTGTGCTATTATCTTATGCATGCGCAGAATCACCTGAAATGATTGCCTCAGATTCGTCGTCGCTTTTAGACCTACCCTTGAGGGGACTATAGACAAAATATCCATCTGAATCTTCTCTATAAAGTTTTCCACTGCGCGTAGAGCGAGGTGGACCTCTTCTAAACATTCACTCAGTGTGGTTGCACAAAGTACCTTTTTCACATAAGAGAATTTTAAGCCATAGCTTCAGAGAGCACAAAAACTTACCTCGCGGACCCTTGAAAAACCTTCTTTTAGCTTCAAAGTAGGACACAAATGTATCAATGGAAAACTCAGTGACAAATATACCTAGAATTATGTCGATCCAATAGTCTATTGTGTGAGTGATCCTATTGTCTTCTTTTACGAATTATTGAACCAACTTAGGAGTTCACTAGGTGATCGCGTCGTCCTTCCAACAGGTCTGCATCTCAGCGAAACAAGAAAACCATTCATGTAGTTCATGTTATCACCCTAGTAATTCTCAGGTTGTGGGATGAGGATTTTTGTAGTTAAGAGCACCAGGGGTAACCAAGAACCACTTTGGGAATTCAGGATCTAGCCTTCTTGAACTCCAGAGAGGGATCTCTCCTAAGGATTTAGCTTTGTTTTGGTAAAGGGTTTTAGGCTAGCTATGAGTGAGCAATAGGACTGATTTTAGAACTGTGGTAGGAATAAAAAGCATTTTAAGGTAAACCAGAGGGATCTACCAGAACATTGGGAAATGGAGTCAACTCTCTAGGCAAGCAGGGCTAGGAAATAAAACTTAAAGATGCAAATGTACTAAGGGCGGGATAGATGACCTTCTAAGGCTTTGAATAGGTTTTGAGGATGGAATGGGTGAAATCTGAACAAAAGGGCACTTAAGAATCCTTAAGTTACAGATAAGAAGATTGAAGGAGGGAATCAAACTAGGACCTAGAGCAATTAAGAATTCTATGGTCCGGTTATCAAGTAGAAAACATAAAAATGCCAACTAGTTAAAAACAGAGAGCTTATTATCACTAATTCTGTTTAATTTCTCCTTAGTTGATCATTACAGAATAGAAACACATCAAATGAAATGTATGTAAACTTTAAAGAATGACACTGAAAACAGGAAAAAATACGAGACTTATCTTGTCACCACGAGAATCCTTAGTTATGATGTCTCTAATCTTGTTTCCAGACTGCTGCTTCACTAATTGACTCACACCAACTTCAACATGTCCAACAAAATGACTATAATTGTCTTGAAAATTTTTATTCCACCCTGAATACTTCGAATTATGAATACACAAAAATTGTTTACAAAATATCTCAGAAATTGAGATAATGTTTTAAGGAAAAATAGGAAAAAGAACATAAGAAGAGGGACAGCAGCAAAACAGTTTGCAAGCTGTCCTCTTTTACAAAGAAAAATAGAACTGTTTTATCTTATCTAAAATGATTTATGATGTGCTGTGAGCATTGCTAGAAATAGGTACATCTTCACGTGGATGGTGGCTTGTAGAATACTCTTCCTTTTCATCTTATGCTCTGATACTCTTTATCTTTGCTTTTCATTGTTTCACTGCTGTAATAAAAAATAACCAGCAGTAACAATTTGATTTTACTGACACACTTTGACACTGATATACTTTGAAACTGATTTTTTCACCATAAGGTAAAAGTAAAATATGATTTTCCTTTCCTTTACCTGTCAAATTCACAGCAGATTTGTGAATTCTTGCCACTGTTCAGCAGTGGGGATCTTCATATTCTTCAATTTCCTGTAACTTTCATCAGCCTCTGTATATTTGGCAAAGTTTGGTTTAACTGTGAACATATGCTTGATTTCATTTTCCAAAAAGAATAGATTTTCAAAATATTGAAGAAGTACTTTGTCACTTGGTGATCCTTGTGGCAATGGTTGTTTAGCTTGCTCCTTAGCATGAGCTCTGATTTTCTGATCATAATCTTTCTGTGGCATCAATTTTTCATTTAATGCATGAATGTCTAGTAAACCTGCTTGTGATAATATTTTGTATTTGGCCCAAAATCTTGAGATGGCCAAGTTCATTTCTTTACACCTGTCTTCCAAATTATTCATCATGTTTCTCTTATTTAAAACTTTCTTGATTTGAAGGATGGCTTCTGTTCTGTCAGCAATTTTCAACTCTTCTAATTCTTCCCTGTTTTTGCTGTTCATAAATGCTATGAGTTGAACTGCTTGAGGTGGCTTATTTTCAATTTCTTTCTTGGTTTTATCAATTTTTGCATTTGTAGCCTGTAGCAACTCTTTCTGCTCATAAATTATCTGAATGGAAGGCCATTAAGAGTGAATGCCTTCAATGATTTTTGTCCATAAATGATTTTTTATATATGCAACCCGATCTGTAAAATTCACCTGTATTTGAAGAATTCTAACTTGTTCTTGTAATCTATCAGCCCTCTGTTCATGCCCTTTGAAAGTAATCAAGGCATCTCTTTTGGAAGTTTCTAGATTTTTAATAGTGCCTTTCAAACTAAGTATTTATTTATCTTTAATTGACATGTCTTCCATGGCTCTGATAATGGTAGCTTTGTCTTGAATTGTGTTTACCTGTGAAGTTGATGAAGAAGAGGCAAATATTTCATGAGAAGTGATTGGCACTATAGTTGCCAGTACTCCTTGTGGTGCCAAGTGTTCTGCCAATGTAGAAGGAACAACTGTGCTTACAGTCGGAATCACTGTAGGAATGAAAACCTGTTGAGCTTTCTTTAGTTTTTCATTCTCTTACATGAAAGCTTCTATTTGGCTTTCCATTTCTTTTATCTGATCTGTCATTTTAATAACAAGTTGTTTCAATTCATCATTCTCTGTTTTCTGCTGAAGAATTTCTTTTGCCTGAGAATTTTCACTTTGAGGCAATTTTAGCTGTTTTCTGAGGGCAGCTATATCTTCATTTTTCTGTTTGATTAAAGCCTTTGAAACTTCAATGTTAGCTGGATCAGCTCCTGCTTCAATCACCAAGTCTTCTAATGCTTTTATTTTCAAATTATTGGCATATAAGGAGGCTTTATCCAATTTCATTTGAGTTTGGAGGTTAATCAAAGTTTTCTCAAGCCTGATGGAATTCATAGTCTTATTGATTATCTTAGAATATAACATCTCTATGTTGCTCCTATGAAATTATATTTGGTCCAATTCATGGACAACATCTGCATCAACTTCAAGATCTGTTTTTGAATAATCTGCAATAGATTTTGGATAAGCCACTGTAGGTTTGAGAAATGACATCACCAATTTATTAGAAGAATAATCAAAAGCTGAAAGGAGTCTATCCTTATTCCCAGGCTTTTCTTTGAGGAATTTGGAATATGCTTCATTTTTTATTTCTTCATTCTTTTCTTTGATTTGTCTGAACCTGATTTGAATGTCTGACTCTGTATTATCAGGTTCTTTAGAAGAAGATGGTATATCAACTTTAGATTTTTTATCCATCATGATTGTATCTTTCTGCTGGGCTCCAATTTGAACATTATGAATCTCTTTGAGAGTTTCAGTTACTATCCTTGTAGCTTCATCATCAGTTTCATGACCATTGTTATCTTCAATATTGATGGCTTTATCCCTTTCTTCATTAGTCAATTTACTTTTCTTATTGTAGGGAATTCTGAATCTTTTGTCTTGAATAGTTTCAGCAGTGAAACTATCTTCCTTTCTGCTTCTTTTATGAAGAATGTCAGATTCTTTGTTCACTGTCACTACCAGAGTTTGATCAACCTACTTATCTTTTCCACTGTTTCCCTGCATTTCGTGTGAATCATCATCAATTAAAGTGTTTGGCTCCCATTCAAGTTTATTGGCATAATTTTCAATTTGGGGCTTGGGATCATGCAAGAAGACATACAACTTGCATTTTACTCTCATTGTGCTTAAAATACCTTGTGGATCATAATTCCACATAAAACTATATGAGAATTTATACTCTTTCAACTTGACATTAATTTCATTGGCTGCTTCTCTGTTATTCACAATAAATGGCCCAATTTGATTTTTCAATTTGAACTGAGTTTTTTTCCTAGAAGCTATGAAATTAATTTCATCTGCATTCAACAGCTGCCTCAAATATTCCAAAGCAAATATTATTGTTGTAACAAATATTTGTAGTTTATATGGGGCCAATAGTGCACCATATACTCTGATCTCTATGTAACTTTTGTATAAATACCAATCCCCTGTTTTACAGCTCTCAGATAGCTGTAGGATTCTCTTTGTCTCTTCATTGATTCTAGGGGTCTGTTCTTTATTCAATAGATTCATAGCAGGTACTAAAAACAAGTCATTGAAATCTGCAAAGCTATATTCCTTGTTCAATTTTCTCATAATTGATGACCAAAACACAACTGAAAGAACATTTCCTTTTGGATCCACCTTCCGAAATTCAATGGGAAATTTGTCTGCTTGATAATACAAAAAGAGGAGAAGTAGATATGATGTATATCTAAAGACTCCTTCTTCTGACAATTTGGAAAAATGATAATGCATGTTTTTTGCAATGTACTTAGCAAAATTGTACACTATGGATGGAGACTGGCCAGGACTCAGAGTTGAAAAAAAACCTGAGATAGCCACATTAGTGAATTCATCACTGGTGTATCCTAGTATGAATGATATCATTGAGCCAATCTGTCTGGTTTCATCTGGAAAATCAAAGGTATCAAATGGAGGATTAAGCTTAGGGATATCAACTTGCTTGGGACAAAAAGTCTGGAAGACTTTGAACTTAGAAGAAAAATCAGGTTCTAGGTAATTCTGAGTTAACTCCTCTATTGATAATAAATCAACATTGGGATCAAGGTTTAGTTGCAGCATAGAATTAATGGATTCTGCATTGATGTAAAATAAGACCTCTCTGTCTTTATTCACAATGCACCTTTGGTTTGGAAGATAATAGGACTGACACAATCTAACAAATTCAGGGGCTGAATGAGTTTGACGAACAATGTATTTTGGAAAATTGGAATCCTAGACTGGTATATCTTTGTCATATTTCTCTACTGATTTACCAAAACACCAGTTATATACATCAAGCAAATTGAACTCTACTGAAGGGTCCATTATTCTGTAGTCAAGGTCAACCAAAGGGCTATTTTCTTGTGAGATAACTGGAGGTTGAACAGGCCTAACAACTTCTGTTGAATCAGCAGTGGGTACAGGGGTAGGTTTATCAATTTGGAAGATTCAGGCTGAGGGGTTTTAACACAGGCTTTCTTTTGAGGCTTTGGACCTCCTGATTTTGGGGTTACTTGTTTCTTTATCATTTTTAATTGAACAGAGCAAGCTTAGACTGTTTGCTAAGTTCTTCTGTTAGAAATAAGGGGTTTTTAGAGAATATCTCTGGTAAAATAGGATTCTGGGCAGGGTTTTGGATTGAAAGAGGGTTTTAATGCTCAGAAGGTAGATTATGAACAATTTCAGCAATGAAAATGCCCAGGGTTTGAAAAAAACGGAAATGAGGGATTCTGGGGAAATTTTGACAGAGTTTCCCCTGTACTTTTGATGTTTTTTGCAATTTTCTGTATGATAATTTGAGATAATTGCAGGTAATGACTGAAAATTGATACGTTCGACGAAAAATACCTTTAAAAGGTATAATTGAGGTCGAAGACGTTCACGGTTGAGTGCAATCTTCAATTCTGCTGAACTGGTCTATAAAGGGTAATGTGGCTCTTCGTAGTTGAATTACAGGGAGATTTGGCTTAAAAATGGTGCTGGTAGGTTTGAAAATAGTGAAAATGGCTCTGCACAGGCTCTCAAGGTACAATGGTACACAAATGCTGATAATTCAATGAAAAATGGGCTTAGCGGAGGTTTCACTATGTTTAAAGCACGAATAGGTAAAACTTCATTGAAAATCATGAGTTTTTATGTATTAACTATAGTTAAAACCATAGTCAAATAATAATAAATCATAGTTTGGGCGGAAGTGGTTTTGGAATACCACTGGGTGGTATTCGCGCAACTCTAAGGTGGTAAGCGGTAAATCTCTTTTCGAACGCCATCCAATTATATGAAGACACGTCGACACAAGGCGGTTTCGAAAAACAACTCATATCGCACAACTTTTCTCAAACTTTGATCGATTACTTTTTGGGTGCGATATGAGATATTGGCCGTCAGATCTTGTTTTGGGAAGCGAACAGTCACGATCAAAAGGTAAGGTGCAGGGAAAGGCAAGTCATCGGGTTAAATGCGGATCGTCCGGTCTTTAAGTTAATGACGATCGAACGGTTGTTAATGAACGCGATATGGGAAGGAGTAAAAATGAACTAAATTGTCGTGCTAACTCTGATTCGTTGGATTTGCAAAAGGATGAAGATTGGATGGCTCAAATGCATTGCGATGGGGAATGGTAAGGGGTTGGGAAAGGAGTATCACATTCGTTTTGAACCGTTGGATTAAATGGGTATTGGAGATCGGAGAGTTTAGATTGAACCCGATTGGAAAAGGGTTAATATTATTTTATATACAAAAAACTGATTTTTCAATGGAAAAGGTGATCGGGAGGGATATTTAGGAGTTTAATCAAGGTTAGGGACTGTGGTAATGAAATATATATGGCGGGGAAATGGTTAGGTTATGGATTTAACCTCAGGTTTAGGGAGTTGAGGGAAAATATATAAGGAAATGAGCTTAGAAGTTTAGTTTAAATTAAACTTCGATATTTTTGCTTAAAACACATATAAAACATGTTTTAAAAGATTTTTCGAATATTTTTATTATATGGTTAATTAAACCAGGTTGATTTAATTACCATAGGGGTGGGATTATACATAAAGGTATATTTTAGCCAAAGGGGGTTATAATGTGGGTTTTTATTAAACATGTGGGAATTATAAACTTCGGCTAAAATTATAATAAGTGGGTTTTTAGGTTTATATATAAAAAGGAGCTATATATAAATAGGAAAAGGTCATTTCTATTGGGAATTATAATATAAATTAGAGTCAATATGAAAATAGGAGATGGTATACTCAAAACACATAAACATAACAAGTAAAGTGAATTTCAAAAGATAATTTGAAATTGATCTTATCACTTAACTTATGATATAATGTTATTTTGAGGGCATGAATGTTTTCAAATGATGTAGGAAGTTAATCAAATGGGAATTATAATGCCTTTAAGTAAAAACGAAGTTTTACTTAGGATTATTTATGGGAATGAATGCATGAATGGTAATGATGTGATTTTAGGGATTAATATAGACATTCACACTTTCAACTGATCAGTCATAGAGCCTTGAAGGAAATGCCTTGAGCCTTTCTGACTGATAGTTTAGAATGTTTCATGACTATGGGAAGGGGAAGTTATTTATTTTGTAGCCCATGATGAATGATATTCACATTGAGATTTTTTCACCTTCTTCTACCTACCCAGCTTAACATGCTAACATTTTTCTTCCTTTGTAGTAAGGTGCATTTAGGCTAGCAACCTTCACAACATTTATTCTTTCTGAAAGCAAGTAAAACTATCTAATTCTACACTTATTTCATCCATGAATCCAGATTAAACTGTTGGATTCACTTTATTTCTCTACCTAACTACTGAATTGTCATGATTAAACTTATGAAAACTCATTATTCTCTATCTATAACAAGTGAAATTGAAATAATGACAAGTTAATATTAAACTATTTAACTCATCATGGACTATGGCATTTATTGACACTCTGCCACAGTAAAAAAGTAAAAATTAGTGGCATTTATGCTTGCACACTTTCATGTTTATTCATTTTTCTTTTGGGGTCTTTTATTTTTTCTAAGTCCTTTGATTATTCTTTTAGGACTTTTTACCCTCTTTTTGATTTTTCCTTTTTGTTGATTTTTTACAAAATGTGTGAATACAACTTACAGAAGGCAAAGTATGTGCAGATTTACAAGATTATCAATAGTCAAGTCAAAATTATGACCCCTATATTATAGGTTGCTAATAGTTCTATTGCGAAGGAAGCAAATAATATTTCATTTTGTTTTGTATAAATGTATTTATGTTCCTACTTTTCAAGATATAATCGCGGTTCCCAGTTTTCTTGGATCGCGAACTTTCGAACCTTTCTATCCAACCAATCTTGCAATTCGTTCTTAGTTGGATGCCACATCAATTTTCCCTCAAACAAATCCTGGTCCCAGAAACGAAACCATTTCTTGGCTTAGGGGGTCCTGACCCAAGTTCAGAATGTTCTGCACAACCAACAAAACCCTCCAACTACTGGCCCTTTCGGCAATGATGATCTTCTTGCGCAAACCAAAGTCTCACTTGAAGCAGTATGGGGGGGGGGGGGGTGACGGAACTAGGTTTCCACACCCTGAGGGAGGAATATGATGTGGATATAACCATTTATGATCTGAACTAGTTAATAGTGTGCTACGCTATTTCCCTTTAACCCGATTAAGATCTAACTTCAATAAAACACTTCACATAGACGCAGTTTTTGCACAAACGCAAAGATCAATTCTCATTCAGATTTAACTTAACATAAACCTATAACACTTATATAAATCTTGTGCAATTACAGAGATCTATGACTACATAATTAAATCAAAAAATTACAGATAAAATAACGTAAACTGCAATAGATCTATAAGCAAATCAACACATTAACACATAAGACATAGATCACACAAGTAAACTAGTAATTTTGTCAAAAATTCTCTTTATTAGCAGATCTTCAATGAATACAATTCTTTCTCTTGCGCACACAACCATAGAGTCCTTGCACACAACCCAGGACTTAGGTCTCTGCACACATAGCTGCAGGAGCTTATCTCTACTCAGATTTATCACAGACACTTGCCCGAAATCACATTCACAAAAGATAAGACAATCTATGATGTTATGAATGATTGATTTTTTACTTGACTCATACATGCCTTTTTATATAACCTAGACACGCAAAAACCATGGACTCAAACTATGTTTTGAGCCCCATGTTTTACCCTTTTATCCCATTACAAAAAGAAGGAGCTTTTAACACCACAAATCCCCTTGACTTGCGTGTTGCGCTTTAACAAAATTGACAAAAATGACTCAAAAATTGACCTAGGAGACCCTAGCCCAACAATCACATACACATACACATAATGTACATCACAACACATACATCCACACATAATATACAACACCACACAATACATACATCCACACTGACATACAACACATACACCTACACCCAGTGTACAATACAACACAATACATACACCTACACCGACATACAACATAGACACCTACACCCGGTGTACAATAGAACTCAATAGATATACATATACAGAGTACAACACAATGAATACACATGTCATGATACCACGACTACATAATGCACATACATAGTACAACATGCCCACAACACAACATGTACGACATGCACACAATACCACATGTATACTAGTACCATATGCATAACATGTACACGATACCACCTGTACACAACAACACCTGTACAACGTATACACAACATCACATGTACATGAAAACACCTGCACAACATGTACACAACGCCAAATGTACATTGCACTAACTGTACAACATGTACACAATACCACATGTACACAACACCACATGCATGACATGTACACAACACCACATGCACGACATGTACACGACACCACCTACACATAGCACCACATGTACAAAATGTACACAACACCACATGTACCATCATGCACACAACTCCATATGTACATAGCACCGTATGTACAACACACACACAACACCATGTATGCATAGCACTACATATACAAAATGTATATAGCACTATATGTACACAACACTGCATATCCAACATGTGCACAACACCATATGCACACAACATCGAATATCCAACATGCAGACAATACGATCTGTACACAACACCACATATCCAACATGTACATAACCCCATCTATACCCAACACTACATATGTAATATACACACAACACCATATATACAATATGAACACAACATCATATGTGCATAATACTACATATCTTACATGTACACATCACCATAGGTACTAAATATACAACATGTGCAACACATACACAACAATAGTATTGCACATCCATAGACCACACACTGACCCCACAAGAAAACTTGCTTCTCCATGCTTATCCTAGCATGTTGCAGATCACACTACTTTTACTTCATTGATGTACCCCTTAGCATTACCTGTCCATAACATAAACATAGGCATAGTACAAGCATATAATATCAATTCATGTCCACATGATAATGACCTCATACATTTGTCAATATTACTCTTCCCACTTGATTCCTCATAAGACCAAGAACCTCTTCATGCCATTCACGCGCATAAGCAATCATTCCTCCACAAGAATTATCCCTAATAACCCTATCAGACAATGACATAGATACATAGATACATACATATATAATTATTGGCATAAAATAATCATGATCATGTCAGACAATGACATACATACGCACATATATACATATAAACATTTAGAATTAAACAACCTGATCCATGATGGCCCTGTTAGACACGACATACATACATGTATACATATATAAACATCAACATAATCATGATCACAACATAATTACCAGATAGCATAAAGTAAAGGTTAATAAAAATTCCTTATTTGTGCACAACATGCACAACATTGAGAACCACAGTTCTCAACGTAGCCAAGGGAGCTAAAGCCTCAAATCCATTTACTTTACCTTTCTCATGTTTGTACTGCCACCGTCCATTTACCACAATGGAATCAACTAGTTCGACCGACTGTCATATTCCTACCTTCCGTTGCCCTTAGACATGCATTGATCTTCATCTGACTCTTACATTACCTATCAGGTTTCATTCAACTCTCCCAAATCTCCATCAACTTTCCTCTTTCCCAACCAATTCCCAAGACTCTCAAACAAAAGGCAAGAACAAGAAACAAACAAGAAGAAAACCATGAAAACCAATAACAATATGATACCGCAAACAAAGTGGTATGGCCATACACTAGACATAAAAAAAGTTGCAAATCAAGCGCAACAAACCACAAAAGACCAAAAGCACAACACTGGAAATAAACACCATGACTCAATCCCCATGGGTCCCTAGAGCTTTCGAAGGAAAACTCAACCTGATCCTTCTCCAAGATTTCATGGTGGTCTCTTGCCATGCAACCCCCTGCATCATACTGCCATAACCACATAAATGTTAGTGCATAAATAAATATAAGAATATACCTATTATATTACCTTGTTATGCTAAACACGTTTCCTTGTAACTGAACACACATGTCAGCCACATGTTCCAAAGATCAAGACAACATATCTATCAATTTGAAATCAACTTTTACCAAGACTAACAACCATTTCATAATCAACAATCAACTCACATTCATCATTCATAATGCACAATGCTACAACTATCATCTACTTACACTCAAGAACATATCAACTGTCTCGACACATACATGTCAGTACAATCATATTAAAATAAGATCATTCCTTCATGCAATATTATAGACACATACTCATATTATGAAATTAATCAAACATTCAAGCAACTATAAATGTACCATTTTAGATAAATCAACTAGACGACTTAATAGATACAAAACAATCGACACCAGATGGATGACATAATTAAACAATTAAGCACCAAGTACATGAAATAACAAACTCATATCTTAATGTATCTCAGGGGGGGCTATCTTGTCTGCACAATCAATATAGATTAGCACGATATAACTTCACAACATATCCTCTCAAACATAAATAAGGTCATGATATCCATAATAATAGCTAGCTAACATGTTCACATCATAGACTCATAAACAATTTCCATTCATGCATAACAATCACATGTGCACAATTAGTCTAGATTAGTACAACACACTATCATAATTAGGTCGACTCATACCTCAATGTCATAACCCTAACCAACTGCATAGCCCAATCCAAATTATCATGATACATATAATATCAATATCTTAATGCAACAAACCTAATCACCAAGTTAACTAACATATAACAACAACGAGTTAACATATAACATACTCATCAACAACATATAACATAATCATCAAATTAACTATCATGTAACAATCAACAAGTTAACATATATCATGCTCATCAACAACATATAACATAATCATCAAATTAACTATCATGTAACAATCAACAAGTTAATATATAACATACTTATCAACAACATAGAACATAATCATCAAGTTAACTATCATAAAACAACAACAATGCATATAACAACAAGTTAATATCATTCATGACTATTTGACACATGTGCATATGACCACACTGATTCATTAACATCTATCGTACATGTAATCACAACAAAAATAGACTAAAAAGCATGTACATAACCCTAATTCTTATAACAACCATTAATACACATACCTGCATGCCAAATATACAATACATGTATGACGATCTACTCTTACCCAAAAGTCTAGTGCCACAACTTCACTTTGATGATCTGCATCTCCTGCTCTATCTCAGCCAACACATCAACATAATATCATACCAAAAACATCACGATGACCTAAAATGCATACAATGACCTCATGGACAACAATATTAACCATTAAAATGCATGCATAACAACATATAGACACCGACATGCATAAAAAATGCTGATAAAACTGACATACACTCATAACTACCACATCCAATCAACATCACTGTCAACTTTCACATGGCGACACCATTGCAACTATGATCCATGTCATGCATATAAAATAAGCACATAGACCACAAGCATAAGGAACACATATGCAATTGACATGAATGCACAACTGACACACATCACCCATCCAGTCCAAGGGGTGAACCATGCTCTGATACCACTCTGTAACACCCTCCTCCCACATCTACCCAAGTAATCGTCCAACTGGGGTAAACATGAGACAAAGAGTTACTATGACTTGATTCAACCTCCTAGGTCACCTTAAGAAAGTGGAACTGACACCACACAACAACAAAAACCTTCTGCACACGCTACTGGACACCCAGGATCCATCCCAACCTTTTAGGAGGCTAGCCATTGATCCAACCTGAACTTTTCATGCATAAATCACCTGGTTATTCCCTTGACATGGGTAAGAGTGCGAATGGAATCCTCTAGTCGAATGCACAACATGGGTATGCATACGACTAGGGAATTTTCCCAGTAGTTATGAGCCTGCGACCCTGATTCTTGTGCCACTTTTTCAGGCTCAGGGCTCAAGTCACTGCCCAGAACTCCATGATAATTTAAGAACTGAAAGATAGCAGCAAAATGAAGATGTAAATGCAAACATTTTAACAAGGACTTGACTAGATCCCTACTAGCCATGACATGCAATTCATCAAACATGTCACAAACATGTAATCTACAGGTTTAAACAACAAATATGAGCATAGGGGTCTCATACTTATTTGAGAATTGCTAAGAAGCATTGTTGCCTCATCACATGAACTGCATTATCATCTATTTGGTCATAGATACATTGTTCATTCATTTACAATTCAAAAGATGATGAGAGTCTTACATCATTACTTCCATAGAACTTAGTCATAACCAACATATAAACAACATAAATGACAAGCATAGAAAATCCATTTAAGACACATAATCTAAAGCATAATTACTCATCAAGGAAAAGAGATATTATTTCCATAAGAAAAATGCAACCAAGTTTGGTACTTCCACGTTCCACCTGACCATAGACATGGCTGAGCAAAATATCTCTTCATCTAGTCACCCTCGTGCCATATTCCAAGCATGAATGTGGGATCTCATAAAACTCATTAATCAAAACCACACCAAGGATTCCAGAGGTCAAACCACCTCAACCCTCAACTAGTGATTCCACCTCACGGTCGGACATCACTAACCATCACTAGATCAGTCCCTACCCAAGCCATCTAGGGCTCTAGAGCATTTGTTCCAACTAGAGCTTCCAAGACTGGTAACTCAACCCACAATTGTTGCCAAGATTCCAGAGTGTTTGTCCAACCAGGGCTTTCAGGAATAGTAACTCAACCCACGAAGGGCTTCTAGAGAATTTGTCCAAGCAAGGCTTCCAGGACTAGTAACTCAACCCAAGTTGTTACAGGGAGTTTGAGAGCGTTTTTCCAACCAAGGCTTCCAGGAACTAATAACTCAACCCACAACTAAAGGAACATGAGAACCAATCAGAAAAACAACAATGAAATGAACCCACAACACCATGAATATCCAGGAAATGGCAAGGTTAGGCAAATCCACTATCAATCTAGGAAATCCTCCATGCCAATGACAAATCATAACCAAGAAACCACATGCATGTACCATGCATGCCAAAACTAGCAAGGAAACCATACATGCAAAGTAATCCAGTTGTAGTTGTTGATCCAAATGTCCTCTTGCGCTTTCCTGCTCTTCCTTTTCCTTCTTCTTCCAAATCCCAGGTATGCTACACTCCTCCAAGAGTGCTCCAAGAAAACACTAAGCATCCAAGGGTATCAGAGAGAGAATAGAAGAGACCTCCACCATATAACTGACAAAAGGTTTGAAAAAAAATCTTGCCAAATGATCCTCATAAGCCTTTTTATCAATGAGGGCTCTATTTTCTTCATTTTCCATTATTTTCCTTCATTTTCTTCTTCACATGCAACCTGTGACCTTTCACCTCCCTTTTCTCCTATTTTCCATGATTTTCTTAAATAAAATGCTAATTAATGCCTCATGTCTTTCCAAATCCTTTTCCAAATTCCTTAGCCATAATAAACCGAATTGACACCCACTAGGATGTTTTTATCACCATTCAGCTTGGAATACGTGTCCCATGACCTTGGTCTTATATTTTTTTACATATATTTTTAACCAGGGGTGTTACAACAATTCCAAGCACATTGATATCAAGTACCATCACTTGCGATATTGTGTGCAGAGAAGAATTATGATGCCACAGTACATTCCAACTAGGGAGTAAGATGAAAATAACTTGATGAAGGCATTGTCAAGAGGCAAATTCAAATTCCACAGGTACAGGATAGGGGTGGTACAAAATCCCTTTCTTGCTAAGAAGGAGTGTTAGAAATGTAGCAAGAAAGGCTAAATTTGACTTTTGCCTCAGTCAATTTTAGTATTTTGATTTTCCACATCAGCAGGACAACTTGGATTGTAGTTAACTTGTGTGACATGGCATGTTTCTACTAGTTTACTCATTAAATTCGAGTTAGAGGCTAGAAGTAGAGTCATGCATGTAGTGATTGCTAAAATTTATCAATATAGTTCAATTATTTTCATTTTGACTCAATTAACTGAGCTCAAGTACCTAGTTGAGTCAGCTGAAGGTCAGTTGAGTATAAGAATTGTTGTTAACTCGGTGATTCTCAGTTAAACTAGTCAATCAACTAAAAATATCCCAGACATGCATGGTATTCATATTGCCTAGCTAGAGTGGAGGAAAATACACATTGTAAACATCAATTATATACTAGTTGAGTGTACAATCTTGGCTATTAAGAAGGTGAATCATTCCTCAAGAATTACGTAATAAATGAGGAGAAAATTCCAACTTTTTAGGAGCTAATTTCCTCTAGGATTGCACAAGGAAATAGGAGCAAGTTCGGGCCTTGAATTGACTTAGTGTTGGCCAGAGCAGGTGTAATGTACCCACCTATTCTCCTAGAGTAAGGGGGTTGTCACTAGCGGATCCAACCCCCATTGTACAATCATGGATACGAGACTGTGAAGTTCTCACCCCCGCTCCTTGGCTAAAATTCTCATTTTCCCTTCTTCAACTCTTTTCTTTCCCTTGAGTTTGTTTTTGTTTAATTATTTTTACATTGTATTAGGTTATATGTTCTTTTTCTCACATGTAGGAATGAACTCCCTTTTCCACATGCCAATCTGTCATAGGCCCGCCTAACATTCGGTTAAGTAGAAGAGTCGAGGCACAAACGTTTCTTCACTCACAAACATTGCCTACGTCCTTACCCCCCGACCTCGGACTAAGTCGGGGTCGTCCCATTCTCTGACCACAGGGATTACCTCCTTCCTGACGGCCCAAACTATGACTTCCAAACTAGTTGGGCCAGTGTATTGCACCTTGACACAACGCCTCCTTCTGCCGGTACACTATCCAACCTCCAACTAGTCGGGACTGACATCGCTCTTCTCTTGCAATAACCGCGACATAGGTTCCAACCTCCGACCTCTGTTACACCCTTGGAACTTAAATAGTCCTGAGGGTCGTGCATCTGGCCACACAATCCTAGTCGTGAATCCACGTTTGACGCGTATAGGGTTTATCTCCTATATTGGGATAAGGTTGAGGCATTCAATCTTTATAAGGTAGAGAGTACCCTCCCTTCTTCTATGGCGATTTTAAATCTTCTCGATACATCCTCTCTTATCATATATCGTTCGTATCTAGCTTCTTCGACCAAGACTCTTGTAACCATAATCGTGAATCATCATTTTTTTGTACTTTAATTATTTAAATTAATAAATAAACGATATATATATATATATATATATAATTCTTTATCTATGTATTTTATATGTTAAATTTTTATTGTAAACAATAGATGTTAATTCAATCAACCATGAATTTTTTACTTCTATCCATTTTTGTGTTAAGAAATGAATAAATAATGGTGGGTAGTAACTACTGGTAAGTATGCTTAATTTTGATGGAATATATATATATATATATATATATATATATATATATATATATATATAAAATTTATTGTCTATTTATTTTATATATTAAATTTTTATTGTAAACAATAGATGTTAAGTCAATCAACCATGAATTTTTTACTTCTATCCATTTTTGTGTTAAGAAATGAATAAATAATGGTGGGTAGTAACTACTGGTAAGTATGCTTAATTTTGATGGAAGCACTTGATTAAATAACGATAGACAATAACTCTCGTAAGTATGCTTAATTTTGATGGAAACACTCGATTAAATAGTGATAGACAATAACTCTAAGTAAATATATTTATTTACATGAGTATATATTTATTTATTTATATTAATCCATGTGATATGAAGAATAATCATAGAGAATTCTGAACCTATACAACCTTTGAATTTTTTTTTATTGATTCAACATTACATGTTTACACTTACAGAATTTTATTTTGCATGTTAAATTTCATTTACCCACACTATAACATATTCCTATACTATACTAAGTTGTAAAACACCTCCCAACATTTATTATCATATATTAATATAATTTCAAAATATTAACACATATTTATATTAACTAATTATAAATTTTAGAAACGTAAATTAAGTAATCATTTTTTATCCTTTTCTAAATATAATAATGTAGAGATAAGCTTTAGGAGAGACATGAAGAGATCATGGTTCCTCCTTAACTTAGGGTTGCTATGATCCGCCCCTAGGAGACTGTCATTTCCAAGCTTAATACCAATGAGGGGTGGTCTGAAGATATTAAATGCAGTATCAGGGTTAAACAAGGATGCCCCCCTATCCCCTACCCTTTTTGGTATTTACATCGATAAGCTAGAGGAGTGTATGGAAACTGCAGGTTGCAAGGCACCGAGCTTAATGGTATAATCATTACTCTTCTCCTTTATGCCGATGATATCGTTCTTCTTGCAAAAATCCATGATGACCTAGATAAATGACTCTTTATGTTTATTGCTTCAAGATGGACATGACAGTTAATACCGATAAGACTAAAGTCATGATCATTAAATCAATAAAGATCACCCATGGTAGTTTCGTCTATGATAACCATTGTTTAGAGCATGTTTCTTCTTACAAATATTTGGGTATTGACTTTCCTCATAAAATCAATTGGAATTATAGTTCCTAGAAAAGGATTATTGAAGGTTGGAAATCTTATTATGAGCTTGTGGTCTTATACAAATGTCAAGTTTGGGGTTCCAGCATATCCAGAGAGTCATGGAGAAATATTGAGATGATTCAAAAGCAATTCATAACCTACAACCTTAATATGAAGGGAAATAATCACTATCCTATCCTCTTGATCAAAGTTTGCATGTTCCCCATTGAAAGTACGACTATGTTTATGTATCTAATGTATAAGAAGAAGCTTTAATACATGGATTCGAAGAGGCTCCCAAAAGTTGCTTCTAAATTTAGTCAAAACCCCACCTTCGCCTCAAGCGCGGGTGGCATAAGGATGCTTAGTCTTGGCTCAACCATTGGGGGATTAAGGGGGAGATCATCATGAGAAGCAAGTATAATGTCAAAGATACTATTACCTCCAAGTTTAAGGACAAGTTGTGGGATGATAAGGAGCTGGAGGGTAAAAGGAAGCTAAGATACTATAAGGAGGTGATCAACCCCACCCTTGATAACCATAATTGTCTCTATGTGTTGACTAGCACTAAGAAAAAACTAAACATCTCTAGGATAAGAACTAACTCTCATGAGCTTCGAAGTGAAATCGGGTGGTGGTCTACTCCCAAGATTGGATGATAGAATTTGTGAGATTTGCGATACTAAGAAGGTGGAAGATGAAAAACACTTCCTTTTAGACTGCCCAACTCTTACTCACATCCGCTCTCAATTCAGTAACATTTGCCACTCCTCCAATCTTCTTGACTTATTAAGCCAACCCAACTATAACGATCTTGGAGCGCTTATTTCTCTTCTTTTTTATCATAGAAATAAGATTTTGAAGAACCACAATTAGATTCTTTTTCTTTTCTCGAGGTCCGATAGACCGCACCGCATTAGTCTTAATAGACGTTAATCACCATCATCATCATCATATTTTTTATTTATTTAAAATATTATCTAAATAATAATAGAATTTTATTTATTCCTTCTTAACAATCATAATATCAAAAAACTTTTTATTTTTAAATATATAATATTAATATTTAAAATTAATTTAAATATCCCCTAATAAATTCATATTATTAATATCATATATATATATATATATATATATATATATATATATATATATATAATAAAAATTTATATTAATATTATATTTTCCTTATTTATAATAAAAAATTAAATTAATATTATTTTTTCCTTATTTATTTGTCGATAGATATTTTTTTAAATGATTCTCTATAATATTAAATGTTGCAAATTTGGATTTTTTATAAATTTATAATTTTGATTTTATATTATATTTATAAATTATTAATATATATTTTTTTATTTTCTAATATTATAATAATAATAATTTACTCTTAAAAGTAAAATATATTTTTTTCTTTTTAAAATTAAAATTATATACTTCAAAAATATCATTTTTAAAACATTTTATATTCCCCAGGTTTACAATTTTCTATCAAAATATTGTAAAACATATATTGTTCCTCGATTTGGACACAAGTTATATGAACATATCAACCTTGGAAAACTCTAAAATCCTGGGCTACTTTGTTGACTTTAGATGAGTCCTGGTTGAAATTTAAATACGTAAAGAGTGCAATATGCAAAGCTGGCATGAATTCGTGTTGGCTTTAGATGATAGATTTCAAAAATATCTCTCCATCCATTGAGAGGTCATTTAAAAAATTAAGTTAGATCTCTTTCTTACAGGGAGATTTAATAGCATTTCAGTTCTCTGTTTGCCATCATCCCCTAACATCTCAATCCTACAGTGAGAGGAATAGAAAACAAATATGAGATGGGTATTCTTCGTGCCAAAAGATATAATAAAATTTCAGTTTTGTTTCTACACATTATCCCTTATAATCCTCCACGGAAGCTTATATATCTTACATTTTTTAAACAATGGCATTGGAAGACACAACTTTTGAATACAGTGCAGTCGTGGAGTCATGGGCAGAGTTACATAAAAATCAAAGTATACATTAACAAATGAATGGATTTGACTGGATTATCAAGAACTGAAAATGACATGTAAATTGTAATTACTATCTTCTGCGTATGCTGTCTCAGGCCTGTTCCTGCGTTTTCATCAGGTTGGACCAAAGTAGAGTTGCATTCCTAAAAATTAGCCATTTTTCATGTGTATAGTTTTTTATTCGATTAGACTATACATAATTAAATAAAATTTGTGAGAACCAAATCTCTCCACATAACCATTTAACCACAACTAACAGACAAGAGTATGAATTATCAGTTTTCTGGGTGTTTATCTGATTGGTACTAGTAAATTCTTGCACCTTGTAATTCTAACTCTGGGAACTGCTCCGTTTGATAGAATGGTTGAAGGAATGATCAGAGGTATCACCAGCTCTTACAATTCCGACGGACCCATCTGTTAAAGCTTGATATTTATGAAACCCCGCTGCATTAATCTCGTTTACTGGACACGAACCTCCTTCGCTTCCAGGAGGAGGCCTATAGTTTTTACACTGGGAGGGGGCCGAGGGAGGCACGGGTCCCCTTGGAAGGGATTCAAACAACCCATTCTCCATCTGAATTATATTATTAAAATGGTTACTGTTTTCGACTTCTCCCAATATGAACTTCAATTTCAGCGGCCTGCATGCCCAACTTTCACTAATCATCACCCCCATAACCATAGCAATGAATATGGCAAGTCGTGTTGCCATTCTCATTTCCATATCGTCGCAACCAACCTGGGCTATCAATACAAATGAGAAATGAAAGAAACTATGCACCAATATGAATATCAGAACAATATGCAGACTATGTTTCTTGCATATATATATATGTGTATGGGCAGTGGTTCCGCGGAGAGGCCGGGTGGTCGAGTTTGACAAAACGTGGCTAAGTACTTGAGGGGCGACTTATAATCTGGTCTTCCTTTGATGTTCGTATAACACCAACTTTGAATGGAATGGTTTGGTCAAGCGAGGGAGGCTCACAAAACTCGGTCCACCGCCATTAGTGAAACTCGATCTGAAATCAACGTCGACTTTTTCATTATCTTGACCTTGACATTCAAAACTTCGGCCCGTCTTTTTCATCATCTTGACTTTCACATTCAAAACTTCAGCCCGTCTGAAGTAAAACAACTTTCACAACTTATTTCGTGTACAAACATTTCTTTTAATATATTAATGGGTTTATTATTTATTTCAAAAATAATTTGACTCTATTTTTTTTTTTAAACTAATTATATTATTGTTACTAATATTAAATGATGCTTATGATGAATGTTCATTAAAATTAATGTGGTTTATTGTCTTAATGTCTATTAAGACTAATGTGGTCTATCAAACCTTAAGAAAGAAAGAGGTTAATTGAGACTCTTTAAAGTATTAAGTAAGATGGAGATTTTTGAAAAGACCACATGCAATCCTTAGGATGTGATCACAATGCTCTAAATTTAATTTGATTATCAAGTTTGGAAATATCATACAGAAATGAGGTCAATTTTTTAACCTTATTCTTGTAACACCCTCCTCTCACATTTATCCAAGCTAACCAGTCCACTTCGGTAAACATGTGACGAGAGGATGATGTGATTCAACTCCCCATGCACAGTTAAGGAAGTAGAATCGACAAAACATAACCAATCTGACCTTCCTCAGGAGTTACAAACCCTTCAGGAGGCAACCAACCCTTCCAGGTGCCTAACCCCTGAGACAACTTGTAATTTTGCTGATTTGAACTCTCAACCGCTCCCATGAAAAGCCATGCATGCGATTGAGGCCTTCTAGTCACTCCCACAACAAGGTATGCGAGTGAATGTGGACTTTTTCAGACAGTTCTAAGCCAACGACCTCAAATTCTAAGCCACTTTTTTGGGGCTAGGTCTCAGGCCTCTGCCTAGAACTTCTTGAAACTTTCAGAAATGATACATAACCATGAAATCAAACTACTAGCACAAACATTTAATCAAGGACTTGACGAGACCTCTACTAGCCATGACAGGTTTTTCGTAAAACATGTCATAAATATGTAATCGATAGGTCAAAGAAATATATCTGAGCATAGGGATCTCATACTTATTTAAGATTCGTAAGGAAGCATTGATGCCTTATCATAATAGGTTCATTATCATCTATTAAGTCATCTATTCATTGTTCATTCATTTGCGAATCAAAACATGACAAGAGCCATACATCAAGTCTTTCATTAAACATACTCATAACCAACATATAATCAACATAAATAACAAGGATATCATAGTCATAAAAAACCACATATGAACAAGTACATTTACACATGAAATACCAAGGAGAAGGAACTCTTAGTATTGAATGCATAGGCCAACCAAGTTAGGGATTTCCCCAAACCACCCAACCATAGATTGGGCTGAAACAAAATTTCTTTCAGCCAATCTCCCCCATGCCATATTTCAAGCATGAATGTGGGACTCATAACAAAACCAACTAGGTTTCCTCTGGATTTACAACAATCCGCCAAGGGATTCCTAGGCCTAAACAATAAAAATACAATACCAGGCTTTACCACAATCCCACCATATACTGGTCCAGGGATCACTAGACCTATATAAGCATGGATTCCTTCAGATCTCTTGTTAGGTCCCTATATTACTAGTGTAGTCCCTTATTGTTGTTAGTATAGCCCCCTTATGGTTATTGTTGTACCCCTACAACCCCCATATTGTTATTATTGTGCCCTTACATTATTATTGTTAGGTCGGCTAGGATTATATTGTGACCCCATGGACTCCTATATATAGAAAGGAGGTTTTGTCATTTGTATCATCCAAGAATTGTTCATTTATGTAATGTAAATGAGGTTTCCCCCTCGAAGTGGCTTATTTCTAAGGTGTTGATCTTTTTTTTCTTCTATTTTTGGAGCTGGTTTCATAACATTTGGTATAAGAATTTCGGATTCTGAGGTTTCACTGCTCCAAGAAGATCATGGTGGAAATTTCGCTATAAATTTTTTTCTACGAAGGTTCAGAAGCTGAAACTTTTACCACGTGAAGCCGAAATCTTAAGGAACTTTGTGTAAAAATTTCAGATCTTGGTTCGCAATATTTTCGGAGCTATGATCTATGGCTTGAAGATATTTCTCAAAATTTTCAACAAACTCTACTAAATATTTGGTCTTGAATTCAGAGCTGCATTTGAATTTCTTTAAATAAATATAAAATAAATATGAGAAATCCTCATCAATTTGATCATCATCAAAATGATCCCAGTATTCTTTGAAACCTTCAATAGAAATAGGGTTTGCCAATACCCTGTCATCTTGTATAACAAGCAACCAGATCAAAGTGTAGTGGAGTCGCCATGAGTGTTCTGCAATCTATATTCATTGAAAATGGAGTCACATGGTGAATGATTTAGCCTTCATATGTTTGAATTTTGTCCAACATCAACAACCATATCTAGGTCATTCACACCCAGGGAAAATATGACCGTTCGCTCCCCAACAACGACGCCACTATGTTAGCACTACGTAAATTTCTCCAGGCTAAGGAGATAAATCCCAGAGGTAACCAAAAACCTATTTTGGAACAGAATCTAGCCCTTTTGGTCTAGACAGGGCTCTCTCTATAGGGTCTTTCAGTCAATTAAACAACTGAGTTTTTCAGATTTTAGGCTAGCTATTAAGGACATGAGAAATGATTTTTTTTTTTTTTTTTTTAAAGGTTTTGATAAAGGATTGACAGAGACATACATTAACATGCATTGGGTATCCTTGTTCGGACCATCTTTAGTGGTTAAAGAAGGATAATGAGCAATTCTTTATCAAGGGAAATATAACCAACATTTCAGATCTTTAAAAGTAGTTGTAGTATATGGTGAAGAAAAATAATAATACAGTCCACTAAGAATAAAACATCTAGGGATGAAATTTATACTCAGCATCATATGAAAGACATAAATATTATTCAAAAGGAAAAAAAAAGCATCGATATTAGATGAAATATGCATTGATTGACCTTTGTCAAATGATAAATACAATAGATTTGTCAATAACTGAAAAGAGAATATGAATAACTGAACTTGAAGGACACATGAGAAAACAATAAAACACATCACCAAAATAATTGACAAATGAATCCTTGGAAAAACAACTTAAGTATTCTTGATCTAGGTGGCTCCAGAGACACACACAGGATAAAGAGTGCCGAGGGAAGCTCAAAAATCAAAGTGTTCAGATTGCTCTCGAACTAGGACTAGAGCGTAGATCTCGTCTTTTTTATTCCAATGACGCAGACGTCACTCAATTCTGAGTCTGAATGGAGGAGTTAGGAGAAGTAAAAGTTTTGGGTTGAATTTGTGATTGGGCAGGCTTAAGGAAGGCGAAACTTCGCCAAAATCCAGCCATCGGATTTTGGCCAGCTCTAGCCAGATTTTGGGCGAAATTGTGGGGTCTTTAATTTGACTCCTACGGTCAAAATCCGAATTTTAAAAAATGTGCAGTTGTTTTATGTAAAAAAAATAAAAAATAAAAAAAGGGTGGCGGGCCACCACCCCCGCTTCCCCACCCGACCACCATATAATATAACAAAAGTATTATATATGGGTTGGCGGGCCATGAACCCCGCCGGACCCCACGGCCACACGGAACCGCATAAGTTTAAACATATATGTTATATATGACATATAACAAATCATCGTTACAAATGGTGGGGGGGTTCCATTGACTGGAGACCCCGCCCTTGGATCACGGTGCCAGACCGGTGGGTATCAAACCCGCACCAACCACGTGGCTGGCCCAGATCCATGCGGCAGTCCCATCACACTTTATACCATAAATAGTGATAAAATCCAACCATCCGCCAACCTTAAGTACAACGGTGCCATAAATGTGGGGAGCGGGCCACCGGTCCGACAGACTCGCTGCTCCTACCACCTATCAAATACAAAATGGATTTTAAAATAAGAGGGGCGGTATTTGACCCCCCGACCCCTCCTCAACTGTTCACCCATTTTACCAACTGCGCCAACGATCCACTTGGATTACTCCACCCATCACATCTCATTTAAACTCGCCTTTTTCCCAGTGCACCCAGGCCAAGCCATGGAGGAGCAGAGGGCGCACGTAGTTCGAGGTTTATGTTTTTTATTACAGGTGATGCGGAACCATGAGCCGTGTGCAGAGGTAGGCATAACCTTGATTAAGCTCAACTTTCAGGAGGGCGAAATTTTGACAGTGTCCAAATGGGACAAACTTTATGTCATTTTTGCACCACTCGACGCCACAAATCTGATGGCGCATTCAAATTTTCCATCTGAGCTTTATATTGTTTGGTCACTTTTTAAAGTGGGGTTACAAGTGTCAGCTTTCAATGAGTGAGTAGTTGATTTCACACCTTTCGATGCTACGATTGTGATGGTGATTTCAGATCCAATAACAGAGCAACTCATTCTTCAATCTTATTCAGTGTGAGATATATGATGAGTTGATTTCATGTACTTCTTTTTCTCTTTGTTTGTGAGATGCATTGTGTTGTACAAATCCCTATTGATGTTTGATGCGGGATCTTGTTTTTGTTCTTGATGTGAGATGTAATTTATATCATGGATTTTCATTTATGTTTGATATCCCTTTGATGCCATGTTGATGGGATACTCATTGTCACATGTATGTTTGATTGAGATCCCTTTGTTGCCATTCTGGCGGGATACTCATAGTCATTATTTGTGAGCTATTGTAATACTGATAGGAGTCCTTGTTGTGAATGAGAGTTCCTAAAGTGGAACATATCGTGGAGAGGTCCAGCCACTCATGCGTGAGGGAATTTTCCTTGTACGATAGAGAAAACACCATCCATGTACATCGTCACTTTTTAGAACACTTAATGCAGCAGCCTACACCATCTTGACACCAAGGCCCGGAGACGTAGTCCCTCCTGGATGAACTCCATTATCAATATCGTATGTTGCTGTTGCTTGTTATGTTCCTCTTCTTTACAACATGCAGATGTTCATGTATGTTCATTAACACTTTGATTAAATGCAATTCTAACCGATCAACCGAAGTAAAAGGTCTTGGTTAAAAGGGTAGCGGGCATTTACCCGGATCACTTCTTCATTAATCACTTAATGAAAATTACTTCATACACTAAGGTATATCTCTTGTATTTTCCAATTAACCTTTTCTCCTAGTTTCTGATGGTCTTAAATACATTTTTTCAATAACAAGTTCACTTGACCCAATAAATTGCATCTCTTTATCCATCCAGTGGATTGAATCAAACAAGTTCAACAACATACTGTTTTTGAATAAAAAAACTAGGTAAAAGCAACCATAAAACTACAACCTTTGTATTTTAGGAAAAAAAAAACATAAAAACCACTTTATTATATCTAGCTAACCCTATCTATATAATGACCTTATCCCTAATGAACTTATCCTTCTCGGTCCTGACATCAAAGTTCTGTATTCAAAATAAAAATGGAAACATCAGAGAATTAGTGTTGCACAATGATTGCGTAATGACTCCAAGTTGGCACACAGCCCTGCACACTTGAGGATAGTTGGCTGATAAAAGGATGATGAATATACATTTGAGATGGAAATGAACCCATTCCACACATTACTTGACACTTGGCATCTTCAAAATGATCCATTCCACCTTTGTGCAACACATGGGCATCTAATGTGAAACAAAGTTTAAATCTGTGGTTGAGTTATGTTTTCCCGCCCCAATCCAAACCAAAAATTACAACCAATCACCCGAGCGCATACATTAACCCTGCAACATTACAAAACTACAAAAATGTATCCATAATTCTCATTTTCAAAAATGGGTCTCCAAGAGACACCTGTAGCGACCAAATGGTAAGACCTGTGTAAAAACTGAGATACTTTTTTGTATATGAAGTTGTACTAGGGAGAAAAATCTCTCAGTTTCTTCAAATTATTCCCCATCTCCTACGAAAATATTACCAAAAATCATGAATTTTGGGGCCCTTGCTTTGAATTTTGAATAAAGAACAGATTTTGGGTTGCGGATCGACACATGGCAGCCGCAACAACGGTAGGTAGCGGAGCTGCCGAGGTTGCGAAGGAACATGAGATAGTTGATGAAGATGACGAGGATAAGTGCAGACGAAGAGAAGATATAGCAGAGAATAGATAGCGGAACTCATAGGCAACAGAAAGAAGCCGAAAGCAGTTGAAGAAGAACACAAGAGGAATTAGCAGTTGCGATGGCGGGTGAATAAATAGGCCGTCACCCAGCCGAAAAGGAGATCATGCACGGATGCAGAGGGATTGAAGAGGATCGAGCAGATGCTGCAGAAGAGCTATGTCCTGAGCACGATATCCTTGTAGTTCCTAGGCTTCTATGATATATCTCTCTGTCCTGTGGGACGTCTGTAACAGAAATGTAAGCTCTTCCTGTTGAGCGATGTAACTGTGGATCCAGCTGAAGGTTATTAATATACTTGTAGGTTGTTGTCTTGTTATATGAGTTACGTGCATGCATGATGTCTGTGGTACCTTAAAATTTTATTTGCTTAGTACCTGCATTATGTTTGGAGACAATCTTATATGTATGATGTTACTTATGCAAATGATTCTATGTTAATCTCGAGTTGCGGATCCATCCGCCATTACCGATCTGTTCCCTCTCTGCATGTGGTCGCGGCACGCCTTGGGTGAGACTCTCTGCTCTCCGAAGTAGGGTGAAAATGCCGGCGTGGTTCTAGACTACAACAGACTCCTTTGTTGGCCCCAATCCCTAAACCTGGGTCTTGCCCGCGAGACCTATTTTCTCACCAACAAATGGTTTTGTTGCCGGGACCCTAAACTTCATGAGGGGAACTAGATCATGGTATCAAGAATCTTCGAAGGAGAAATACGGAGATGGTGGGATAACCACCTGGACTAGTTTATAGCTCAGCAAGCGGAGCTAACGAGTCAAAAGGAGAAGGCGCTCAAGGATCTAGTCCTTTTCTCGGATTCCGCCAGTGATACCTACGAGATCCTCTGGGGAAAATTCCCTAGCGACCTCTATAATTGGTTGCGGAGGTTGCAGACCAAGGTGACTAAGGATAAGTCATGGAAGATCAACCGCAAGTGGGTGTACGGAGATCTGGTGGCCCTGCATCGGCTGGATACCGAGTTGACCCGCACAATAGATTTCTGGGTAGGGTCTACCTTGGATGGGTATATTGTGCAGTTTGCCGCAGAGTGCTACCAGTCCTTCTCCAAAGCTGAGGCTATCTTCTGATCCGGGCTCAGAGGGAAGCTGCTTAAGGAAATTCCATTATGGATTAAGGCCTTGATGGTAGACGAAGGGCTAATGGAATTCCAGAAATCGAGCATGGAAGCGTAAACCTCCAGTGCTGGGGAAGGGCCCGAGGGACAAATGATACGTGAAATGTGAAGCGGGGGAGTGGGGGAATGGATGCTGAGACCGCAAGGAGGTTGAGGGAGTGACGTGCCATCGGAGGGCACAGATCGCAGACAGGTTGCGAGAACGGGTGATGAGGGAGTTGAAATGACGAGGGAGTAATAGGAAGGATCAAGAGGAGGCGCCTTAGAGGATAGTGAATATGGAAGGCCAGGTGGGTCCCCAAGAGATGGAAGGGACCATTGTGGGAGTGCGGTGGGTGCATGGGAGCCCAGCCAGGAGGAAGAGGGAGATGATGTCCAATGAAGAAGATGCAGATGCGCGACTCGAAGAAGATTCTGATGGGGAGTGGTACGTCGCGATGCAGCGATTGTTCCAAGAATGGACGACATTCATATCTCTAGGTATTTCTACTTCCCAAATTTTGAATGGCAAGGATCCCTACCTTCCCCTGGTACTCTATAAACCTTTAAGTGATATTTTCGTTAAGTTACAAGAGTTGAGTCGATTGCATAGTAGTCCATTGTCAGCAGCAACACATGTTAATAGCAGCATTACTGCTAGTATAGAAATTACTAGTGGTATAATTACGCAACCAGGACCTAGAGGGTTCATTCTAGTCACACCTCCACAAGTGAATATGGTGGGGTCATTCACCCGGTACCCATAATTTTCTAGGCGGGGTAACGACGATGTGGAACAACACTGGTACCATATGGAGGGCTCGGCAGACACCAGATGCAGGAAAGCTAATAGAATTCCAAACCACGCTGAGGGAAAGGGCATTGCACTGGTTCATAAAGTGGTCAGAGGCCCACCCGAATCCAACAATTGCGGACGTCAAGCGGGATTTTGTCCAAGAATTTAAGCTTCCCCAAACAGACCAACAAGGTCTGTCCGAACTATGGGAGATTAAGCAGAGAGAAGGAGAGATTGCGTGGGAGCTGATGCGCAGGTTCAAAGATGCGATCAGGAAACTCAGCTGCCCGATTGACCCAAACCATCAGAGGGATTGGTTCATCAAGGCTCTGCTTCCCTTGACGTGAACCCCCCTCACCCAGCAAAAGATCGACAACTTGCAGGATGCTTTGGAACATGTTATGAAGATAGAGGAAATGGTGGGCTACCCTCAGGAATATAGGGGAGGGCCGCCCCTTAGGACCCCTCCCTACTAGGACTACAACATCAGATTGCCAATATGACTGAAAAACTTAAGGAGATGTAGCCTATAAGACCAGCCAGGCCGAATGTCTGGTGCACACACTGCCTGGTCGAAGGGCACGTGGCAACTGAGTGTCCACGGTTGCATAGCCCGGGAGTGGGGCCCTCAGTCGCAGTAGTACAAGGGAGTCCACCTATCGGGGGTGGTGCGCCAATAAATCCGCACGAGGTCTATCCGCCGCAACAACCGTATGCAGGGTTTCCACCACAACCGACCCCAGCCGCGACGGAGTATTGCGAAATTTGCCGGACGGTGGGTCATCAACCTCGGATGTGTCCGATTTTGCAGAAGTACTCCAATGTTTCGAATAATGTGTACTATGAGTTTTGTGCTTCCATGACTCACAACACCAAACAATGTAGAGCTCTCGACGCACTGGCGGACCGATTGGACTGGCCCTCCTACAGGGTGAATGAGGCTCCCAGAGGCAGAGGAGACGGGATGCGCGGAGGCCGCACAGGGGGACAGGGCCCACTGAAATGATACAACTATGATCAGGAGGGTCACATGGCCCGTGAATGCCCCCTACCCAGAAGACCGTGGTTTTCCCAGTGCCGCGTGAACACCCACGTGACAGAGGACTGCCCTGAACTTATCAAGAAGTGGGAGGAACGAGTAAGGCAGAGGGGCATGAATCTGGTAAACGTGGAACCTCGAGGGACAGTGACTCTGGCCATGCAGAATGTAGCCACCGTGATGTGAGGAGGAAAGAAAACGGGGGAGGACGCTCGTGAAAAGGAGCCAATACGGGTGATCAGGCCAGCCTCCTCGAAACTACTAATCAGGCCAGAAGCGCAAAAGAAATATTTCTAGGAGGCGGTGGAGAACTTTGCCCAGTTGAGGGGAGACAAAGGTATTGAGGTACCCCTAAAGACCGATACCGGAGAACAGAGAGCTACGGGGGCTTTGATTGAGGAATGACTCCACCTATTACTCAAAATTGTTGACAATGCTTCAATGCGAGAAAAACTCAAGCATACCCTGGAGGACGTATTGCAGGGGAACACAGGGCTGAGGGAATCCTCGAACACAACACCCCAGTATGTACAGCGGGTCAAGCGGAAAAAACAAAGAACGGGAAAAGAGTTCCGGCTCAACACGCAGGTTGCGGGATTTCAGATCAGAGACACCATGCTTGACTTGGGATCCGACATCGATATCCTACCTCGGAAGACATGGGAGGCTCTTGGGTGGCCACGACTAACTTACTTACCAATCCAACTTAGGATGGCGAACCAGTATTGCATTGTGCCGATCGGCCAACTCGAAGATTTCGAGGTTGACATCGTAGGGGTAAAGACTTACACGGAATTTGAGGTCATTGATATTATGGGAGATAGAGATCCCTACCCTGCATTGCTAGGAATCGACTGGGCTTTTGAAAACTACGCCATCATCGACCTCAAAAAGGAGCTGATGAATTTTGAAGATGGAGAGGTTCGAGTCACTCAGCCTCTCGACCCGTATCAAGGTCCGAGATACACATAAACTGTGGATAATTGGGAGGATGCTCAGATGTTGGAAAACCTCTATCAGATGACAGCAGGGAAGCGGGAGGATTATATTAACCCGACAGCAACCGGCTTCGTAAGTTGGCGCAGTGTCCAGAGCTCGGAGCTGGGGTCGGAACTAGCTTGGGAGGACTGGCAGCAAGGTGGGTATGAGACCAGCATGAGGAGATGTGCCAACATTTCCAGAGTCTATTTGATTGGAGCAGAGATAAGGGAATACCCCACCTTGTCCAACATGCACGAAGTAAATACCTTCATTTCAAAGGTGGAAGACAAGGTACCGGAGGAGAAAAGGATACCACTTCTGGACGTAGCACTCCAATCCACGTCAGCCAGGTGGTGGAAAAATCACTGCAACTCCCTGTCGCAGTGGATTTGTGTGGCGGAGGCTTTGAGGGCGCGGTTCAAGGAAGACGAAGGACCTCGAAGCAAGCAAAGGTACCAAGGAACTTCTGATCCGAGAGACCACCTAAAAACCTGTCAGGAGTAGTAGTGAAGCGTAGGGTACCCAGAGGAGCTGTGGGTACATCAGTTTGTCCACTCCCTGGATACCATCCCACATGCCTGGTACTTAGAAGAAGAAAGAAAAAGAGGGACCAGTTCTTGGCAGGAGGTCACGAACAAATTTGTTCAGTGCTTTTCATTCGAAGGGAAGACATAGCTAGTGTCCCAAGCATTATAGGCCATAAAAGGGGTACTATTTTTCCGCGATCTGGGCACCGACGGGAGGCCATTAGTACTGAATCCTGATGGCAGACGGGAGTTGGCTTGCCAACGGATCGATATCAAGCTAGACGATGAAAGCCTGGAGGACCTGAGGCACCCATACTTTGAAGAGACGGAAGGTGAGCAGAACATGAAAGAAGAGCCTACCACTGAGGGAGTCCAACTACTTCTGCTGAAAACAAAGAAGCTAAACATTGGCACGGAGGAAAAACCCAAACTGGCTACAGTTGGGGACTAATGGGATGAGGAGATGACAAAGGAAATTTTCAGCCTCCTCCAGAAATATGAAGACCTATTCCCTTCATCAGTTGCAGATTTGAAGGGCATCAAAGGGGACCTCGGAGAAATGTGAATTGTGCTGAAACCGGACGCCAGGCCCGTGAAGCATCGACCTTACCGGTTGAACCCGTGGATCAAGGAAAAAGTCAAGATGGAGATCGATAAAATGCTGTCCGCAGGTCTAATCTTCCCTGTGGAAGAAGTAGAGTGGGTGAGTCCCATCGTCATTCAGAATAAGAAGGACAAGTCAGAAATCCGCGTCTGTGTGGATTACTAAAGTTTGAACAATGCCTGCATCCATGACCCATTTCCCACCCCATTCAGTGACGAAGTATTAGACAATGTTGTAGGAAATGAGGCCTACTTCTTCACTGATGGATTCTCAGGCTACCATTAGGTGCGTATTGCGGAAGAGGACAAAACGAAGACGACGTTCACCACCGAGTGGGGGTCTTTTGCATATCACGTGATGCCGTTCGGGTTGAAGAACGCCCCCGCTGTGTTTTCCAGGATTGTCATAGCTGCTTTCTGAGAATACATTCATAAGTTCCTGGAAGTCTACATGGATGATTGGACCGTCTACAGTTTGCTGAAAGACCATGCCACCCTGCTACGCATCATGTATGATCGGTGTCGACAGTTGCAAATTTCCTTGAACCTGAAGAAGTGCATCTTTGCGATTCCCTTCGGAACGCTCCTAGGACATGTGGTGTGCAGGCAAGGGGTCTGCATCGACCCCACCAAGGTAGCAGTGATCGTCCACATGGTAGCCCCGGAAACGGTGAAGCAGTTGAGGTCACTGCTAGGGAACACGGGTTATTATAGATGGTTCATCAGGAACTATGTGAATATCACTGCTCCTTTGGAAAAGTTACTATGGAAGTCAGAGGTGTTCCAGTGGACGGATGACTGCAAGTTGGCCCTTGACACTCTAAAGGAGAAGCTGGCAACGACGCCCATTCTGGTCCATCTATATTGGGATAAGCAGTTCCATGTGCATATCGATGCTTTCGGTATTGCACCTGGGGCTGTCTTGGTGCAACCAGGGGAGATGACAATTGACCACCCAGTCTACTTTTCCAATCACAAACTGTCCAATGCGGAGTGAAATTACACCACCACGGAGAGGGAGGCCCTCGCAATGGTGTACTCGCTCCAGAAGTTTTGCCACTATCTCCTAGGAGGTAAGTTTAAGCTCTTTACTGATCATTCCGCATTGAAGTACCTAGTCAATAAGCCCGTTTTGGAAGGATGGATATGTCGATGGCTTCTACTCTTTCAAGAATTCACCTTTGAAGTGATTGTCAAGCCCGGGAGGTTGAACGTCGGACCCGATCACTTATCCAAGTTGGAGACGGGGGAGAACGAGGGCTCTCTCGACGATCAGCTACCTGACGCTGATATTTTCTGGGTAGAAGCCATACCAGATTACTTAGCCGACATTGCAACTTACCTAACCACGGGGTAGTGCCATCAACACTACACTCCGATCTAGAAATGACACCTGGTCGTTCGCGTCGCTAAATATCAACTGATTGCAGGGCAGTTGTATAAATTGGGCCTTGATGAAATTATGTGAAGGTGTGTCCTCGACCATGAACGTGAAGCCGTGCTGTGGGAGTGCCATAGCGGTATTGCGGGAGGACACGTGGGGCGAAACCCATTGCCAGAAAAGTGCTACAAGCTGGACTATGGTGGCCGACAGTCCATGCAGATAGTAAATCATTTGTTAAGAAATACGATGTTTGTCTGAGAACGAGGCAGACCTCTCACCGAGAGGAGCTACCACTTCACCCGGTGAACGTGTTGTGGCCATTTGAGAAGTGGGTTGTTGACTTCGTCAGCCCCATAGCCCCGGTGGCCAAGCATTCCAAGGCCTGGT
This sequence comes from Pinus albicaulis, assembly GCA_034641835.2. Taxonomy (NCBI): domain Eukaryota; kingdom Viridiplantae; phylum Streptophyta; class Pinopsida; order Pinales; family Pinaceae; genus Pinus; species Pinus albicaulis. The sequence continues at coordinate 868,225,174 of CM076581.1, read as the reverse complement.
ACATCATCACCACCACCAACTACCTCACCAGGTGGGCCGAGGCAGTGGCGGTATGGGACTGTACGATAGATACGACAACCAGGTTCATCTTCGAATACATCATCAGCAGGTTTGGCTGCCCACGGAGCATAACTAGTGATCAAGGTACGCACTTCATTAATGAAATGGTCAAATCGCTGCTGGACACCTTCATGATCCAACATCACAAAAGCAGCCCATACCATCCGCAGGCCAATGGCACTATTGAAGCGTTCAACAAAATCCTCGAAAAGGGTTTGACGAAGATATGCAATACCAAGCGAGATGATTGGGACGAACGGTTGCCAGCCGCACTGTGGGCCTACAGAACAACAGTGAAGCGGTTGACCAATCAAACACCGTTCCAGCTGGTGTATGGCCATGAAGCTGTGATTCCCGCTGAGTTCACCATACCGAGTCTTCTGATCGCCACATCCCTAAAGTTCTCAGAGGAGGAATCACTATAGGAGCGCCTACATGAATTAAAAGAACTTGATGAGGCCAGGTTCCTTGCCAAGTTTCATCAAAATGTTTAGAAGGACAAGAAGAAGGCGTGGCATGATCGCCACATCAAGAGAAAAACGTTCCAGGTTGGAGGTAAGGTTCTCCTATACGATAACAGGTTTCAGAAGTTTTCGGGAAAAATGCAGATGCACTGGTTGGGACCCTACTTCGTCGTCGAGATTAAGGATTCTGGAGCCATTCGGTTGGCTCAACTCGATGGTATTGTTTTACCTGGGTGGGTGAATGGCACACGCCTGAAGCCCTACCATGACTAAGTTTCTTCTGCTTTCCGTTAATAACTCTCGCACCCGAGAGAAGCCTGTAGAGTAGAGTAGTTGAATAACTCTCCCACAACCGGGATGAGCGTAGGTAGTGTTCATTGTCCATGCATAGGTCATCAATAACCACTAGGTTGCGGGGACCGCACCTCAACCGATTGTGGTCGGGGAGGGGCGTGTCCAGCGTGTCAGCCTCGTAGGATACACAAACGTGTCAAGTGTTAGTCCCTATCATTTCATTTAGTACTTGTGTCAATATGTAGGATCGCCTAGATTTGCAACATAAACTGCCATAATTAGAAGTAACCTTGCAGTAATCACTTTTCCATAATTCGAAGTAACCTCAGCCGTCGCGTCTGCCCATTTCCCCATACCACCGTTAGCAGATGTCAAAACACACCTCAGCAGGCGACTGATCGCAAGATTATCACCGTGGAGGATGCCAGCAGGAATTAATTCGTTATGGGGTCTCATCAACCTCACTCGTGCTGGTTAATTACATAGCCTGCATGAAGAAAAGCGCGAGAATTCTGGAGACATCTGAGTTAGACTTAGAAATTTTTGGAGATGCAAAGGAAATTGGAGCAGAACCAGAGCAGTAGAGGTGTCCCGAAGCAAAGAGCCAAGAGAAGAGGCCGAGAACTATTTTGAAAGTGTATCAATGCCACGCCAAGATGACAAGAGCCAATCCAGCAATAGTAGAACGACAACTCGACAGTCGGATTCATAAAATGGAGTCCCTCGTTAGGAAGTACGACAGTGCTGCCCTCATAGATGGAGACCTCACGGACTCTTTCGAGTTCCGAGCGCTTAAACGCCAAGCGTATATGGAAAGCTATACCACAGAAGAAAAACGCGCAACAACAAGGATTTTGCCTGAGTTTCGAGGAATCCATCAGTCCTCCATTCTGCATTTGAGGAATCTGCCAGTATTCAGAACAACAGGAGCAGCCATGCAATGCACCAAGTTCTTGCTCAGTCGAATTCAGAACGAGTCCTTGTGGTCAGGCAAAGAAATTCCAACCCATGCCGAGGACATTCATCGGCTCATAGGGCTCTCATAGGATGGGCCGGATGTATCCTTTGCATGCCATACCACCTCCAAAAGAGCAAAGAAGTCGGAAGACGCGGATTACTATGTAAAATATGGCACCCAGCGGGGAGGAAAGGGAGCGAAAATGGAACTCATCAACAAGCCCGAAGTCAGATTCATGTGTTACCTCATTGCCAGTAAGACAATGAGGCACTACACGAAGGGGGAATGTACCCTGGATACCATTTCCATTGCGAAGCACTGTGTCCAGGGGGCCAAGTTGAACCGGTGCTCCTTCCTGCTGAAGGAGCTATTCGACGCATGCGAGGATAATTACAAGAGGGCCACGAGCTTCATCTATGGATATTTGATAGTCGCATTGGCCATGTGGAAGTGGCATGCTCCCCTCGTCAGGCTGTCGGTAGAAATGGTGGAGGGTTAGCCTCTGGCAATGAAATTCGCCCCATGGAAGGTGTCGGGGGATCGCAGCACCAAAGAGGTCAATGCTGAGACCTTCCGGAGTTGGTAAGGTTTAATGACTGATGTGGTGATAGGCCAGCAAAGGATTCCCAGGAACCTGCTAGACGGATACAGCGAGCAAGTATGGTTCGGGGTCAGCCACAAGCACACCTTCCTCCGACCTACTTGCGTGCCGGAAGAGACATTTCAGATGCGGCCGCTGAAATTCCAACTCGACGACACAACCTTCCACAATGAAGTTTGTTCATGGTCGGGGGTCGCGATAGAAGTCCGAAGCGGGGTACCCACATACAATTTTGACCAAATGCTACCACAGCAACTGCCTGGCAAAACGGAAGTGGAGGCGGCACAAAGGGTCTCCAACATGCAGCTCTTCCCACTCATTCTCCAATTAAACACAAAGGTACGAAGCCTCAATAAAGTGGTCTGAGTAGTCTCAAGTGGTGCCACTCCTTGCCCTGTTTTTTCTGAATTTCATCTTTCTCAGTCCAACCCGCTTCTCCACACGACCTCCATCACCTCCCCCATTCCTAATGTTTTATTTACTTCACCAAGTCCAATCACTACCCCAATGGGGGAAAAGAGTAAATCCGCAAACCCCCTAGAGGCTCCCAAGGCCAAGAGGGCCAGAACCATAGAGTCAAGTCCAATGGTGGACCTCACTGAGGAGTATCCACCCCAGCCATTGAGCCCAGGGGTACCCATCCAGGAAGAACCATCCATCGAGACAGGGGCACTAGGCGGGATTCCACCTCTACCACCCATTGACCCCTCCGACTTCATAAACATCCGCATTTCACCACCCCGTACCGACCCACCTCCACCTACCACTTCATCCGCACCATCCAACTCATTCGCCACCGTGTCAGACCTAGTAATCAAAGATCTAATCAATGGGGACCACGAGACCGAGGTCGACTCAAGTACAACAGTGATACCACCGGTCAACCCCGCTGGGGACCCCCAGGTCACTTTTTCTGATTTAATTACGCAGATGGCACAAATCGTTGCAGACATGGCTGGGACACAGCCTGAGCCTAATCCATTTCCGCAGACCATACAAATCAATCAACAGGAGTGGTTGGACCTGAATATGGTAGAATCTGCACCCCATCTGACTCCGCCGCCATCCCCTCAAGAACACTCCACCAGATCAGTTGCCAGTGGGCAACCCCTGCAGGAGCGGCGGTCAGATCAAGGTACTTCGGGGGTCGAAAACATGGAGACGTGGGGCACGGCTCAGCTATACCACTTCATTCAGAGAGCAACCCAACAGGCGAAAAGGCTCCACTCCGAGCTGTAACAAAGGTGTGAGAAACAGCGAAAGCAGATCATCACGCTTACTGAACAACGCGAGTAGCTCACCACAGCACACAGGAAACTCTAGGACCAGATGAATGAAGTGGCTAGGGTGTTCACAGTACTATGGCCGGTAGTAATGACTCAATACACTCGGATGCCTGCGGATGTGCCAAAAGCGGATATATTACAGCGGGAAATCCACCTCAGGGTGGCATTCGCCGACCTCCACAACGAAAATGCAGAGCTCCAGGCAGCGTTAGCAGCATGGCCAACGCTGCTCGATCCAGTGGCAGTCTACACATCACAAATTACAGAGAAATAGGGCCAGGTTACCCAGATGCAGGAAGCTCTTAGTTCTGCAGCGCGAGATGCCTATCACTTCCTGAAAGGTCTCCAGGAATGCTCGACGACTCTTACAGTAAAGACTCAGCCCATTTCAGCGTAGCTGCAACAAATTTCAAAAGAAATCCAGGATGCCACGGACCCCTCGCAGTTAGACCAGCTATACACCCAAGCAAATGCTCTGGAGATCTAGATCCAGTAGACAGAGGCCAGTTCGGCAATGGCCAAGCAAGCAATTCGAGAGCTTTGCCAGCCTCTCCAACTCAGCGCCCGGACAATGCAACAGTTAGCTGCTGAAGCCAGAACTCAAATCAGCACGGTATTCAGAGCTGTACCGGCGACCGTTGGGGAGGAGGCTGTCACTAAGATCGCCACAGAGACGGACACATTATTACAGGGGTGGCAGAAAGCTGTGACAACCTTCAATGAGCTTAAGGCTTCAACATTGAGCAAGGTCCCGGAGTTGGGGCCCTTGTCTGGGCGGCAGAATGAAGGTGCTCAGCAAGAACAAGGCACGGTGTCCGGCAGAGCGATTTAAGTGGAGACAGTGATTTGTGATTGACTCGGGACGAGTCAAGAAACTATGGTCGGGGCCTGTTGGGGCCCTTGTTTTGAATTTTGAATAAAGAACATATTTTGGGTTGTGGATCGACACATGGCAGCCGTAACAACGATAGGTAGCGGAGCTGCCGAGGTTGCAGAGGAACAGGAGATAACTGATGAAGCTGATGAAGATAAGTGCAGACGAAGAGAAGATATGGCAAAGAACAGATAGCAGAACTCATAGGTAACAGAAAGAAGCCGAAAGCAGCTGAAGAAGAACACAAGAGGAACTAGCAGTTGCGATGGCGGGTGAATAAATAAGCTGTCACCCAGCCAGAAAGGAGATCATGCACGAATGCAAAGGGATTGAAGAGGATCGAGCATATGCTGCGGAAGAGCTCTGTCCTGAGCACGATATCCTTGTAGTTCCTAGGCTTCTATGATCTATCTCTTTGTCTTGTGGGATGTCTATAACATAAATGTAAGCTCTTCCTGTTGAGCGATGTAATTGTGGATCCAGCTGTAGGTTATTAATATACTTGCAGGTTGTTGTCTTGTTATAGGAGTTACGTGCATGCATGATGTCTGTGGTACCTTAAAATTTTATTTTCTTAGTACCTGCATTATGTTTGGAGACAATATTATATGTATGATGTTACTTATGCAAATTATTCTATGTTAATCTCGAGTTGCGGATCCATCCGCCATTACCAATCTGTTCCCTCTCTGCATGTTCGTGGCACACTGATTTCATGGACGGATGAAATCGCTATACTTATGCTTAGAAATTTATGGGAATCAATTTGTGACTGTGTGTATGCTCTATAGGGTGCCAGAGAATGCTGCACAACACTGTGCAAAGACCGAGTTCGGTAGCGTTTTTGCAACAACCTGCTCTTATGAGGATGAACTCTGTTTATTATCAGTGTGTCTAGCTGGGATTGATCTTTGATATTCTGTAGTGATGATGTGTCTTGTGCATAAGCACAATTTTCTTGAGTGTACAGTGCAATGAAATAAGGGTGGTATAAAATTTGAATTGTGCCTTGAAAATTTTCTTCTAGTGCGTTCATTAATCCACCACCTTGTCACCTTTGTTTGATTTACTTGAGTGCTTGCTTGACTTATCATGAGTGTAGAGGTATGTGAAATGATTTCAGTTTAGGGGTATGATAAATAGGTGATGATTAGGGCATGAGGGTGGGTAAGGATGGTAAAAATGAATACATGAATATGGATAATAATGTTTAGAGGATAGGTTTGGAATGAAAGAGGTGGGGGGGGGTGGTGGTGGTATGTAAATGTATATGGGATGGGAATATATATGAAGGGGAGTATGTATGAAGGGAAGGGAAATAGGGTATAGGATGATAAAGTGAGGGAATGAATGAATTAGGAATAAAAACATAGACCATAATTGATGTAATATTAATGACCAAACCTCATATGCAATAGAACTTTAGACTGACACAAATACATTTTGGATGGTTCTGATCAATGAATACTGACACATAACCCCATTAAACTGTGATTGACCTTATAAGCATGTGTGACCTCGTGACTCCCATGGACTGAGACTTTTTCACAATTTCAATGAACCCCTGTGGAATAATTTCGATGATTTTAGCTAGTATCGACAATATATTTGAGGCTATGACACCACCAGCAGTCATAGGATAAACTGCTGCTCAAAAACTGAAAATCAATGGATAAGGAAAATACATTTGATGTAAAAAATATAGGACCCTAGCAGAAGGGTCAAGAAATATAGATCAAATTATGAGCCGTCAAAGGTCTCCAGAGAATAAAATAGGTCTGGGATATTCTAGACCATAGGAATATTCTATGAGAAAGACGAACTTCAGGTCCGCAGGACTTGAGGAACCGTAGTGCTATGAAAAGGTGCATTGAAAAGGAGTCAATGAAGATAGAAATGTAGTAAGAAAGAGGGGATATCTTCACTGGAATAAGAATTCCAGCTTCATAAAGGAGTCATACCAAGGGAAAATGAATCAATCAACAAGAGAATAGAGGTACCTTCATGCAAAAAGTCATGAACTTTCCAATTTTAGGTACTCCAATATTTTTTATGGACACTTCTATAAATGTCATATATTTGGACATAAGGCTATTGATTATAGAAGAGTCAAAGTTGAAAGAGATGATAATTTCAGATATAATAAGTATCAATATTATAGATCTCAAAACTCGCACTCCAAAAATAGAAATCCCTTCTCTCCCTTGATGAATGATGTTGAATGCTTCAAATGTAATAATTTCGAGAACAAGTCGAGTGAATGCGGAAGTAGATTTGAGTACTCATTTAAGTCTCAGATTTATTATCATTAATATTTTAAAAAGGATAAAATGATTTGGAAACATAATTCTAGAAATAACATGGAATGTGGACTTGCTCTGTCGACACATGATTTAGAAAACAAATGGTATGTGGGTAGTGGTTGTTCCCTGCATATTACTAGGGATAAAATTAAATTCATGTCTCCAAAAGAAAAGGACAGAGGGAAAAATTTCACATTTGGCAACAATGCTCCAACAAAAATTAAAGGCAAAGGCATAGCTAGTCTTGACGAAAAGACTAAAGCTTAAAATGTACTATATGTAGGGGGTCTCAAGCACAAATTTCTTACTGTAAGCCAGATGTGTGATAATGAATATAATGTGACCTTTCAATCCAAATATTGTGAGATTCGACATGAAAATAATGGAAATATTGATCCGGATTTATGAAGGAACACAATAAAATACAGAAATAGACATACACATAGAGATGCAGCGGAAACAATACTTGATTTTATTAATATCAAATAACTAAATTATGTTTACAGACAGAATGGAAATAAACTAGCTAGGGCGATGGTAGCTTATCTTTGAGAAGAGATGTGGTGGCTAAATGCCTCTGAAATGTGTTACAATGAGGCTCGAAGGCCTATTTATTTTTTAGAAACAATGAAAAACTATAAACATCCAAAAACTTAACCGTAGGAGATGAAGCGCCAAAAATATGGGCCTCGTTTGGGTAAATTGGTGTTTCAACTTCCCGGGGACGTAACTTTGGAACACGATCTCCGTTTGGCGCGCAAGATACCGCGTTAGAAAGATATATCCGAGGAGTAAAACTTTAGGTGTGAGAAACATCAATCCATGGATCCAAGTTTCTCCTGGTTTTCCCAAAAATTGTCTTTAGGGCCTCAAAATGGCTCCGGAAGTTGAGGACCTGAAAAACTGCTAAAAATAGTAAGTTGTGCTAAAACCGAAGACTGAAAGAACTGATGGTGGCATTTCAAATGGAATAGGTGGGCGGCCATGAATATCCACCTGGATCATTAGGGCCCCAAAACGGCCTTGGGAGTGCAGGACCCGAACACCTGCTAAAAATAGTAAGCTGTGTTGAAAGTGAAAAGATGCAAGAATTGATGGTGCCGGTCCAAATGGAAGAGGTGGGTGGCCACCGATTGCATTGAGATCCTCCATGAGATGAGGAAAATTCCGTTGAACTAGGTATTATATTTTTCAAAGATGTCATGGACCCACAGGCGAACATGCTGGATGCATTTAGTAAATTTGGTTTCTTTATCAGCCTCAAACAGTACATGTGTGGATTCTGTCTATGTATTCGCATGAGGTATGGCAACATCAGGCGGCGGTGCATTGGGGGTAAAATAAATGGAGTGCTTGTCTTGACAGTGTAAAGGAACCTCTGTGAGTGAGGAGAAAATTTCCTCGTATTCCTCCATGACTTTGTCCATCTGCTGCAGCCGTGCAGGGGAGCCCTATTTTGAGGTTGTGGCCACAATATTCTTCTTTCCCTGTGAGCTAGTTGTAAGGAAAATAAATTTCCTGGTTTGGGACACAATATAACTACGTTATTTTGTAGTAGTAAAAGAGACGACATGAGGAAGTACTACCTCTGGTATCCTTTACAGGTTATTTCCCAAAGTAATAATAACAGCACAAGGCCTAGACTCATACACAACATGTCGCGTCCACAAGTATGGTTGGCCCAATAATACGTCAGCTACATCAAGAGGAGCAACATCACACAATACCTCATCTGTGAATGGCTTGATACTGTACGAAAGGCAGCACTGCTGGCGGACGTGAAGATCTCTCCCTGGGTGAAGTCACTCGATTATATACGGCTGCGGGTGTGCTATGGTCGATAGGCCGAACCGCTTCACGACCTCTGCTGAAATTAGGTTGTTTTGGCTTCCGCTATCAACATGAATTGCAGTGGAGAACCCTTCACCCACATCTGCGAATGGAAGAGGCGCTCCCCCTCCTATGGATCCTCGAGATACTCCCTCTGGATCTTGGTGGTGGCAATAATGTCACTGGGATCCGCATCAATGGTCTGCTTCCCTTTGTCATTTCCTTTTTTTGGTTCTGACTCAGGATCAAAACATGCATTTGATTCGGGTGCCTTCAGTTCGGCCACCAACGACTGTTTGGCCTGACACTTGTTTGTGCTGTGAGTGGGGCTGTTATGAAATTCACACCCCTTCCCCATGTCCTTCTTTGGATTTGTGGTGTTCTTACGAGTCGCCCCACTTTGGCCTTGCCCCTTGTTTTGCAGTTTAGGGGCACCTTTCCCTGGCTTCGGATTCATGGATCCAAAGTCTCACTTCTTCTGCTTAAATTTTTGCTCGATCTTGGTGGCATAGAGATATGCCATGCCAAGCGAAGTAATGTCAAGGAACTCCATTTCCTCATGAATGTGTCTGTGCAGACAACTGTGGTACTTGAGCACCAAGTGTCTCTTTGAATCTTTAATACCCAACTTTGTACACAGGGTATGGAACAAATTCGTCAGTTCGTGCACATCTTGATCCCTTTGCTTTCATAGCGTGGTCCATTAGATGTACTTGTCTTCATAGCTCCCCACAGGGTAATATTGTTCCTTGATGTCATCTCGGAACGAATTCCAAGTGGGTGCAATGGATAACAGAGAGGGTTCCCCCTCGTGCTTTTTATCACAATATGTTTCCCACTAGTCATTGACATGGGGGCCAGCTTTGAGGAGTGCAAAAATAATCTTTTCTCGGTCGGAGAAATCATGGACTGAGAAATAACCTTCTAGCAAATTCAACCATCTATGGATGATGTCTGCATCTATTTGGCCTTCAAATACAGGAATTTCAAATTTTACCTGTATCTTGAAGAGAGTGGCACCTCCAGAGTGGATGTTAGATGTAGATGCACTGTAGGTGGGTAGCCGTTGAAGGATCTGAGCAAAGTTATCCATCATCGCGTTCCTTTTTTTCTCGAGCAATATTTTGATAGGATCTCCTGCTCCCTCATCTTTATTTTCTTCCTCCATGGGAGGTTGTCGGGGTATGCGAGGCTGATCTTGCAAGGGTTCAACCAGATCGAGCCCTAACTCCTTATACCCTAACTGCGTTGGGGACATGCAAAGAAAAACAGAGAAAGAGCAGACCACTTTGATACCAATGATCCAAATTTATGCAGGAACGCAATAAAATACATAAATATACATAAATACATAGATGCAGTGGAAATAATACTTCATTTTATTAATATCAAATAACTGAAATATGTTTACAGAGAGAATGGAAATAAATTAGCTAGGGCGATGGTAGCTTATCTCTAAGAAGATATGTGGTGCCTACATGCCTTTTAAATGTGTTACAATGAGGCTCAAAGGCCTATTTATTGTTGAGAAATAATGCATAACCCTAAACATCCAAAAACCTAACCGTAGGAGATGAAGCGCCAAAACTATGGGCCCTGTTTGGGTAAATTGGTGTTTCAACTTTCCATGGACGTAAATTTGGCATACGATATCCATTTGGCACGCACCATACCTCATTAGAAAGATCTATCCAAGGAGTATAACTTTCGGTGTGAGCAACATCGGTCCATGCACCCATGTTGCTCCCGGTTTTCCCAAAAAATGTTGTTTAGGGCCTCAAAACGGCTCTGGAAGTCAAGGACCCGAAAAACTGCTAAAAATAGTAAGTTGTGCTGAAATTGAAAAACTGAAAGAAATGATGGTGGCGTTTCAAATGGAATAGGTGGGTGGCCAAAAATATCCACCTAGATCATTAGGGCTCCAAAACGGCTCCGGGAGTGTAGGACCCGAAAACCTGTTAAAAATAGTAAGCTGTGCTGAAAGTGAAAAAATGCAAGAATTGATGGTGCAATTCCAAATGGAATAGGTGGGTGGCCATTGATATCCACCTGGATCATTCCTCCCTCCTTAGGAAGCAATGGTCCCTATTGCATTGAGGTCCTCCATGAGATGAGGCAAATTCTGTTGAACTAGGTATTAGATTTGTTGAAGATGTCATGGACCATTAGGTGGACATGTTGTATGCGTTTAGTAAATTTGGTTTATTTATCAGTCTCAGAAAGTACATGTGTGGATTCTGTCTGTGTATTTGAATGAGGTATGGCAACATCAGGCGGCGGTGTGTTAGGGGTCGAATCAATGGAGTGCTTGTCCTGACAGTGTAGTGGAACCTCTGTGAGTGAGGAGAAAATTTCCCCGTATTCCTCCATGACTTTGTCCATCTGCTGCAGCCATGCAGGGGAGCCCTGTTTTGAGGTTGTGGCCACAATATTCTTCTTACCCTGTGAGCAAGTTGTAAGGAAAATAAATTTCTTGGTTTGGGAAACAATCTTACTGCGTCATTTTGCAGTAGTCAAAGAGATGATAGGAGGCAGTACTACCTCTGGCATCCTTTACAAGTTATTTCCCAAAGTAATAATAAAACCACGAGGCTTAGAATCATACACAACATGTTGCCTCCACAAGTATGGTTGGCCCAATAATACATCAGCTATAGCAAGAGGAGGAACATCACACAACACTTCATCTGTGAATGGCTTGATATTATACGAAAGGCGACACTGCTGGCGGATGCAGAGATCTCTCCCTTAGTTAAGCCACTTGATTGTATACAGTTGCGGATGTGCAATGGTCGGTAGGCCAAGCCGCTTCATGACCTCTGCTGAAATGAGGTTCTTTTGGCTTCCGCTATCGATAAGGAATTGCAATGGAGAACCCTTCACCCACATCTGCGAATGGAAGAGGCTCTCCCCCTCCTCTGGATCCTCGGGATCCTCCCTCTAGATTTTGGTGGTGAAAACAATGGCACTGGGATCCGCATCAATGATCTACTTCCCTTTGTCACTGCCTTTGTCTAGTTCCGACTCAGGATCAAAACATGCATTTGATTTAGGTGCCTTTAGTTCGGCCACCAACGACTGTTTGGCCCGACACTCGTTTGTGCTATGAGTGGGGCTGTTATGAAATACACACCACTTCCCCGTGTCCTTCTTTGAATTTGTGGTGTTGTTCCGAGTATCCCCGCTTTGGCCTTGCCCCTTGTTTTGTAGTTCAGGGGCGCCTTTCCCTGGCTTCAGATTCACGGATCCAAAGTCTCACTTCTTTTGCTTAAATTTCTGCTTGATCTTGTCGGCATTGGTGGCATAGCGATATGCCGTGCCAAGCGATGTAATTTTGAGGAAATCCATTTCCTCCTGAATGTGTTTGTGCATAAAACTACGGTACTTGAGCACCAAATGTCTCTCTAAATCTTTAATACCCAACTTTGTGCGCAGGGTATGGAACAAATTCGTCAGTTCGTGCGCATCTTGATCACTTTGTTGCCGTAGCGTGGTTGATTGGATGTGCCTGTCCTCATAGCTCCCCACGAGGTTATATTATTCCTTGATGCTGTCTCGAAATAAATTCAAAGTGGGTGTGATGGAGAACAGAGAGGGTTCCCCCTCGTTCTTTTTCCCATAATGCGATTCCCACTAGTCCTTGACATCGGGGGGGGGGCTTTCAGGAGTGAGAAAATAATCTTTTCTCGGTCGGAGAAATCATGGACTTAGAAATAACCTTCTAGAAAATTCAACCATCTATCGACATTGTCTACATCTATTTGGGCTTCAAATACAGGAATGTCAAAGTTTACATGTACCTTGAAGGGAGTGGCGCCTCCAGAGTGGCTATTGGATGAAGATGCGCCATAGGTGGGCAGCCGTTGAAGGATCTAAGAAAAGTTATACATAATCACATTCCTTTGTTTCTTGAGGGCCTCCTCAAGCAATATTTTGATAGAATATCCTGCTCCCTCATATTTATTTTCTTCTGCCATGGGAGGTCATTAGGGTTTGCAAGGCTGATCTTGCAAGGGTTCAACTAGATCGAGTCCTAACTCCTTATACCCTGATTGCATTGGGGACATGCAAAGAAAAATAGAAAAAGAGAAGACCACTTAGATACCACTGATCCATATTTATGCAAGAACACAATAAAATACAGAAATAGACATAAATACATAGATGCGGTGGAAATAATACTTCATTTTATTAATACAAAATAATTGAAATATGTTTAAAGAGAAAATGGAAATAAACTAGCTAGGGCGATGGTAGCTTATCTCTGAAAAGAGATGTGGTGGATACATGCCTCTGAACTGTGTTAAAATGAGGCTCGAAGGCCTATTTATTGTTGAGAAATAATGCAAAACCATAAACATCCAAAAAACTAACCGTAGGAGATGAAGTGGCAAAACTATGGGCCTCGTTTGGGTAAATTGGTGTTTCAACTTCTCGGGGACATAACTTTGGCATACAATCTCCATTTGACATGCACCATACCTCATTAGAAATATCTATCTGAGGAGTACAACTTTCAATGTGAGATAAAATGGCCAATGGACTCATGTTGCTCCCAGTTTTCCCAAAAAATGTCGTTTAGGCCTCAAAATAGTTCCGGAAGTTGAGGGCCTGGAAAAATGATAAAATAGTAAGTTGTGTGCTAAAACTGAAAAACTGAAAGAAATAATGGTGGCATTTCAAATGGAATAGGTGGGCGGCCACCAATATCCACCTGGATCATTAGGGCCCCAAAATCGTTTTGGGAGTGCAAGATCCGAAAACCTGCTAAAAATAGTAATCTGTGCTAAAAGTGAAAAGCCACAATAATTGATGGTGCGGGTCCAAATGGAATAGGTGGGTGGCCAATGATATCCACTTGGATCATTCCTCCCTCCTTAGGAAGCAATATTCCCCATTGCATTGAGATCCTCCATGAGATGAGGCAAATTCTGTTGAACTGGGTATTATATCTGTTGAAGATGTCATGGAACCGCGGGTAGACATGCTGGATGCGTTTAGTAAATTTGGTTTCTTTATTAGCCTCAGACAGTACATGTGTGGATTCTTTTCGTGTAGTCGCATGATGTATGGCAACATCAGGCGGCAGTGCGTCGAAGGTCAGATCAATGGAGTGCTTTTCCCGACAGTGTAGAGGAACCTCTGTGAGTGAGGAGAAAATTTCCTCGTATTCCTCCATGGCTTTGTCCATCTTCTGCAGCCGTGAAGGGGAGCCCTGTTTTGAGGTTGTGGCCACAATATTCTTCTTTCCCTGTGAGTGAGTTGTAAGGAAAATAAATTTCCTGGTTTGGGAAACATTCTTATTGCGTTGTTTTGCAGTAGTCAAAGAGATGAAAAGAGGCGGTACTACCTCCGGTATCCTGTACAAGATATTTCCCAAAGTAATAATAATAGCTCGAGGCCTAGACTCATACACAACATGTCGCCTTTACAAGTATGGTTGACCCAATAATACATTAGCTACATCAAGAGGAGAAACATCACACAATACCTCATCCGTGAATGGCTTGATACTGTATGAAAGGCGGCATTGCTGGTGGACGATCAAATCTCTCCCTGGGTGAAGCCACCTGATTGTATACGGCTGTAGGTGTGCTATGGTTGGTAGGCTGAGCTGCTTCATGACCTCTACTGAAATGAGGTTCTTTTGGCTTCCACTATCAACAAGGAATTGCAGTGGAGAGCCCTTCACCCACATCTGCGAATGGAAGAGGTGCCCCCCCTCCTTTGGATCCTCGGGATCCTCCCTCTGGATCTTGGTGGTGGAAACAATGGCACTAGGATCCACATCAATGATCTACTTCCCTTTTTCATTTCCTTTTTTTGGTCCTAATTCAGGATCAAAACATGCATCTGATTCGGGTGCCTTTAGTTCGGCCACCAATGACTGTTTGACCCGACACTCGTTTGTGATATTAGTGGGGCTGTTATGAAATTCACACCACTTATTCATCTCCTTCTTTGGATTTGTGGTGTTTTTCTAAGTCGCCTCGCTTTGGCCTTGCCCCTTGTTCTACGGTTTAGGGGTGCCTTTCCCTGGCTTCGGATTCAGGATCCAAATTCTCGCTTCTTCTGCTTAAATTTCTGCTCGATCTTGGCGGCATATCGATATGTTGTGCCAAGAAATGTAATGTCAAGGAAATCCATTTCCTCCTGAATTTGTCTGTGCAGATAGCTACGATACTTGAGCACCAAATATCTCTCTAAATCTTTAATACCCAACTTTGTGCGCAGGGTATGGAACAAATTCATCAGTTCATGCACATCTTGATTCCTTTGCTGCCGTAGCGTGGTCCATTTGATGTACCTATCCTCATAGCTCCCCACAGGGTAATATTGTTCCTTGATGCTGTCTCGAAACGAATTCCAAGTGAGTGCGACGGAGAAGAGAGAGGGTTCCCCCTCATCCTTTTTATCACAATACATATCCCACCAGTCCTTGACATGGGGGGTGACTTTGAGGAGTGCAATATAATCTTTTCTCGGTCAGAGAAATCATGGATTGAGAAATGCCCTTCTAGAAAATTCAATCATCTATCGACGACGTCTGCATCTATCTATCCTTCAAATATAGGAATTTCAAATTTTATCTGTACCTTGAAGGGAGTGGCCCCTCTAGAGTGGCTGTTGGATGCAGATGCACCGTAGGTGGGCAACCGTTGAAGGATCTGAGCAAAGTTATCCATCATCAAATTCCTTTGTTTCTAGAGGGCCTCCTTGAGAAATATTTTGATAGGATCTCCTGCTCCCTCATCTTTCTTTTCTTCTGCCGTGGGAGGTCATTGGGGTTTGCGAGGCTAATCTTGCAGGGGTTCAACTAGATCGAGCCCTAACTCCTTATACCCTGACCATGTTGGGGACATGCAAAGAAAAACATAGAAAGAGCAGACTACTTTGATACCACTAATCCATGTAGGAACGTAATAAAATATAGAAATAGACATAAACACAGAGATGCAGTGGAAATAATACTTCATTTTATTAATATAAAATAACTGAAATATGTTTACAGATACGATGGAAATGAACTTGCTAGGGCGATGGTAGCTTATCTCTGAGAAGAGATGTGGTGGATATATGCCTTTGAACTGTGTTATAATGAGGATCAAAGGTCCATTTATTGTTTAGAAACAATGCAAAACCCTAAACATCCAAAAACCTAACCGTAGGAGATGAAGACCCAAAACTATAGGCCCTGTTTGGGTAAATTGGTGTTTCAACTTCCCGGGGACATAAAATTGGCATACGATCTCTGTTTTATGCACACCATACCTTGTTAGAAATATCTATCCAAGGAGTACAAATTTTAGTGTGAGCAACATCAATCCATGGACGCATGTTCCTCCCAGTTTTCCCAAAAAATGTCGTTTAGGGCCTCAAAATGGTTCCGGAAGTTGAGGACCCAAAAAACTGCTAAAAATAGTAAGTTGTGTTGAAACTGAAAAACTGAAAGAATTGATGGTGGAATTTCAAATGGAGTAGGTGGGCGACCACCAATATCCACCTGGATCATTAGGGCCCCAAAATAGCTTTGGGAGTGCAGGACTTGAAAACCTGCTAAAAATAGTAAGCTGTGCTGAAAGTGAAAAGCGGCAAGAATTGATGGTGCGGGTCCAAATGGAATAGGTGGGTGGCCACCGATATGCACCTAGATCATTCCTCCCTCCTTAGGAAGCAATGGTCCCCATTGCGTTGGGATCCTCCATGAGATGAGGAAAATTCTGTTGAACTGGGTATTAGATTTGTCGAAGATGTCATGGACCCACGTGCGGACATGCTGGATGCGTTTAGTAAATTTGGTTTTTTTATTAGCCTCAGACAATACATGTGTGGATTTTGTCTATGTATTCACATGAGGTATGAAAAAATCAGGCGGCAGTGCATTGGGGGTCAGATCAATGGAGTGCTTGTCCTGACAGTGTGGAGGAACCTTTGTGAGTGAAGAGAAAATTTCCTTGTATTCCTCCATGAATTTGTCCATCTGGTGCAGGGGAGTCCTGTTTTGAGGTTGTGGCCACAATATTCTTCTTTCCCTGTGAGCGAGTTGTAAGGAAAATAAATTTCCTGGTTTTGGAAACAATCTTAGAACATTGTTTTGTAGTAGTCAAAGAGATGATAAGAGGCGGTACTACCTCCGGTATCCTGTACACGTTATTTCCCAAAGTAATAATAATAGCACGAGGCCTAGAATCATACACAACATGTCACCTCCACAAGTATGGTTGGCCGAATAATACATCAGCTACATAAAGAGGAGCAACATCACACAATACCTCATCTGTGGATGGCTTGATACTGTATGAAAGGCGACATTGCTGGCAGACGCGAAGATCTCACCCTTGGTGAATCCACTTGATTGTATACGGCTGCGGGTGTGCTATGGTCCATAGGCCAAGCTGCTTCATGACCTCTGCTGAAATGAGGTTCTTTTGGCTTCCGCCTCAACAAGGAATTACAGTGGAAAACCCTTCACCCACATCTGCGAATGTAAGAGGCGCTCCCCCTCCTCTCGATCCTCAGGATCCTCCCTCTGGATCTTGGAGGTGGCAACAATGGCACTGGGAACCACATCAATAATCTGATTCCCTTTTTCATTGCTTTTTTTTGGTTCTGACTCAGGATCAAAAAATGCATCTGATTCAGGTGTCTTTAGTTCAACCACCAATGACTGTTTGGCCCAACACTTGTTTGTGCTATGAGTGGGGCTGTTATGAAATTCATACCACTTCCTCGTGTCCTTCTTTGGATTTTTGGTGTCATTCTGAGTCGTCCCTCTTTTTCCTTGCCCTTTGTTCTACGGTTCAGGGGAACCTTTCCTTGGCTTCAGATTAACGGATCCAAAGTCTCACTTCTTCTGCTTAAATTTCTATGCGATCTTGATGGCATAGCAATATGCTATGCCAAGCGATGTAATTTTGAGGAAATACATTTCCTCCTGAATGTGTCTATGCAGACATATACGATACTTGAGTACCAAATATCTCTCTGAATATTTAATATCCAACTTTGTGCGCAGGGTATGGAACAAATTCATCATTTCGTGAACATCTTGATCCCTTTGCTGCCGCAGTGTGGTCCATTGGATATACCTATCCTCATAGCTCCCCACGGGGTAATATTGTTCCTTGATGCCATCTCGAAATGATTTCCAAGTGGGTGCGGTAGAGAATAGAGAGGGTTCCCCCTCGTCCTTTTGATCACAGAACGTTTCCCACCAATCCTTGACATGGGGGGCGGCTTTGAGGAGTGAAAAAATAACCTTTTCTCGGTTGGAGAAATAATGGACTAAGAAATACCCTTCTAGAAAATTAAACCATCTATCGATGGTGTCTACATCTATCTTGCCTTAAAATACAGGAATTTCAATGTTTACCTATACCTTGAAGGGAGTGGGGCCTCCATAGTGGTTGTTGGATGCAGATGCGCCGTAGGTGGGCAGTCGTTGAAGGATCTGAGCAAATTTATCCATCATTACGTTCCTTTGTTTCTCAAGGGCCTCCTCGAGAAATATTTTTATAGGATCTCTTGCTCCCTCATCTTTATTTTCTTTCGCCATGGGAGGTCATCGGGGTTTGTGAGGCTGATCTTGCAAGGGTTCAACTTGATCGAGCCCTAACTCCTTATACCCTGATCGCGTTGGGGACATGCAAAGAAAAATAGAGAAAGAGCAGATCGCTTTGATACCACTGATCCAGATTTATGCTGGAACAAAATAAAATACAGAAATATACATAAACACAGAGATGCAGTGGAAATAATACTTCATTTTATTAATATAAAATAACCGAAATATGTTTCCAAACATAATGGAAATAAACTAGCTAGGGCGATTGTAGCTTATCTCTAAGAAGAGATGTGGTGTATATATGCCTTTGAATTATGTTACAATGAGGCTCGAAGGCCTATTTATTTTTTAGAAACAATGCAAAACCCTAAACATAAAAAAAAATAACTATAGGAGATGAAGCACCAAACCTATGGGCCCCATTTAGGTAAATTGGTGTTTCAACTTCCTGGGGACATAACTTTGGCATTTGATCTCCGTTTGACATGCACCATACCTCGTTAGAAAGATATATCCAAGAAGTGCAACTTTTGGTGTGAGAAACATCGATCCATGGAACCATGTTGCCTCCGATTTTCCCAAAAAATGTCGTTTAGGGCCTCAAAACCGCTCCGAAAGTTCAAGACCCAAAAAACTGCTAAAAATAGTAAGTTGTGCTGAAACTGAAAAAAATGAAAGAAATGATGGTGGCGTTTCAAATGGAATAGGTGGGCGGCCACCAATATCCACCTGGATCATTAGGGCCCCAAAATGGCTCTGGGAGTGCAGGACCCGAAAACCTGCTAAAAATAGTAAGCTGTGCTGAAAGAGAAAAGTTGCAAGTATTGATGGTGCGGGTTCAAGTGGAATAGGTGGGTGGCCACCGATATCCACCTAGATCATTCCTTCCTCCTTAGGAAGCATTGGTCCCCACTGCATTGAGATCCTCCATGGGATGAGGCAAATTCTGTTGAATTGGGTATTAGGTTTGTTGAAGATATCATGGACCCGCGGGTGGACATGTTGGATGCATTTAGTAAGATGGGTTTATTTATCAGCCTCAGACAATACATGTGTGGATTCTGTCTGTGTAGTCGCATGAGGTATGAAAACATCAGGTGGCGGTGCGTCAGGGGTCAAATCAATGGAGTGCTTGTCCTGACAGTGTAGAGGAACCTCTGTGAGTGGAGAAAAATTTCCTCGTATTCCTCCATGACTTGTCCATCTGCTGTAGCTGTGAAGGGGAGCCATGTTTTGAGGTTTTGGCCACAATATTATTCTTTCCATGTGAGCGAGTTGTAAGGAACATAAATTTCTTGGGTTGGGAAACAATCTTACTACGTTGTTTTGCAGTAGTCAAAGAGATCACATGAGGCGGTACTACCTCTGGTATCCTGTACAAATTATTTTCCAAAGTAATAATAACAACACGAGGCCTAGAATCATACACATCATGTCGCCTCCTCAAGTATGGTTGGCCAATAATACATCAAATATATCAATAGGAGCAATATCACAGAATACCTCATCCGTGAATGGCTTGATACTATACGAAAGGCAACACTGCTGGTGGATGCAGAGATCTGTGTCTGTGTGAAGCCACCCGATTTTATATGGTTGCAGGTGTGCTATGGTTAGTAGGCCAAGCCTCTTCATGAACTCTGCTGAAATGAGGTTCTTTTGGCTTCTGCTATTGACAAGGAATTGCAGTGGGGAACCCTTCACCCACATCTGTGAATGGAAGAGGCGCTCCCCCTCCTATGGATCCTCGGGATCTTCCCACTGGATCTTGGTGGTGGCAACACTGGCACTGAGATCTATTGGGTTGCAAAATGGGTATGTATTTTATAATAAGTTCATCCTCGTTATCCTTAATTCTTATCTTTTTCATGTCTTAACGTGCTAATCTGTTAAGGAACTATGGTAAGAAATGAGGAATGATTGCAGTTGTGATTTAACTAATGTTTACCCTTATTCATGCAGGAAAATGGAAAAGGAACGATTGCTGTTCACTGCTGTTGGCACAGCCAAATCCGACAAACAAAGAAAGGAGTGAATCGGTTGTGGACAAGGCCAGGAACAAATCAGTGATATCAACGCGGAATAGAGGAAGATGTCTTAAAGATAGAAATTGGTTGCAAATCCCTCAGGATCTCTCGATCCTGAGGGATCACATTTACTATTTACTTTTTAACCTTTTTGACTATAAAAGGAAACGATTGTAGGAAGACAGGGACGCCTATTGGTTTTTCCAAATTTTTAGCTTAATTGCAGACTAGATAGTTGAAGAATGGAATTACATTGTAATGCTACTCAAGTTCGATGATTAATTGAAGTTTCTGTTTTCATTCGCATCATCTGAAGTAATCTAGCAGTTCCTGTTGGTGGCTAAGGGCCTGGATTCTGGTGGAATTCACTGCTTCATTTGTGTCATACATTTCTGATTATTGCAAGTGTGATGGTTTGATAGTATTATCGCTTTCTGTGATTTTATTTCCTTTGCTGTTCATTATTTTCCTGTGTTAATTGAATGGTTCTGTTTTATATAATTTACAGTATTGTTATTTATTTATTTTACTTCTGCTTTCAGATTGAGTTTCTTAGATAATCGTTCTGCTCAATGTGATCAACTGTAACGAGTATTAACTACTGATGTTAGGCTCTCAAATTGATATCATTGTTGTTTTACTGAAGAATGCATTTGATTTAGATTTAATCAGTTTCGAAGAGAAGGGTTATCACTACTGTAATCTTCACTGATACTGCTGTTACTTGATATGCCGTAGGATTTGATTTCATTAGAGGATTGAGTTTTCATTTAATTGCAATTAGAATTTACTTGCTGGATCCATTTACTCTTGTATTAAAAGATCTGTACTGCAATCTATGAAACATTACTCTGATTTAAATAGCAGCCACATACTGTGTACACTCTTGAAATAGAAGGACTTGCCTAGATTGATAATTAATGTGAGGATAATTAGGAGTTTAAAAAGCACCTTTTATCAACAAAAATTTTGGCGCCATTGCTAGGGAGAGTGTAAGCCATTTATGAAGAGTGATGTATATTTGATAATTTCCTGTTGAGAGAGAATTGGGTATTAAAAACGGAAGGTAAGAACCTGCGTACGGAGTATGCAAAATGCCTGCTCCCTCGCCCACTTTCTAGCAGAGTTGTTAGAAATTTAGGGTAGAGGTAAAAATTTGAATTGTTTGTATGAATGACTAAGAAGAAAAGACCAAAAATCAATCCAATTACACTACCCAAACCTGAAAAATCTAAGGGATTAGTGACCCTTGGACGATCAAATTTCATAGATGAAATATTGAAGAAAGCTGAATCTCAGCCATCATTAAGTCCTCGAAATGTTGCTTCCAGACAACCTACTGTCTCCCTTTGGGCCATAGGCTCCCTATCTGCAGCCTACGCTGAGGTCCACAACAAAACTGTAGGAACTGAGCAGAGTTTTCAAGAAATTGAAAATTCGTGCCCAATTTCCTCACAAGAAGGGAATTCTTGTAATATTCATGAAGGAGGAAGAGAAACAGGGGAAGAACC
This sequence comes from Pinus albicaulis, assembly GCA_034641835.2. Taxonomy (NCBI): domain Eukaryota; kingdom Viridiplantae; phylum Streptophyta; class Pinopsida; order Pinales; family Pinaceae; genus Pinus; species Pinus albicaulis. Next base: position 868,203,401 of record CM076581.1, on the reverse strand, counting down.
AAGATCCCCTCAGGTAGTAATTGAACAAGGAACACCCAGTATCCCAGACAGAGGGAGTGCTGTTAAGATTATTTCCACCTCTTGTGATATTCGTGAAGGAGGAGGAGAAACAGGGGTAGAACCAAGATCCCCTCAGGTAGTAATTGAGCAAGGAATACCCAGTATCCCAGATAGAGGGAGTGCTGTTAAGACTATTTCCACCCCTTTGGGACACCCTAGGGATAACTCCCCAGCTCCAGAAATCCTGGAAGGATACTGGCATATATTTGATCGAATGGCTAACGATCCACAAGCACCCCAAACTTCCACATTGCAGTACCCCATTGTTGACACAGCTGCCAAGGCTCCTATGAAAGCTATCCCTTTACAAAATATTCCCACCCTTCATGGGCTCTCATCAGAGGATCCAGACGCATTTATGTTTGAATTTGATGTATTATGTCGGGGTTATGATTATACCACCGACCCCTAAAAACTAAAGTTGTTTCCATCTACATTAAAAGGCGCAGCCTTGCATTGGTTCATGGGGCTAGGTGGAGGAACAATAAATGATTGGGATCAAATGAAAAATGCTTTCCTTTAAAATATCAGGATTATTGCAGATCTAGGGAATTGAAAGACGAAATATTCCAAATGGTAGCTAGACCTAGTGAAACATTGGAAGAGTATGTAGAGCGCTTCCAATATAACCTCCAAAGATCCCCCCTATGTAAATCTGCCCCTGCCTGATAATGTGCTGAAAACTACAATGATTAAAGGGATGAAAGAACAATGGATAGAGACATTAAATATTATGGGTAAAGGTGATATATATCAAGAATATTATGCTGATATTATTAAATTGTGTATTAGGTGCTCAAGGGGCAGTACAAGATTGAAATCAACAGAACGTGACATGAATACCAGGGACAATAAAATATTTGGTGGAACCATTACTCGTACAGAAATTGGCAACCTGCTAGAAGATTTCAAAACAGATATCTTGGGGACTTTGACGATGCAATTAGACATCATGCAGGCCAAGCAGAAGCAGGTGGAAGCAGAACAAAACTTGGTGATATTTTTCCCGAGATGCAGAAAGAAGCATAGGCACAAAGAGTGTCCACTGGATATGGTACAAACTTGTGCCATATGTACTAAAGATCATGCCACAGAAAGGTGCCCATCACTTCCAGGGTTAAAAGTAGTATATAAAGAGGCAGAAGAAGAAACAGAACCAGTCTACCTGCTAAATCAGCATCGCCAATGGCAACCATGACAAACAGGTACGCCAACCGACCCATCTTCTTCCTTTCAACCCTCGCAATATAATGCTCAAAAATACATAGGAGCTATGTGGAAAAACTAGAATATTTTTCCCAATTGGTCACAGCAACCATTCTCTATGCCACCTTGGTCCAACCAATCAAACCAAAATAATAGTTGGACAAATTTTCCTTGTTTTCCACCATTTTGGCCATCCTCCACATATCCATTCCAATGGCCATCCTCTACGTCACAAAACCAGAGTTGGCAGTAAAGCTGGAAATGACCTACAAATCAGCCAGCAGGAAAAATCCCCCTACCTCAACCTACACTTCCAGCACCCTACACATTGCAACAGAACCCTCAGACCAACCTACGACCACAGCTCCCAGCCCAGCCCAACCCGAACCCCAACAATAGACCGATCCAATCTGTGAAAATTATTGAAGGACCTGAGCCAAAAACTGATTTAAGGGAGTGTAATGAGCTGCAATTAAGGTCTGGGAGGATAATAGAGTCAGAGGGGGATAAAAATATACAAATTGAAAACCCATTACCTGTAGAACAGGCACCACAAGTGGAGAATCCAGTTAAACAGAAAACCCACGATCAAACTATTACCTCTTCTCCACCATTCCCAGAAAGATTAATTATATCCCGCTCAATCGAATATCCAGATTTTGATCTTTTGGGAGAACTGAAAAATTTGTGTGTAAAAATACCTCTCCTCCAGGCTATTCAGGACATTCCAATTTATGCGAAAACTATCAAAGAATTATGTATGAAAAAGACAAAGAGGAAAACAAAAAAAACTCCAACTGTCCATGTCGTCGGTACTCTGTCTGATTTATTATCAGGCAGAGAAACACCAGTAAAATATGAGGACCCAGGAAACCCTATATTCATAGTGCAAATAAATGGGTGCTCCTTTCCCAATGCATTAGTTGACCTAGGAGCAACAATCAATATTCTCACAACAACAACTTGTCAAAATATTGGCATTACATCCTTGGAACCAACCACAACCCTCTTGGAACTTGCTGACCGATCAATTGTCAAACTAGAGGGGACATTACAGGATGTAATGGTGTCTTTATATTCTTGTGAATAACCAGCATATTTTCTGGTCATCAATCCTAGAAATCAACTATATGGACATCCCCTAATTCTAGGAATACCTTGGCTAGAAACCGCAGATGCTTACATAAGCTGTCGGACAGGTAGCATGACTATAGCAAGAGGAAAATATGTGAAGAATTTAGCCTTATATCCTCTAGCTCAACCAAGTCTAACAATAATAAAAACGAGGAGACAACCTGTATCATATTTAACTGAAAACATTAGATCACCACTAACCATAGAAGATGCTCTTGAATTCAAAGTTCAAACATAAGATGACATCATTAACACTTATATTAACCAACCATATGCCATATCTCATCCAAAATGTCACATGATCGAAGCAGCCCTGGATAAAGAAATCGAAGAGGATCCCTTACAAGACTTTAGCGACCAATCAATCCAAAAAAATTCTGTTTATAATAGAAAAACTGTAGAAATTGAGCCAGGGAAAACCTTAAATATCAATAAAAACCTGACTGAGGACCAGACACAAAGGCTTGTCCAACTTCTGAGAAAATATAAAGAAGCCTTCACTTGGGATTACCCGAACATGAAAGGGATTGATCCCCAAATATGCATGCACCACATCTATATAGAGAAGGATGCGAGGCCCATTAGACAACCTCAATGGAGACTAAACCCTCATCTTAAAGATATTGTGAAATATGAACTACAAAAACTGTTGGATGTGAATTTCATCTATCCTATATTCGATAGAAAATGGGTCTCCCCATTAGTAATAGTGCCTAAGAAGAATGGAAAGTGGCGTATATGTGTTGAATATAGAGAGCTTAATAAAGCAACCCAAAAAGATCACTTTCCCCTTCCATTCATTGACTAGGTCTTGGACACATTGGCAGGAAGAAAATTCTTTTCTTTCCTAGACGGCTTCAGCGGCTACAACCAAAAAGTTACCCCTAAAGACCAGGATAAAAATACTTTCACCTGCCCATGGGGAACCTTTTCTTACAGGGTCTTACCTTTTGGACTGTGCAATGCACTTGCTACATTCCAGAGGGCTATACTCAGCATTTTTTCAGATCTGATAAACGAAGAGCTCAAGGTGTACATGGATGACTTTACACCCTATGGAGATGACTTCGAGCCAGCATTACAAATGCTAGAGAAAGTTCTGCGATGATGCATTACTACCAGGCTCTGTTTAAGCCATGAAAAATGTCACATGATGATGACTGAGGGCCTCATCCTAGGCCATTATATCTCAGCAGCTAGAATCCAGGTAGATCCAGCAAAAATTCAGATAATTCTTTTAATACCTACCCCTTCCACACAAACTGAGGTACACATTTTCTTGGGATTTTCTGGATATTATAGGATATTTATAAAGATTTTTTCTCGAATTGCTGCACCCTTATATGCATTAACAAGAAATATTGATATTATTTGAACTAGCAAATGTGACAGTGCTTTTGAAGATTTAAAACGACTTGTATCAACAACCCCAGTGCTAAGGGGCCCAAATTGGGATTTTCCATTTCAGATCTCATCCGATGCATCAGACACGGCTATTGGAGTAGTTCTCGGCTAGGAGGAAGATAAGAAGCCATATGCGATATGCTACATCAGCAAAAATCTATTTCCTACTGAATTGAACTACACTGTGACCGAAAAGGAATTTCTAGCTGTAATCTATGCTATTAAAAAATTTAGACATTATATAACAGGATACCCTGTGATTTTGTATACGGATCACTCTGCTATTAAATATCTAGCTAATAAACCTGTTACAAATGGAAGAGTGACAAGATGGTTGATTCTTTTGCAGGAATTTGACATAACAATCAAAGATCGACTAGGAAAGGAAAGTCCAGTAGCAGAATTCCTTTCATGTATGCCAAAGATAGATGACTCGGCAACAGTAGAATATCGGTTCCCTGATGAACACTTATTCGTGGTAACCTTGAAAACACCATGGTACACGGATGTCGCAAACTACTTAGTAGTAGGTAAGCTACCCAAACACCTGACGCATAATGAAAGAAAACAAATAGTACAACGTAGCACGTGGTTCTCTAGATTGGAGGTTATTTATTTCATACAGGGGCCGATATGCACATTCGAAGATGTGTCAGGGAAGACAAAATCTTCGACATCCTGAAAGCCTGCCACGATGGGCCTTGTGGAAAACATTTTGTAGACCGCAGGACTGGTCACAAAGTCTTATAGATGGGCTATTATTGGGCCAACATTTTTAAAGACGCCAAGAATTTTGTCCAGGCATGTGATAGTTGCCAAAGAATGGGATGCCCTGGGCAGTCTGATGAGATGCCCCTGCATCCGCAGTTATTCATTGAGCCTTTTGAGTGATGGGCATTAGATTTCATCGGTCCAATAAACCCATTATCTAATCAAAAGACATATATATTAGTTGCAACAGAGTATGTGACTAAATGGGTGGAGGCAGAAGCATTACCAAGGGAAATGAAGGACTCGGTAATTCACTTTCTTTTCCAAATTTTCGTACGATATGGCTTGCCTATAGAAATAATCACAGATGGAGGGCCACAATTTATAGGGCATAATATTGCTGCAAGATTAAAAAATCACCATATCTTGCACAAAATCACAACTCCATACCACCCGCAGGAAAATGGCCAGGTAGAAAGCACCAATAAAGTAATCGAGGAAATACTCACAAAAACAGTCGCATCACATAGACGTGACTGGGCTACCGATTTCTAGAAGCCCTGTGGGCATATCGCACGACATGGAGAAATACCACGAGAAATTCCCCATATCAGCTAGTGTTTGGAAAAGAGTCTATCTTCCCAATAGAATTTGAAATTCAGACATTGAGGATAGCTCAAGAAGTAGGCTTGGATCTGAATGAAGCACAGATTAACAGGCTACATCAAATCAATGAATTGGATGAAATCCAGCTATCAACTCTTCCGCATACTGCACTAATCCAACAACAAAGAGCGAAATGGCATGATGCCCTCATCAAGAAGAAGAGATTCCACGAAGGTGATTGGGCACTTCTGTGTGATTCTAGCTTCCAGGATTTCCCAGGAAAACTCCAGACCAGATGGTTAGGCCCCTATGAGATACAAAAGGTGCATGATAATGGCACCCTCACATTAGCCACCATTGATGGGTCTGGCTACTCTTTTAAAGAAAATTGACATCGACTATGCCTCTATCACAAACCGCTTACCAGGGAGTCCTTTTGCCAACAACTACGGGAAGATTCCACTATGCAAATTCTTGCCAAGGAAGGCAACCCTTCCACAACACTAGTTCAATGAAGGAATATACTTTTTCTCAGAACTTGTACATAGGTTTGTCTTTTTACTTTTGATTGGATTTGATTGTATGTTAGTTTTGATTCTTTGCTCTATTTTCTTTGCTGTTCCCTACAGGGAACAACTGCTGTTCGCTCTAAGGAACAACAATTTTTGTATCTATTTTCTTTTCTGTTCCCTACAGGGAAAAACTACTGTTCCCTCTAAGGAACATCAATTTTCGTATATTTTTCTTTGCTGTTCCCTACAGGGAACAGTTGTTGTTCCCTATAAAGAACAACAACTTTTGTGTGAATTTTGCTTTGCTGTTCCCTACAGGGAACAATTGTATAAGGAACAATAAATTTTGTGTGAATTTTTCTTTTCTGTTCCCTACAGGGAACAACTGCTGTTCCCTATAAGGATCAAAAATTTTTGTGTGTATTTCGCTTTGTTGTTCCCTATAGAAACAACAATTTTTCATGTGAATTTTGTTTTGCTGTTCCCTACAGGGAACAATTGCTGTTCCCTCTATGGAACAGAAAAATTATTTCAGTATAGCTTGCTTTGCTGTTCCTTACAGGGAACAACTACTGTTCCCTTTAAGGAACAACACTTTTTTATATTGCTTTTGCCATTTTCTTTCAAAGAACAACACTTTGTAAATATTTTTGAAGGACATCCTATTGTTATCCCTCAACCACCTCAGTTTCACTTTGTATGATGCTCTTAATGACATGAAAAGTACAATATGTATGGAGGTATAGTGGAACAGGAAAATACCGTGAATATTATCATCTTTAACAAGATTTATTTATGATGATCCATAAAAAGAAAAAGGCACAGTTATCTATCTCACTTTACTACCTTCATTTCCACTATAAATTAAACTGATTGATTATTTGTATCATGTTGGTTCTCCCTTGTCTGTATAATTCTCTCTATATATTATTAATAAGATTATGGGTATATTCTTATTTTATATTGATATGATAAACTTCTTCCGCCATCCCTACTCTTAAGGAGTGATGAGCCACCCTCTATGTATAAAATGGGGATTAAAAAATAAAAACAGTATAAAATAAAAGGAGATAAAAAAATATATGTACATTTACTGATGATTTTATGATTTTCCACATGGGAGGATAGGGGGTCTCATCACGAGCCAACCTACGATGATCATAAGGAAGAAGCGAAATGGCATTCCCACTATGGCCACCACACCAGGGATATGATCCAATGGATGCATGAACAAATGAAGTCCTTGGAAACAGGAGGTCTCATCACGAGCCGACCTGACCACTCTCGCTACTTCCTAGTGAATGGAAATGTGCTCACTTGGTCACCAAGCCAGCACATTGGTCTCTGCTATAGAACATCATAAGACATTTCCCCAGTTATACATAAAGGACCATGGTTCTCAAGGGTTAAAAAGCAACTCTGTCGAGGCTATGGATGTCTGCGGGCAGCAGAAGCTCTATTGATGGTATTGAAGCTTTATTTTACATCAATAATTATTATAATACCCTTTTCTTATAAATATTTGCTATGGAGAGATTATGGTCCTAACATCCCATTGAACCTATATGCATGAATATTTTTAAAAGTAAATCATAATGGTTTAAGTGGAATAATGGCATTAAAAGTATTATTTCTTGTGTTTTTGCTGTTGTTCCCCTTTTCTTTATTATATCACATCACGACATCTTATCATTTATAATTCATGGTACAAGCCTTGATTTCACTCCGCCATACTCTTTATGATCTTGTCATTAATACGCATGCCTTAGCAACCCATTACTCCTGTACCTTGCTGCCAGCACCTTACCCTTTTCATTTCATGCGGTCGAGGACGGCCTATCATTTTCAAGGGAGGCGGGGACCCCCAGTGTACTTATGAGTACGCTGTTGTTCTCTCATTTGATTGTGCGGAATAATACAAAATTCCATGATTGTAGTGCATGTGGTATGATAACAACCTCAATAACGGTATAAAACATCATATAACCATTTGCTGTTCCATTTCTCGACTCTGTGCGTCGTTGTGTTTTGTTGCTACAATTATCGTTTGCAGAGTTACGACACTATGGGAGGAAGAGTAGTATGCAGAAAACCATTGATATTGGTTGCCTCTGATGCAGCCAGGGAAATTTTAGCTCAGGCTGGGTGGATAACGTTCCTTACAAGATTCCAACCACCCAGCGAGGAAATTACCATCGAGTTTTTATGAAATTTATAGAATGGAAATTCTATGGTAAGGGGAAGGAAAATCACAGTATCAGACGCAGTGATAGCAGAAGCATGCGGGTTACCTGCAGAGGGACATGTGTGGTCTGGCAAGTGGTTGAAGCTACAGGACGCTATAGAAGTTTTCAGAGACGAAGGACAAGAGCTGGTAAAAAAGGGTAAGGGCGTTTGACCATCCTCTCTTGAGGAACCATGGGGGGAGCTAGCAAAAATCATGCATAATTACATTACATGCAACGGGCGAAAAGATGTGGTAAGGCCGCGTCAATTGAAACTTTTAGCAGTTTTAAAACAAAAATGCTCTGTTAATTTACCTGCATTGTTAAACTCTTTATTGCATGACACTGCTGAGAGATTAAGACAGTCCCAACATGTAGAAACTATGGTAAGCCATCACTGTTTGATTAGGCTAGTAGTCAGCCATAACCTTGCCCAGCAGCAATCAAGTTGGGATGATTTACTTTTAGCTTCGGAAGGAGGTTTAGCCCCGCTGCACCTAACCAGGTTTAAAAAAGGAAAAGGACCCCTCTTTCAAGGGACATACCTCAAGAATGCAGACAGTCCGCAAGGCTATGGTTGAGGATAGGAATGGCCAAAAATTCTCAGGACAATATTATCCCTCAAAAGCGCAGACGGTCCGCAAGGTTGAGGTTAGGAGCAGGAGTGGCCGAAAAACCTTAAGGTAGTACCAGCCAACCGATAGAATTATCTAGCCTAATAAGAGAACAATGCTTGCAGCCAGAACCGCAAGAACAGGGTGTTCCTGATTCAAATCATGAGGAAGAAGAAAAGCATTCAGACGGACAAAGAAATGAATTAGGACTCCCCTCAACACCAATATTTGTTGCATGATTTCGACCTTGCCCAGGTCCTAGCCAATATGAGTAATTATATGCAGAACGAAAGCCCACTCAATTTTAATGAAGAAGAAATCCAATCTCCCGAGAATGCTGGCAACACCGAATGTCCATATCCCTTGAGAGGTGCAAGACATGAAGCAGAACACCAATCCGATGATATGCTTCCAGTGGAAAACAACCAGGTAGGCCTAAGCACAGAAAACATAGGCCAAGGGGAAGAAGTAGAAACAAAGATACTTCAGGAAGCCGATACTCAATCCGGAGACATGGTTATATTAGGATAGAGCTAGGATGAGCAACCAGGCTCCCTAGAGGAAGAAAATGTTAATGAGACTGTAACCAGAGTAGTGGCTCCTTCGAAAAACTATAGAGCCAAATTGAAAAAACTTAGGAAGGAACAATAGAAGCTGCATAAAACAATAAGGAAGCTCAGAAGAAAAATAAAGCAAATTACAGCGGGGAATGTCCCGGACAAAACCCTAGAGGCAACAAACGCAGCTCAAACTGAGCCCATACAACCAATCATCATCAAAGAAGAACAACACCAAACTGAGCCCATACAACCAATCATCATAAAAAAATAACAGCATGAAATTTTTGCAGATATAGCTACTCAGACAGAGGCATGGACCTCTCATGAAAAAGAGACCCAGACAAGTACACCAGCTGAAGACAACACGACACACAATTATCCCACTATTCTGAATCTTCAGGAAGAATTAGCACAGGCTCGACTCATGATAGAACGGCTTGAACAAGAAATTTTTCCCCAAAAAAAGTATCAAGAATTGAAAAAGTAGCTTCGGGAGATGAATGAAATAGGGAATGAGACCTTCGACAAATACAAAAAGGCAGAACATAAAATAGAGAAAATCAAGCTTAGATTGAATAAGTTCCTAGCCCGCACAGATACTATCTGCTCATTATATACCGATGTCTTGGCATGAAGGGCTCCCGCTACTAATTACGCCTTGTTTCTGCTAGAACGATACTTGTTATTAAAAATTAAAGCCACAAGAGCTGGAAAACCAATTGAATTAAACACAGTCGAAGATTTTATACGTTCTTGCAAACTATATGGTGTAAAGGTTCAAAGGTTGCTATGCGAATTTTACTTGCACAATCTTGTATTAACAGATGAAGTGGAAAAGAACCCCAACTCTTTTGTGGGGGATATTCAGTTCCAGGCCTTTATTCTGTTTGCAGTTAATCAAGTCAAATGGTTCAAAGCTCATAACGCCTTCCAAAAACAAGAGCATGGGTTGGATATTATGGTAAGAAGTGAACCCACGCATCCTTTACAAATGCTTGCCAACCAAAAGAGTCTGATGAAACGGGAAGGGGTAATTAAAGTCTTAGGGACCATTCATAAAGGGATTGTACAAACTGGAGTGTCATATTTTCAATATATTCAAGAAATTTCTATGATTGCATCCAAGCTTAGGTGGGCGGTTTCTGCTGGTAGTGTTCAGGATAGAAAGCCATTTCATTATAGAAATTTTAAAGCAGCAACAGACCGTTTTATCACCTATAGCAACCTCATCTTAAGAGAGGGACCTTACTAGTTAGGTTGTCGGTTTCATAGCCCTATCATTTGGTATACTCCTGAAGGTTACCGGGCCACCTATGAATTGCTTGAAGGAGAGGAAAGGACCGCTTTTGCACTATTAGCTCAACATCATGGTTTCAGACCAATCTTTGATGCCCCTTCTCTAGCCTAGTCTTTAACTGCACTCCATCGGAATTACTTATTTTCACGAGGACATGAAACAGAGTAAGTAGGGGAGTATGTTGGGTTGCGAAATGGGTATGTATTTGCTAATAAGTTCATCCTCGTTATCCTTAATTATTATCTTTTTCATGTCTTAATGTGCTAATCTATTAAGGAACTATGGTAAGAAATGAGGAATGATTGCAGTTGTGATTTAACTAACGTTTACCCTTCTTCATGCAGGAAAATGGACAAGGAACGATTGCTATTGGCATAGCCAAATCCGATAAGCAAAGAAAGGAATGAATCGGTTGCAGACAAGGCTAAGAACAAATCAATGAGATCAACGTGGAATAGAGGAAGATGTCTTAAAGATAGAAATTGGTTGCAAATCCCTTAGGATCTCCCGATCCTGAGGGATTGCATTTACTATTTACTTTTTACCCTTTCTAACTATAAAAGGAAACAATTGTAGGAAGACGAGGACGCATGTTGGTTTTTCCAAATTGTAAGCTTAATTGCAGACTGTATAGTTGAAGAACGAAATTACATTGTAATGCTACTCAAGTTCGATGATTAATTGAAGTTTTTGTTTTCATTTGCATCATCTGAAGTAATCTAGCAGTGCCTGCTGGTGGCTAAGGGCCCGTCTTCCGGTGGAATTCACTGCTTCATCTGTGTCATACATTTCCGATTATCACAAGTGTGATGGTTTGATAGTATTATCACTTTCTGTGATTCTATTTCCTTTGCTGTTCATTATTTTCCTGTGTTAACCGAATGGTTCTGTTTTATATAATTTACAGTATTGTTATTTATTTAGTTTACTTCCTCCTTCGGATTGAATTTCTTAGATAATCGTTCTGCTCAATGTGATCAACTGTAACGAGTATTAACTATTGTTGTTAGGCTCTCAGATTGATATCATTTTTGTTTTACTAAAGAATGCATTTGATTTAGATTTAATCAGTTTCGAAGAGAAGGGTTATCACTATTGTACTCTTCACTGATACTGCTGTTACTTGAAATGCTGTAGGATTTGATTTAATTAGAGGATTGAGTTTTCATTTAATCGCAATTATAATTTACTTGCTGCATCTGTTTACTCTTGTATTAAAATATCTATACTGCAATCTATGAAACATTACTCTCTGATTTAAATAGCAGCCACATACTGTGTACACTCTTGAAATAGAAGGACTTGTCCAGATTGATAATTAATGTGAGGATAATTAGGAGTTTAAAAAGAACCTTTTATCAACCAACAAGATCCACATCAATGATCTGCTTCTCTTTTTCATTGCCTTTGTCTGGTTCTAACTCAGGATCAAAACATGCATTTGATTCGGGTGCCTTTAGTTCGGCCACCAACGCCTATTTGGCCCAACACTCGTTTGTGCTGTGAGTGGGGATATTTTTAAATTCACACCACTTCCCCGTGTCCTTATTTGGATTTGTGGTGTTGTTCCAAGTCACCCCGCTTTGGCCTTGCCCCTTGTTCTGCGGTTCGGGGGCGCCTTTCACTGGCTTTAGATTCACGGATCCAAAGTCTCTTTTCTTCTGCTTAAATTTCTGCTCAATCTTGGCGGCATAGCGATATGCCGTGACAAGCAATGTAATGTCGAGGAACTCCATTTCCTCCTGAATGTGTATGTGCAGAAAACTACGGTACTTGAGCACCAAATGTCTCTCTGAATCTTTAATACCCAACTTTTTGCACAGGGTATGGAAAAAATTCATCATTTCGTGCACATATTGATCCCTTTTCTCCTGTAGCGTGGTCCAATGGATGTACTTGTCCTCACAAATCCCCATAGGGTAATATAGTTCCTTGATGCTGTCTTGAAATGACTTCCAAGTGGGTGCGACGGAGAACAAAGAGTGTTCCCCCTCGTCCTTTTTCTCATAGTACGTTTTCCACTAGTCCTTGACATGGGGTGTGACTTTGAGGAGTGCAAAAATAATCTTTTCTCAGTCGGAGAAATCATGGACTGAGAAATACCCTTCTAGAAAATTCAACCATCTATCAATGGTGTCTGCATCTATCTGGCCTTCAGATACAAGAATGTCAAAGTTTACCTGTACCTTGAAGGGAGTGGCACCTCTAGAGTGGCTATTGGATGTAGATGCGCCGTAGGTGGGTAGCCGTTGAAGGATCTGAGAAAATTTATCCATCATCGCGTTCCTTTGTTTCTCGATTGACTCCTCGAGCAATATTTTGATAGGATCTCATGCTCCCTCATATTTATTTTCTTCCGCCATGGGAGGTCATTGGGTTTTGCGAGGTTAATCTTGCAAGGGTTCAACTAGATCGAGCCCTAACTCCTTATACCCTGACTGTGTTGGAGACATCCGAAGAAAAACAGAGAAAGAGCATACCGCTTTGATACCGCTCATCCAGATTTATGTAGGAATGCAATAAAATATAGAAATAAACATAAACACAGAGATGCAGCGAAAATAATAATTCATTTTATTAATATCAAATAACTGAAATATGTGTTAGGTAAACTTGACTTGGGATAGAGTCAATGTTGACTAGGGTAAATAGTAGTGGTTTTGGGGCACATGGTATTGTGCACCCATGGTTTTCAGCCCATGGTATTGCATGTAATGGAGCCTATAAAAGGCTGGGAAGACTTCATTGTAACGCAAGTCTTGAGGTGAGCGGTGAAGGCTCACTTGGCCGGATTGGCCAAGATTTTTGGCCAATGGTTAATGAAATTTCATTGGTTGGGTTTTGCCCTGAATTGGGGTTTTCCTGGATAAACATATGTGTTTATGTTAATGATTTGTTGCTGGCTCTTTTCATAGTTATTATTCCTCTTGGTAAATTTATCATTTCTCCAGTAAATTCCTAACAATATGTTTACAGACAAAATGGAAATAAAATAGCTAGGGAAATGGTATCTTATCTATGATAAGAGATGTGGTGGCTACATGCCTCTGAACTGTGTTACAATGAGTCTCGAAGGCCTATTTATTGTTGAGAAACACTGAAAAATCCTAAACATCCAAAAACCTAACCATAACAGATGAAGTGCTAAAACTATGGGCCCCGTTTGGGTAAATTGGTGTTTCAACTACCCGGTGACGTAACTTTGGCATACAATCTCCGTTTGACATGCACCATACCTTGTTAGAAAGATATATCCGAGGAGAAAAAAATTTGGTGTGAGAAACATCGGTTCATTGACCCATTTGCTCTCGTTTTCCCCAAAAAATATTTTTTAGGGCCTCAAAATGGCTCCAGATGTTCAGGACCTAAAAAACTGCTAAAAATAGTAAGTTTTCCTGAAACTGAAAGAACTGACGGTGGAGTTTCAAATGGAATAGGTGGGCGGCCACCAATTGTTGAGATTCAACAAGATGATGAACTTAGTGAAAAGTAAGCACCTTCATTAAGTGGGGCCCGCAGGCTATTTTTAGGTGCATGTCTATTTTTAGACATGGTGAGCATATTCTATAAGTTACATGATGCTATTTGTAGATGGTTGATCAAATGTGAAAAATAGATGAAATTCTATTTTTATAATATTGGGAAAAGTCTATTTATAGATCATCAATCTAAAAATAGCTGCATGTCTATTATTATTAACCCTTAATAATAATCCGACAATAAACATCAACTTATTCTCTTGGAGGACTTTATTTCAGTGAAAATATTTGGAAAATCAGTGGGATGAAGGAATTACACAATTCCTAGGGTTATTGGTGGCTCATGCATGGATGAATCAATTATAACTACAGTGGCAAAATTATGACAGAGTTGGAAGAGTAGTTACGAGAGTTGTTATTCAATTTAACTCAGTTGAGCTAGTTGTATCTAGTCTAACTGAAAGATACACTAGTGAGAGTTAAGTGAATTAATTATTTAATTAATTCACAATTAATAACTCACTAACAACTGAACAAATACAACAGTTAACTACTTGCATGCCAATTCCAGTGGAGACCTAGTGGAGAGATAGGTGAAAGGGTGAGATGGACTATCCGTTGTGACTATAGTGATGCATTCAATGCATTTGACACACATTGGAGATGCCAATGAGGATTGCGCAGTAAAATCAAGGCCAATTTGAATTAATTCAGGGGTCTTCTTCATCAGGGATTGCGAAGTGCAGGCATGCTGTCAGGAGGCAAGAATTGGTGCATAGAGATGCAAATTTTTGCATGACAGTGTGTAATGATGATTGATTGTAATGAGAGCTTGATGTACTAAGGTTTGTATGAGATTATTACATGATTCCATTGATATACATAATATATGATAGTTGGGGTTTTTTAGCTTTAAGATTTCCCGTTAAGCAACCGTGTTATGTGCGATTGAATTTATTCACATGTGTTTGCAATTGAGTTTTTAAATTTCCGCAAGTTTAACAGTGGAAGGATTTTGTATTTAGCAAGAAGATAAATATTGTTAGATTAGGATAATCTGGTAATAAATCAGTATTAATAAATTTATACATGGTATTGGAGCAGTATTGATCACTAGATATTGCAATTGTGTCTTCATCAGGGATTGCGTAGTGCAGGCATGTTGTAAGGAGGCAAGAATTGGTGCATAGAGATGCAAATTTTTGCATGACAGTGTGCAATGATTGTTGATTGTAATGAGAGCTTGATGTACTAAGATTTGTATGAGATTATTACATGATTCCATTTATATACATAATATATGATAGTTAGGGTTTTTAGCTTTAAGCTTTTCCATTAAACAACTGTGTTATGTGCGATTGAATTTAGTCACATGTGTTTGCAATTGACTTTTTAAATTTCCGCAAGTTTAACAGTGGAAGGATTTTTTATTTAGCAAGAAGATAATATTGTTAGATTTGGATAATATGGTAATAAATCAGTATTAATAAATTTCTGCATGGTATTGGAGCAGTATTGATCACTAGAGATTGCAATTGTGAATAAGTGCTAAGTTTTGTGCTGGTGGAAAATTCGAATTTTCTGCAAAAATTTCTTGGTGCGACAGTTGAGTATTCATTGAAATGTCTTTCAATGGGTTGCGATTGGAGTATGCCCTTGAGGGTAGCTCGAATTACATAGCCTGGAAGGATAGGATGGAGGTAGTGCTTGAAGATAATGGACTGAAGGAGTTCATCGATAGTGATGTTCCTAAGCGTGCTTCTAGCGATGCTGTAGGACTTGATGCATGGCAAAAGAAGGTAACAAAGACAAGAAGAACTATGTTGGAAGGTGTGAAAGACCATATTGTGTCAATCCTTAACGGGAAAGCCACTCCATTTTCAATGTGGAAGGCTTTGAAAGATATTTTCAAAAGCAGAATGGCCCATAGGAAGTTGGTGCTGAAAGATAAGCTCAAAAAAATAAAAATGGAGAAGGGCGACAATATTCCAAAATATATCACGAAGTTTGTCCAATGTAGGGATGAACTGGGAAGCATGGGGATTATAGTTGCGGATGATGACTTGGTGAGCTTGGCTCTCCTTCGGCTTCCGAAGATTTGGCACAACTACGAAGACTCTGTCAATGGACAGGAGAAATTGCCGGATTGGGAGCGACTTTGGTCGGATCTTGTGCAGGAGGAGATAAGGTGAAATACCAGGGATGGCTCTTCATCAAAGAATGATGATGAAGAGAATTGTGCTTTGGATGTCAAAGCAAGGAAAGGGAAGGGGAATAAATTCCATCCAAAATTCGAGGCTAAAGGAAAGAAGCTGGATTTGTCCAAAGTGAAGTGTTTTCACTGTCACGAACATGGGCATCTCGCCACTAACTGCCTACAGAAAAAGAAGAACAAGAAGGCTGCTGGAGCTGCAGCGGGTGAGGCCTTAGCCTCAAAATTTGAGCTTGATTTCTCTTTGATCGCATGCTTGGTTTCAAGCTCAATGGGATCGTTGTGGTATCTTGATAGTGGTGCATCTTTCCATATGACGGGAGACAAGGAGTTGTTTAGTGACTTGGAGGATAAGGATCTCCAAATGCATATAGAGATGGGTGACGATGGTAGATACAATGCAATCAGCATTGGAACAATTACCTTTGGGAGGAAGTTAGGTAAATCATTTTTGTTGAAAGATGTTACGCATGTTCCAAGTTTGAAGAAGAACTTGGTCTCGGTCGCAATGTTGGAAGACAGAGGTTATGACGTTGTTGTCAATGAGGGAAAAGCCTTCCTGCGACATAAAACAACAGGTCAAACCAAGAGGATAGAGATTCGAGTTAAGAATCTATACAAGCTGGAGGTAGATGGTTGCGCTACAATTATGGGAAAAGCAGAAGAAGTGGTGAGCCAGGATGAGGGCGAATTATGGCACAGGAGATTGGGCCATCTTCACCATGGCACCTTGAATATTTTGCAGCAGATTTCTATTGGAATTCCCAAGGGTACTCTTGTGCAGTCAGATCAATGCAAGGGATTTACTATGGGTAAGTTTGTGAAGACCACCTTTCATGAGAAGGGGAAACGTGCTTCGGTGATCCTGGAGAGAATTCACACAGACATGTGTGGACCTTTCTTGGTTGCTTCAACAGCAAAACACAGGTATTATGTTATATTTGTTGATGACTATTCTCGTAGATGCTGGATCTTCTTCATGCAGAAGAAGAGCGAAACATTCTCAAAGTTATGTGAGTTTAAAGCATTGGTGGAGAAGGAGTCGGGGAAGCAAGTGAAGGCTCTACGGAGCGATAATGGTGGTGAATATATCTCAAACGAATTCAAAGTATTCTGTAGCAAAGAAGGAATTTGAAGAGAACTCATAACGCCTCATAACCCACAGCAGAATGGGGTCGCAGAGAGGAAGAACAGAACGATTGTGGGTTCTGCACGAGCTATGCTGCATGACCAGGGCCTACCGATGCACTTATGGGCAGAAGCATGCAACACTGCAGTTTATGTGCAAAACCGTTGTCCTCATAGAGTACTTGGAATGAGTACACTTGAAGAAGATTTTACTGGTAAGAAGTCTGATATTTCTCATTTGAAGATTTTGGCTCATCTGTTTACATTCATGTGAAAAAGGACGCCAGGAAGAAGCTGGAGACGACTGTAGAAGTTGGGATATTTGTGGGGTACATAGAAACACCTCATAATTATCGTGTGTATTTTCCAAACAGTCGAATGAATGTGGTGTGATGGGATACAAAATTCAATGAGGTGAAAGCCATGAAGTTGTCGCTTGAGAGGGAGCTACACTTGCATGCAGAGGAGGAGCTACTTGTTCCCAAAAATGAGCCTCTAGATGTGGATCAACCATAGGAGGAGATTCATGGAGTGGAGGAGTTCACTCATGCAGAACCAAACATCAGATCTAGCAGAAAGCGTACCATGGAAGCTGAGAGAATGAAGCTTGATGCGACAGAGAATGTAGGAGTCCCTACATCACAATGGAGACAGAGACAATCACCTGACTGATTTACTGGATACATGGCTCTTATGAGCAAGTGTATCGTGACAGAGCCATCTTCTTTCGAAGAAGCAGTGCATGAGCCCACATGGGTAGATGCCATGGTGGAGGAGTATGACTCCATTGTCAGAAACAATTCTTGGGAGATTTTTCCAAGGCTAGTGGGTAAATAAGTGGTAGATTCGAAATGGATCTACAAGGTAAATAAATCTGCTGATGGGAGTGTCGAGAAGTATAAGGCAAGATTTGTTGCCTGACACATATGCTATGTGGTGAACTAGCTTTCAAAAGCGATGGTTAAGCCTACCAAGATATTTTGGAAGGCAGGCAAGCACGTCCTGAGATATCTCAGGGGCACATTTGAGTATGGTTTATGGTACAGATAGACGGATGAGGTGAAGTTGCATGGCTTCACGGATGCAGATTAGGCAGGTAGCCAAATGGATAGAAAGAGGACATCAGGAGGGGTTTTCAGTATCAGATCTACAACAGTTTCTTGGTACAACAGGAAACAAAGATCCGTGGCACTCAGTTCAGTGGAAGAAAAATACATGGCAGCAAGTCAAGCTGCATGTGAGGCTATCTGGATGAGGAAGATCCTGGTCGGTTTGTTCGGTTCTCATTTAGGTCCTATAGTGATACATTGTGATAATCAGAGTTGCATTAAACTCTCGATTAATCCTGTGTTTCATGATAGATCTAAAAATATTGATATTCGATATCATCATATTAGAGATTGTGTGCAGTGAAAGATCATGTTGCTTCAGTACATTCCTACGGAAGATCAAGATGCAGATATTTTGACGAAGGTGCTCAGCAGGAGAAAATTCGAATACCATAGAGGCAGGATCGGGGTGAAGGATAATCCATATCTTGTTGAGAGGGAGTGTTGAGATTCAACAAGATTATGAGCCTAGTGAAAACTAAGCAAGTTCACTAATTGGGGCCCACAGGCTATTTTTAGGTGTATGTCTATTTTTAGACATGGTGAGAATATTCTATAAGTTGCATGATGCTATTTGTAGATGGTTGTTCAAATGTGAAAAATAGATGAAATTATATTTTTAGAATATTGGGCGAAGTCTATTTATAGATCGTCAATCTAAAAATAGATGCATGTCGATTATTATTAACCATTAATAATAATCCGACAATAAACATAAACTTATTCTCTTGGAGAACTTTATTTCAGTGAAAATATTTGGAAAATCAATGGGCTAAAGGAATTACACAATTCCTAGGGTTATTGGTGGCTCATGCATGGAGGACTCAGTTAGAACTGCAGTGGCAAAGTTATGACAGAGTTGGAAGAGTATTTACGGGAGTTGTTATTCAATTTAACTCAGTTAAGTGAGTTAAAATTAGTTGAGTGAGTTGTATCTAGTCTATTGAAAGATACACTAGTGAGAGTTAAGTGAATTAATTAGTTAATTAATTCACAACTAATAGCTCACTAACATCTGAACAAATACAACAATTAACTACTTGCATGTCAATTCCAGTGGAGAACCAGTGGAGAGATAGGTGAAAGGGTAAGATGGACTATCCGTTGTGACTATAGTGATGCATTCAATGCATCTGAAACACATTGGAGATTCCAATGAGGATTTCGTAGTTAAGTCAAGGCCAATTCGAATTCATTCAGGGGTCTTCTTCAGCAGGGATTGCGCAATGGAGGCAGGTTGTCAGGAGGCAAGAAATTGGTTCATAGAGATGCAAATTTTTGCATGACAGTGTGTAATGATTTTTGATTGTACTGAGAGCTTGACGTACTAAGCTTTGTATGATACTATTACTTGATTCCATTGATATACATAACATATGATAGTTGGGGTTTTTAGCTTTAAGCTTTCCCGTTAAACAATTGTGTTATGTGTGATTGAATTTATTCACATGTGCTTGCAATTGAGTTTTTAAATTTCCGCAAGTTTAACATTGGAAGGATTATTTATTTAGCAAGAAGATAAATATTTTTAGATCAGGAGAATCTAGTAATACATCAGTATTAATAAATTTCTACACCAATATCCACCTGGATCATTAGGGCCCCAAAACAGCTCGAGGAGTGTAAGACCCAAAAACCTGCTAAAAATAGTAAGCTGTGCTAAAAGTGAAAAGCTATAGAATTGATTGTGTGGGTCCAAATGGAATAGGTAGGTGGCCACCGATATCCACCTGGATCATTCCTCCCTAATTAGGAAACAATCGTCTCCATTGCGTTGAGATCCTTCGTGAGATGAGGCAAATTCTGTTGAACTGGGTATTATATTTGTCGAAGATGTCATGGACCCGTGGGTAGACATGCTAGATACATTTAGTAAATCTGGTTTCTTTATCAGACTCATATAGTACATGTGTGGATTCTATCTGTGTAGTCGCATGATGTATGGCAACATTAGGCGGCAGTGCGTCGGGGGCCAGATCAATGGAGTTCTTGTCCTAACAGTGTAGAGGAACCTCTGTGAGTGAGGATAAAATTTCATCATATTCCTTCATGACTTTGTCCATCTGCTGCAGCCGTGCAGGGGAGCCCTGTGTTGAGGTTGTGGCCACAATATTCTTCTTTCCCTATGAGCTAGTTGTGAGGAAAATAAATTTCCTGGTTTGGGAAACAATCTTACTGCGTTGTTTTGCAGTAGTCAAAGAGATGACATGAGGCGGTACTACCTCTGGTATCCTGTACAAGTTATTTCCCAAAGTAATAATAATAGCACGAGGCCTAGAATTATACACAACATGTCGTCTCCATAAGTATGGTTGGCCCAATAATACATCAGCTACATCAAGAGGAGCAACATCACACAATACCTCATCTGTGAAAGCCTTGATACTGTACAAAAGGTGACACTGCTGGCGAACGTAGAGATCTCTCCCTGGGTGAAGCCACCCGATTGTATACAGCTACAGGTGTGCTATTTTTGATAGGCTAAGAGGCTTCACGACCTTTGCTGAAATGAGGTTATTTTGGCTTCCGCTATCGACAAGGAATTGCAGTGGAGAACTGTAATATTCCTTTTCAGGAATCTCTGCAATTTCTTTAATGAGGACGCTGTATAAGGAAAAAAATGAAATAAAAATGTTGAATAG